>OX388308.1:31399865-31721014 GCA_947579605.1 Athripsodes cinereus | reverse complement strand
AGAAATTGGTGCACTTTGTTTTTGTAATCCGCCGTGTCAAGAATCACTATGCTATGTCCTTTATCCGCTCGCGTGAGTGTCAGTTGGTTATCTTCTAATGATTTCCTGTACATCAACAATCTACATCCCAATATAAAATTTACGTTAGAATCCAATCCCGATAACACACTTAATTACCTAGACCTCACTCTAAAAATCATCAACAATAAAATTGACTTCAACATATATAGAAAACCGACACATACTGACTCGATTATTCACTCCACTTCTAACCACCCTCTGTCACACAAACATTCAAGCTTCCACTTTATGACTGACAGACTTGTTTCAACTCCACTTAATACTGTCAACTATAATAACGAACTTAACACTATCAAACAAATCGCGATAAATAACGGTTATAACACTAACTTGATAGACCACCTAGTAAATAATAAACAGAAGACTCGACTGTATAGACAATTTATTTACCACACTTACAATACTAAAGATACACCTAATAGAGCTTGGAGAAAAATATTGTACATAGGAGAGTTGTCTAAACAATTAACGAAACTATTTCCCGACATAATTCGACCAGCCTTCTACACGAACAACAAACTTGCCAACTTATTAGCCAACTCTAAATCAAAGACGGACATTCTAAAGAAAAGCGGGGTGTACGAAATTAAATGTGGGGATTGTAATAAAGTATATATAGGACAGACGTTTAGGAACTTAAAAACTAGAATTGACGAGCACCGACGATGTATTACCAACAACAACTTCTCTGAATTTGCAAACCATATAATAGAAACTGACCACTCTTTTAGCAACCATAGTTTAAAATTATTACATACACACACATACCGACCAACTTTGACAGCACTGGAAGCAATAGAAATTAATAAAAATAATAACTCGACTAAAACAGCTATTAATAATAATAATCTTCCGAATTCATCTCCCTTACTACAACTATTCCCCATCTCATATTCCAAGAACTCCACGCCTGAAACCAACACGACCCCGCCTACCCCTACACCCTCACTGTAAACCCTAACGAACTTTTGTATTTGTTTTGTTTTAATTCAGTATAGATCAGCACCTGACGATGCGAACTCGGAGTCCGCGAAACCGGTCGTGCGTTAGTCTTACTCAACAGTAACATGAGATATTATCAATTTACAGAGATCGCAAAGCCGCGATCTCTTTCAACAAACCCAATTTCATTTTTTACTATACTATACTATACCCTCACCCTTCATACCGTACGCCGTGGGGTAGGCAGAGAGAACGGAACGCCAAATAGATCTATCTTTACACACTTCGCTTCCTCCACGTTCATACAGTTTCTCATACATGCACGTCGGTTCCTCTTACTTAATACACGGCCATCCTTGAGAATTTGATCCAAGTGGTCAAGCCACATAGTTTTCGGACGCCCGCGCTTCCTCACACCCTTTCTTTCAGACAAGTATATTCACTTTGTCATTCTTATCTCGTTCATTCGTTCAATATGTACAAACCACCGCAGCTTATTCACACGCATTCTGTCCACAACACTCTTTTTATATATACCTATATATATATTTTTTTTTTAGTCAACGTGCACCGTTCGCTCTAGAACCGGCCACTTTCCTTCTTTCAACGTCCCTATCACATCTTCAATATGTTTTAAGAACGCCTGTCTTTTACAAAACACTGGACAACTTACTTTAGACATATAATCAGTGAATTCATTATATAAGTATAATTATGATTAGGAATAGAAAACATCTATAAAAAGTGGACTCAAACGATATAAGTTTGAAAATCAAACAAACATAATTGAATAATGGAAATAAAAAAGGGGCTAAGCGCCAAACTTTTTTTTTTAAATAACAATGTCTTTTAAACAACAATTACCGACTAACAAATTTTCCGATGAATCTAAGAGCCGAAAACAGGTGTCACTTATACTTTTATGGGCATTAGCTTTGATATAATTATACAGCAGATTAACGAAAAAAAATCGTTTGGCGCTTAGCCCCTATTTTATTTCCAGTATTTAATTATGTAAACATATAATTTTCGCATCGATTTTTCTTAATGAGTAGAAACACATCGTTCAATTTACATAATTATTATAAAATTATTTAAATACCTATAACATGTTAGTATCTGTGTTGCCACAAGTCAAAACATCGTAAAAAGGAAATGTAGGTAAAATAATGAATTTATTAATATTAAATAGGCACAAAATGTTTTATATAATAATAATGCCTCAACATCGTTCATGTGCATATTAAAGTTACCTATTACATAATAATAATATGTTTACATAAATTACGCAATATTTTGCAGTTCAAAAAGAAAACGGTATATATAAAACCATTTTAATCTATACTAATATTATAAAGAACTAACTTGATTATTTACACTAACTTGAGGGTTTGTACTAACACATTCACTGATTCAATCCCTGCTAACTCGCTGACTTACTTAATTTTTCTGACTCACTTTCTGATTTGTGTACCTACTAACTCAACCACTAACTGTTATATTTCATTTTATTCTTTTATTTTTGTGTACATATTTTATCTTATTTTAATTTGATTTTTACACTTAAATTTTATTATGCATATTTTGTTATGTTTTGCTTTTATGTTTGATTGTTTAATTTTTGCTTGACAGGATAAATCGATTGTTAGGTGTATAAATCCATTGTTATCCTGCCACAACACAGCCTTGCGGCTAGTGTGGTAGACAGATATTTGTGCATGTTTCAATATGTTTTCATGTGTGTGATATGATTGTAAACAGTATTATTTTTAATAAAGAATTATTATTATTATAAAGAGGAAAGATTTGATTGTTTGCATTGAATAGGCTCCGAAACTACTGAACCGATTTGAAACATTCTTTCACTATTGGGAAGCTAAACTATCCCCGGGTGACGTAAGCTATATTATATTTTCAAAAAAATTCTACCCGTGCAATGCCAGGGAGGACCGCTAGTATCATATATGCCTATGTGATATTATTAAAAGTCATTATATGTTATGAATTTTTTTGACACAATTGGATGTCGGGAACTGGATTTTACTTACTTGAAGTGTACATGTCAATCATATTTTGAACCACTCTAGATTAATCATTCCAATTGATCACACTCACCTATAGTCAACCTATTTGAATAGGTATTAACTAGCTAGGTATGTTGTATATGATACACATACATATGTGAACTTCCTTTAAGAATCGAATCAAGTCTTTAAAGAGTACTCTTTAAACCTAGGTAACATTCCCAGTTCATCTGTGTCATGACTTGAAATTTTCGAAAGTTGTATGTAGGTATATAGTTCAACTCAATATTTTTACTCTCGATATAAGCGTCGAAACTCTGTGTCGTGCACTCCTAAAGGAAGTTCACTTATTTATGTGTGTCATATACAAGATACCTACCAAGTTAATACCTATTCAAATAGGTATTAACTATGGGTGAGTGTGATCAATTGGAATGATTAATCTGGAGTGGTTCAAAATAATATGATTAAAAGTCATCTTTACTGAATATTTTTTTTTTTTGTGGTTGTAGTGTATGGACTTTGTACACTGCACCTGTGAGTTGAACCTTGCACTTGTTTACAAGTAAAGCAAGGAATATTGATGAGTAGCAATATTTTATTTTGCTATATAGGTTAGCTTCCTATGTAGAACGGGGCTCATTATAGACACGACCTTGACTTGCACTGCTAGGCTGCGTGATTGACTATTTGTGTTTGACATTGTAATCAGGACGATTTTTTAAATATATATTTGTGTTAATATAATATCAGTGTTTGTAATTTCAAAGAACCTACAATATTGTAAACTTGCACAGTATACAAATGTGGTCTTTATCTGTGATTTGCTAATGTCAAAATTTGTCATGACTTGTGTATTTTTGTAAATCCGTTTTTAATTTTGTATTTGAATTTGATCTTTTGTTTTACATTTGTTTTTAGGATAGACAGAGTATGCATTCTGTATAATATTCATATTTTTTTAATGGATTTAAGCCGTTTGATGTTGAAAAAATTATTAAAGCAAGATAAGAACATTATAATAAGATTCTTTGACAGATCCCGTCACAAGACATTACACTTATAATATTAAATCACTTTCTCCATTTTTTTTTTATTTTAATTTAAATTACGTGTGCACATATTTGTTTATAATATGTATTAATCTCAATATTATTCTTTATGTAAGTAGTAAAATAAATAAATAAATAAAAAACATATAACCAGTTCCCTAATTCGGTTGATGAATTCTTTAAGTATCTTCTAGAAAGCCATTTCTCCAATCGCATATCAATTTACATAACTGCCTAATAAGGTATTCATATTACATTATATAATCACACACTTGCTAGACTGATAAAGCAGTACTAATTTGTTTAATAATTAAAAAAAAATCGATGTTATTGACCGAAGGTATTTGTTGGAAGTCCATTTCGAGTAAAATTGAAAAAAAAAATACAATATGTAGTTATCTTCCAAATGACTTTTATTAACTAAGTATTCGGAGACTCTCGACTCCATCATCAGGCGATTTGTAAAAAGTGAAATAAGATACAGAGATAATAAGTATTTATAAAATTTGAACAAAAGAATGTTGAGAGAAACCCGTGTTGATTGATATGAAAGTAATTATAATTCATTGATAAAAAAAACTATTTAAAAGCAAAACACAGCGGATTCCCAATAGATTGTATTTGTAATGAATTTTTGTGTAAATTTGCTTGTTATTGGTGTACAGTAAAGAATAAATAAATAAAAATAAAATAAAGGAAGCTCACACGTCTAATTAGAGCTAGTCCCAAACTATGATATGAATCTTGTATTAATGGTACTAACGTGACGATTTAACATAAACACAATACACTAAACTCACATATATTATGTAACACCGAAACCCAGAACAACTTGAAAACGACATTTTTCATTTTGCCCTGGCTAGAAATCGATCCCGGTTCTTCATGGCTCATAAGCAAGAGCGTTACCTCTACGTCAAACAGGTCATCAAGACATAAAACAAATGTTCAGTATATTGCTGCATATATTTTCCTCTTTAAACATGACAGATTCATGTTTGGACAATATGGTTAATGTGCTTCAATTAGCGCGATTATTAAATTTTGAACAGTGAACTAAAAATGCATCAATGGAAACACTTTGACATTCTGTTGAAAAACAATTCTTGTTCTAGCCTGGGGACCTAAAATGGCCACATTGAGCAATTCATCTACAGAATTTATCTTCCCGAATTGCCAGCAGATTCGTAGCAATTCCTCTAATTTTCGTAAAATGGTCATGATTGTACGCGATTCACCTGCAATTCATTTCATCAAATGATTCATATTTGGTGAAATGATGCCGTTAAATCGTTTTACAATTCCTATTTCGATTCATATAAAGTGGCCTTTTAGCCCCCCTGTTTCAGACTTGTATTGTTGTTGTGTTACGTTTATTTTATCATTTTCTATTATTTTAATAAAATATTAAGTCCACGATCGGGTATTGAAGGAACCTGGAGGCTTTGAAGCAATGAGGGAATTCGATCCACAGTAAACCAACCTTTCATCACAAGTGAGATCAGAACTCGAAGATTGGCATGGATGATTGGTCCCGTCGTTAGTTCCAGAGAAGAAAGGTCGACTAAAGGTATTCTGAAAAATATACTCGAGGACAGACCACCATTAAGTAGTATGACAATGACCTGATAAGTCAAAAGACGTCTCTCTCGTGATCAATAATTTAAAGTAGAAAGAAATACTTACGTTTCAATTTACCTAACCATTAGGCAGACCAAGACTATTAGATAACATCAACCAAGATCTAGAGGAGCTTAATGTAAAAGACGACTGGCAATCCATTACTCAAGATAGAATGTCTTGGAGATCTATTGTTTTGCATGCAAAGGACTTACAAGAGTTGTTCGGCTATCGGAAGTCAGTAAATATTGTGTAATGGTTTGACTGCTTGGTAAAATTATGTATGTAATTAAGATGTATCATTGAAGCATAGTTACATTATTATATACCATTCAATCGTATATCATTCAATATGCAGAACAATGGAACAATTCTTCAAAGCATGAGCTCTGCTCAATTTTTAGGGAATAAATACTATATTATATTGATGTAAAAATAACTATTAATTTTATAATAATGAAGTGTATATTCCATAATGATAAACAAGTTTGAGTGTTCTGTAAAAGACAGGTATTTTTAAAACATCACGCTTTAAGACATTTAAAATCTTCATTTCAGCGATGAGACATGCCACCTGATATGAATGCCAACAACTCGACGAAGCGAGTATCGTGAGCGCCGAAGTTTCAAGGTGGATCCGACTGTGCTGCATCCACTCTGCTATGCCATCTCTGATGACTAAACAGGCCATTCTGAGACAAGCACACTCTGTCACATTTGAGACATGGATGTTCTCCCGCAGATGACCACCTGATAATAATGACACTCGAAAACAACAAAAAAGAATTGGAGACTTATTCTTTGCCCGGGACTTCACAGACGAATGATTTGAATTCTGATTCCCTATGATTTATTGATTTTGATGTATAAATTCAAATAACGTTTTCTGTAAATCGTGTATAATGAATGAGAGATCGCTGTGAGACAAAACAGATGTTATGTAATTCACTTTGCAAAAAATGTATTCATTAAAATGAATTTACAATTAGTAACAATATGGTAAGCAATGAATGTAATGTTTCACTAACAGATGGAATTGCACATTAATTTGTTTAACTAGGTTTTTGGATGTACAAATTCGAATAAAAATAGTTTGAAACTAGACACTAAACAGTTCAAATAATAACAAGGATCAACAATTTAGTATCTAACTTGTGCAATATATTTTGGGTTAGATGGAAGAGATTGCGCCTTTGCGACAAACTCTGTATACAAGCTGATAATAAATGACGTGAAAGGCGAAAATAAAATGAAGATTAGAAAAAAATTATTCATTCATTGAAGAATAAGTATGAATTAAAACTAGGCAATCTAGGTGACGTAGGCAAACAAATACAGTCGATCCCGCTTAATTGGGACACATCGGGACTTGGGCATTTTGTCCCAATTAAGCGGCTGTCCCAATTAAGCGAAATTCACATTTTTTTAAATTCATTTATTTGGTTTTGGCAACTAAGGCCATTAACCAGTAATACACACATAAAATTAAGCAGTGCATATTTTTTTTCAATAATTTTAGTTTATAAACTCTTGGAAACTGTAAATTACATATAGGCAATATAAATTATCATTTAAATTACAAATATGTAATAAAAACTTTTAAGAAAAAAAAATATTCCTAATTAAAATAATAAATGGCATACAATTTAATTCAATGCAAAAATGAGAATTCTCTGTACATATTTTTTCTTGAGAATATGTTTAACTTAATATGTGCTGTGATCTTAAATTTACTGTCCCAATTAAGCGGAATGTTGTCCCAATTAAACGTATAAATTTACTATTGGTTTCTTGGTTTGGTTTCTGTTCTTTGAGATTTGTCCCAAATAAGCGGCTGTCCCAATTAAGCGGAATCGACTGTACTCGCATAATATATCAGCTGATAATGTAACCATTAGATAGTAGGAATTAACCGCAAGATAAACCTTGAATCCTGTTACAAATACATATCATAATACAGCTATTCAAAACTATGTACTAACGATTTATAGAGTTAAAAAAATAACATACATACATGTATGCAAGTGAGACGTGGACATGGTTAAAGAAGGATGAAAGTGGCATAAATGCACCGGAAATGACATCGTTGAGAAGGATGTGTGGTAAAAGTCTGAGAGATTGTGTGTGTAGCACGAGAGGAATGTGGAATGAACGTTGGTGTAATTACCTACAAGGATGAATGTAAATAAGATATGATGGTTTGGGCATGTAGAAAGAATGAATGAGAACAGAATGACCTGAATGACCAAGAAGATATATTTGGCTGAGAGGAATGGTGCTCGGAGACGTGGACGTCCGAAAACTACGTGGCTTCATCATGTGGATCAAATTCTTAAGGACGGGCGTGTGTTAAGTAAGAAAAAATCGACTTGTGAATGAAAAAATGAAAATTTAAAACTAAAATTGATCATAACACTGTATAGCTATTATAATATTTTATAGGTACCTACAGCTTTCCTGTAATTTAGTATAATTTATGTATACCTATAAAAATATAATAATTAATTATGCTATTATTCCGTGATTTCCAAAAAATATAAATGGCTATAATTATACTCGTTATACTCGTATATTAGGTATATTAAATAAAAAAACATCGATTTGCTGGGTTGGTAATTAGATTTTAATAGCTAGGCACATTTTTTACACAGAATTTTTACATGTTCTGCCTATTTACAAAATTATGTCATATTGTAAAGCTGAAAATCAAGCAAGCACTAGTATGATTTTTTTTAAAGTTATATATGGGTTTTATTATAAAACCAAATATAACCTTATAAACCTTTCACGGTAAGCTAAAAGCTTGTGTCGTGAAAGAGGAGTTTGCCAGCACCTGGGATCGAACCGCGGACCCTCTATTCACGAAGCCGAGACTACCTCCAGGTTACCGACTAACTCAATATTGATGTTATAAATATAATAATAGTTAACCAAGAAGTACACTGTTTTTCCATCCGCAAGGATTCCGCGTGTTCGGGTGTCCCTCTTTCACAATACACCGTTCCTATGGCATTGACATCAGAGCGCAGGGAATGTCGTAGGAAGAGGTGACGCAATTGACACAGAGATGCTCTGACTGAATGGAGAAGGCTGGTTTCTGCCCTGTGCTCCCGAGAGGAGCGTTGAGGGCGATGATGATGATGTGAAAAAAGAATCTTCTTCTCTTCTTCGCCCTCGCCTTTATCCCATTTACTGGGGGTCGGCTCTCCTAGTCCTCATCTTCCAAGTTTTGCGGTCCCCTGCATCCTCCGCGCGCAACTTTGCCTCCTTCATATCCTTGGCAATTGTGGACATCCAGGTGGTGAAAAAAGAATAAAGTAAATAAATCATTTTTTCGTTGGCACGGAGCGGATGGCTTGAATGTTTATAACATATAGCTGTGGGACCTCACTTGTGGGATATGCCGTGATGGTATAGTAGTATAGAAGTAGTAGTAGTAGTCATTATTTTTTATTTTTATTTATTTATTTATTATAATAACAAAATATACCTATTCATTCATTCTTTAAGTTGCTGTATTAAAATTATTCGATAGAGGTACAATAGTACACGATTATATTGGCAGGTATGTCTACAAATACAATAACTTCATTAGGTAAGTACCTAGGTATATTAGCTACTCTGTTGTATTGACAAGGAGAGCTTATAGTTCGCTAACTTCCGTGTTATATATGATTTATTATGTATTTGTGTGTTATGTATACACTAGTTCAAGTCCGCTACATAAACAGGTTTACATAACACTATATACATACCTATGTACTATATTATATTAGGTATATTTATGTAATGTACATACATCATAATATCTAATACTTATTTTGTATTATCACATTGCCGATTGTACAGTTCCATAGCTCGACAAGTAGAAATAATGTCATAGTAAGTATTTGTTATTAATAAACGAAAAAAAAAGCGAAACTGCACTTTAATGTACTTGAAAAATGTATAAATTATAGGTAGGTACGTTGTTCTTTATTTTATAAAGGTAGGTAGATTTTGCTTTTGTTTTGTTTTTGTATTCACAATTTGTAAATATTAATTTTGATTGAGTGATTAATTTGATTTGATATTTTTTTTTTCTTAATAATTCAAACACAACAGCACAATATAATACGTAACTTAAATCACACTAACAAAAAAAATAAGGCCAATTACAGTGTTTATACAAATATAAAACAAGAATAGAATAATTGAGAGAGAGAGAGAGATGAAAGGATAGCACAAGGAACTGTTCAAACAAAAATTAAACAAAATTCACGCGTTCATGGTCTGCGCCACGGCCCCTGCGAATTGTCCCCGCGACATTGTGAAAATATCCAGGTGGACGAAATCATCGTTATATGTCTCCAAGAGCCGGTTGACTGAAAATGTTTCGACATGAAATAAAACATTGTTTCGTGTTCGCCTCGGCAACGGCACACGAATCGAGACACTTCCGCTAAGGTAAGAGGAATCAACAACACCATGCATGATATCGTACAAAAACTTCATATCGAGTAAGATTCAATCTTAAAATGGGTTGTAGCATCCGTATAAACCTCAAATTGAACACGCTGACGATAAGATAGGTGCTTCAAAAATATTTTCTGTATGGGGAACATGCATGTGTGAGGAATATGAATAAATGTTATCAATTCATATTAATAAATATACGCTGATCACGAATATCCTAATAAGAAACCATAAAATAAAGCTTTTCATTCATTATTTTCATTTTAAAAATCCATATTTTCTGTTATTGAATTAGTCCGGTGTGACGTCGCTAGGCGCTATTTTGTATTGCCACACATTTCACTCTTAGTACTGTTTGTAGCGCCTGATATTGTCAAACACTGCTCCGCCACGAGTGAACCTTTTTGCGGCGAAGTGCGAAAATTGCTTTTTTAAATGGTGATAAAAACCTTAAAAATGCACATTTAAAAATATAAAAAGCACCATAATTTTTCTAATTTTCTGTACTATTTTTGGGTTGAAGATTTTTTTTTGTGAAAGTTCCCCATTCGTTCAATACGGTGTTTATGTGCTGCATATTGGGGTGACCATATCTGTGATGCAAACTCTAAAAGGCTCCTCACATAAGCAAAATATACCGTCTTTAGAGTGCTTACACTGCTGAAGGGTCTGCAAGTTCTCATCACAAATCCCAGCATTTTAAATGCACATACAGCATTTATGTTTTACTTTTATTTTCTTTTTATTATTGTTTTTAATTATGTATGACAACCGAACGGGCTTTGATATTAATGGACAGAATAATATATGAACACTTATAAATTGGACATTACATTGTATACTCATTGTTGGTGATTGTATAATTGTACTAAATATTTAGAGTTCGTCGGTAGCCTGGAGGTAGAGTCTCGATCTCGTGAACAAGGGGTCTGTGGTTCGATACAAGGTACCGGCAAACTCCCCTTTCACGACACAAGCTTTTAGTAGCTTACTGTGAAAGGTGTATAAGGTTGTATTTGGGTTTATAACAAAGAACCCAGATATATCTTTTTTTTTCTTTTTTTTTTAAATTACTTCAGTATTATATCGTCGTTCACTTTTAGTCGGACAGTCAGCAATTTTGTATGCTCATTTCTGTTTTTTTGTGACCTCTAATTTGAACATTCTGTCATACGTTTAAATACTATATACTTTCCGTGCAATCTGATGAAAAAAAGCTGTAATATAAAAGCTATTAAGAGGAAGACCTACTCAAAAAAAATATCATGATTCGGTAAAATGGCGTTTAGTATATAATAAAAAAACTCCGCCAAATTCTCCAATAGAAGAACACCTTTATTGCTTATATGTGTGTATTAAGACAAATGGTATATTTGAATGTATTAGTAAACTGCACGACAGTATAAATAATAATAATAGTAGGTAGGTACGTCTCAATACGAGTATCGAAGTTCCGCTGATAATATTATTATTATTTTCTCAGCTCTTAGTCAGGACCAAGGATTAATAATAATAAAAATAATAATGCATAGTCCAAAATATTCATCCAAAGTATTGTGAGTTTATAATATGAACTAGCTCAGTATCCGGCTTTACCCTGAGAATAATTGTCAAAAAGTATGATTAGAACAATTCTTGACAAAGAATGAATTTTTTTTTTTGATATTATAATGTTGATATTTATTTATGAAAATTGTAATTTTAGATTAGATTAGTTGAAAAACATTAATGATTTATTTTATATCATAGTCTAGAATTTATTATCAGTTGAAATATTATTTTTTCGAAGTTGACATCATTTATATCTAATAAAAATATACCACCACGGCATCTCCCACAATTTGGTATTCAGTGAACTCACTGCACGTAAGAGGTACTGTTCATAAAGAAAAGGTCAAATTTTGTGCCTATTTTCAAATTGTCTAAATCATAACCAGATATTATAATATTATATGATAGCAGCCACATTTTAAGGATAATCAATAAATACCTACCTATAACATGAAATACTCGACGATTATAATTATGCATTTCTATTGCTTGTTCAATAAAAACTTCTCTATCGCAATACACAAGCACACATACGAATGTGCTCAAATTATTTTTACGAAGTCCAGTGAGTGAATGAATGTGATGCGTTGAGAAGGGAGCGGAGAGGTTAGAGGGGGACACACTCGTGCATCACACAGCGGGATACACAGTGGCGTGCTTTCCACACATGCAAAATAGCACCGCATGCCGCACCAAATTTCTTATAGGTATGAAAATGAAAATAATTAGAATATTCCTATGTATCGTAATGGAAATTGGAATATTCCTTTGTATCGTAATGGAAATCGTAATACATATCTACTACTTCTATACTATCACGGCTTATCCCACAAGTATCTTTGGATGACGTAGGAATTGACATTCCTGTAACATTCATGGGTGAGGGAAAGTGCAACCCTTAATGTATTATCCCACAAGTGCAAAATTTCTTTAGTTTCTCGAACACCTGCCTTTTACAGGACACTCGAAAATTTACAGAAAAAAGTGGTTGACCTATTCTTTACCGAGTGCTCAACGGAACATAAATATAATCGTGAAATATCTCAGTCTTATACAAAATCGAAATATTGGCGATGTGACGGAGGAAATGGGGGAGGGGGGTATAGACATTTCTCAAGTCAGGTATGTTTTTAAATTTTTGTACTAAATTGTGGAAAAATAAAATTGTTCATTACCCCACTGGTCCCGCCACTAGTAATAATAATAATTACAACTTCTAACAAAAAAAGAATAATAATAACTGGTACAAAATTTTAGCCTATATCTAGGTAGGTACTTCTACACACGCACACATACACACACAGAATGCTTTTCTAAGTGTGTAATAATATGACTAATATTATTGATGGCATAGTTACATGCAGATACACTGATGGTAATAATTTAGGGATTTTTGACAAAATGTTTTTTGTATTTTTCAAATACTGGTGTTTTTTAACCAAGCAGGTATATCATAGCACATTAAATTTTGTTCAAAAAACGTTGTGCTCTGGTGTTAAAACAAAAAAGTTATTTTTGTTTACTATAAAAAAGTGAAAAGAGGTGTTTGAAAAAATAAAGACATAGGTATTAAATCTCAAATTCAGCGATGAGGTTTGCCGCCCATCTTGAATATCTTACTTTTTAATTGGCACAGAGAAGACGGCTCGCATGTTTATTACATGCAAATGTTCTGCTGGCTACCCTACTTGTGGGATATGTTGTGATGGTGTAGTAGTAAGTAAAAAAAAATGAGGTATGCTATCCATCATGAATGTCTTAATTTCTGTTGACACGAAGAGGACACTTGTATGCTTATTATATGCGATTTATTCGCTGGCTACCTCACTTGTGGGAAGAACCGTGAAGGTATGAATGAAAAACAATCATAATTAATTAATCATAATTACCTACGCATTATTTTATAGTTTTTTTTTTGTTGGCATGGAGCGGACAGCCTGCGTTTTTATTACATGCAGCTATTCTGCTGGCTACCCCACTTGTGGGATGTGCCGTGATGGTGTAGTAGTAGTTATTTGGAAAACATCGCGCCTCTGCGATGAACTTGCCTGTTATATAGGTACAATTATAGAGGTATTTTAGGTAATAAAAAATATTTTCTTTTTTTATGTATAATTATTTTTATAAAGAAAGTAAATATGGGCAAGCCTTCTAAAAAAATGAGTAAGTTGGAAGAAGCGGTTAGCGTGCTCAATTTACATGGATATTATACCCCTTGCTGTTTGTTCATATTTAATAATAATAATAAAAAAAATGTTTAAAATCGATAAATAAATTGCATTATGTAATAAGAATAAAAAATATATAAAACTAATATGAAAAAAAGCAAGATTATATTCATCTGAAAATACATTTTTCCAAAAGGTATGATCCGTAGTGTAGTATTTACATACTCGAGACTTATATGCAAATTGTGTGAAATTATATACCAAATTTAATAATGGTTAAAAAACAAACAAAAAATTAGCACAGATCTCACGTCCGCACTGCGAGCCGGCTCGAAACCGACTGTGTCATTTTCTCTTATGCGCGCATAGATAAAGCATAAGACTCTCTCTTTCTTTGGACAAAAATAAAGACGTCATACAAATATGAATTGTTCCTCAACTGAAGGTTTTTTTAATTTTAAAGCTGATTTTAATATTTGTTGAAAATATTTACATGACATATCACTGCAAAATATTATTAGGCATTATAACAAAAAAAAAATATGTCGCTGTTCCACCCGGTATTCAAGCAAAATGATTCGAAAACAAAAAATTGATATTTTTTTCGGATTTTTTTTCAAAAAAATAAATAAACTATCCAAACTCAAAACATTACAATTCAATAGAGAAAGAATTGATCTATAACATATATTTTTTCCGTGAATATGTAACATTATTTAAGACGATTAAAAAAATGTAAAAACCATAAAATACCAGCATTTCGCGTTTTCTGAGTCTTAACACTTTTGAAAATGCAGCATTGCGCCACAAGATTATATCTGACTGCTTGCTGTAACAAAATAAAAAGCACGATTCAAGAAAATCAATATTGTGGAAAGAATAGAACAGAAAAAGCTGAAATATCCAACTAAAATGAAAAAAATATATAGTAGCTTTTATTTATTGGATATTCCAAGGAGAACCCGACAAAGATTGGTCTCCCACTCTTTTCCGTCGGTTTTCGAGTGTCCTGTAAAAGGCAGGTGTTCGAAAAAATTAAGACATTTTGCAAAAATTAAGACATGGGAGGTTTGCCACCCATCCTGAATGTCTTGATTGTGTATTAGCACGGAGATGACAGCTTGCATGTTTATTATATGCAGCTGGTCTGCTGGTTACCCCACATGTGGGATATGCCGTGATGGTATAGTAGTAGATATAGTAGAAGTCCAAGTAACGCTGGGTTTTAAAGCCAGTTCTAGACTTTTTCAGGAAGTTCCAAGCTTTTAAAATTCAGATATTGATAAATTAACCATTCTTCACACAAACGTACGAATTTATATTTTCCTGAATAAAATATAACTTCACTTTATTAAATGTTTCAAAATAAATGATGGGGTGAAACTATTGTACCTACTGTATAATGGGTTGGTAAATTAATCATCAAGATATACAAACAAACTACCCCTCCCACACAAAACTGTATAAACATTATGCTTACTAAGTTGAATAGGTATTATGTGAAAAAATCACAGGGTTGTAAAAAGTAAAAGAATATTGATTAGAGCGATCATGCAATGCGTTTACTTAGGGAAACATTTAGAAAAAGTGTTTGCGAGATAGAGTGAAGAATGAGGATATTAGGAGAGTGAGCAGACGTGAGAGGAGTGTTGTGGATAAAATGCGTGTAGGCAAATTATGATGGTTCGGACATGTGGAGCGAACGCACGGTGAAAAGATGACGAGGATTTATTTATTTGAAAGAGGTGGTGTGAGGAAACACGGACGTCCTAAAACCACGTGGCTTGATTACGTGGTTCAAATTCTAAAGGACAGCCGCTTGTTGAGTAAGAGAAATCGACGTGCATGGAAATATTTTTTCTCGATCGACGGACCTTAAATGTGTGATGGTAAAGACAATATTAATGGAAAAGGACAACCCTGCTTCAGAATGGTCGGAAGATGGTGACACGCGGGGTGGAAGACAAAGCGGAAATGAAAAGAAAAGAAAAGGTAAAAGGCCAAGACAATAAATTGTAAAGGTTCATTAATCTTGTGGGAGTAGAGACACGCCCAAGTGGGAAACTATGTCGTCGGTGGATGTATGAAACCTTCTATGTGCATTTATCAAGATTTTAGAAGAACAAAAAAAACTGTTTTGCTAGAGTTTAATTTATAGACCGACCATTCTTGGTGGAAGTTCATATTAATAATTTAGAAATGAAACACGATATATAGTTATTCCACCATTGACTTTATTGTTCTTCTCCTGAGAGGGGCATCGTAGATGTAAATTTAGCATAAAAGATTCCCACGAGGCGGCGGTATTGGCCGGCCAACCCTTCAGGCTGCCCATTAGGGCCCGCCCGTGAGGTCAAAAGTTTAGCTTAGAAGAACGGATAAATAGAAGTCCCCAGACTTCTAAGATATCCGGGTATGGGAGGGAGTCTTCAATGCTATTGACTTTATTAATTTTGCTTTGCTAGAGTAATAATTCTGTTTTGCTAGATCGGTCTCCCACTCTCTTCCAGTAAGTTTTCGAGTGTCCTGTTAAAAGCAGTAAGTGTTCGAAAAAAATGAGACATTTTACATGGGTTAGTTGGAAGATATCGTTTCTGCGGAATTATCGGAATTCGGAACCATCGGAAGCGAGGTGGTGAGTTATTGTACACATAATATTAAATATAACAATAAAAAATTGTAATCCCCAAACAGCAATAGTATTGCTGGTATAAGGGGAAATAAGACAAACAAATATTAATTCCAAATCATATCATAATCACAAACACAATCACAATTACTCCCTCTCTTCAATCAGTTGCTTCCTCAGTTTATTGTTATTATCTTAAATTCAGCGATGAGATTTTCCACCCATCCTGAATGTGTTCATTTTTTGTTGGCACGGAGAAGACTGCTGCATGCATGTTTATTAAATGTTTTATTCGGATTTTTTTTAAAGCACCTATCTTTTAGGTCTATAGGTACTATTATACCATCACGGCATATCCCACAAGTGGGGTAGCCAGTAAACCAACTGCATGCAAGAAACATGCAAACTGTCCTCTTCGTGCCAATATAAAATCAAGACATTCAGGATGGGTGGCAAACTTCATCGCTGAATATATACTAGTCTATACTAACACGGCATAATATTATCGTACATGTGGGTTAGCCAGCGGAATAACTGCACGTATCAAACATGCAGATTGTCCTCTCCATACCAATAAAAAAATAACATATTCATGATGGATGTCATGCCTCACGGCTGCATTGAAGATTGAAGATGTTATATATGCACTATTCGTGAGCATAATTTTTTTTATTTTTCCCTTATAGGCATTTCTACAGGTTTTTACAATAATATAATACAAAACAAATAGGTATAGCACTAACCCAATTACAGAATGCACATATTTATGTTAACAAATATTGTGTATAACTAAGATTCGCAAATTAAAAGAACATATCCATGCATATATATGTATAAATAACCCATAAATAACTCCAAACAATTATTTTAAAATTACGAAAATAAAAAAAATCAAAGTATTTACAGAACTAAAAAAAATACGTTACATTGTTACCACGAAATAAGGTAAAAAAATTCAAACGTGAATGGAATAAAAATAATAATAGTGAAAAACAAAAGTAAATAGTTAAAATTAAACAATGTTAATAAAAATAATACTAAAAATATCAGAAAAAAAATAATGAAAGATCACTGATAAATATAGGTATACATATTGTTGATTGATTTGTCGTTTGTAAGTGAAAACTGTATTATTTTTGGATCATGTTATTTGTAAAAAGGCGCAAGGCAAGCCGTATATTTCATAAATAAATAAATATATAAAACAAAAACAATGGTCATTAGTAGAGTTGGGAATAACGGCTCTTTGAAAATAATGGAACGTAAGCGACTGTTATTTATTTATATTCTGTTATTAGAAAAGCTACCGTTATCACCCCCCCCCATAAAAAAAAAAAAAAAAAATTACCTGGTCATGTTGAAAAATATTTTTTATCTGGCAACGAACAATATAAAAAAGGAAAGTTCGAAAAAAGTCATTTTAGATCTTAAACTCAGCGATGAGGTTTGTCCCCCATCCTGACTGTCTTGATTTTTTGTCTGTCAACTTTTCTAATAATAATATAAATAGTTATAATTAAAAGATTAAAATAATCTCTTTTAAATTACATCAATCATAAAATTAATATAGTAAAAGATTTTTTACTATATTACTTAATTAGATTAAAAGTTTTTAATTTCATTTTATGAAAAATAAACATGTGATCATGTGGAGATAGTCCTTTGACCACTCAGGTGATAAAAGGGTTATGAATAATTATCTACCCGTATCTCGAACTCATTCTACTTTTGTGTCAATCAACAGATGTCCGTAGTAGTACCGTTTTGAGGCGAAAAAAAGAACGCGTTCCTTTTCAAATAATACCTAAATATTATTTTCCATACTAAAATGTATCGCCGCGTGATTTGTAACGTCATCGGGAATACCTAAATGATCGTCCATAGTAAAATGTATGGCGGCGTGATAAGTAACACTATTATTAATACCTAAATGATCGTCCATAGTAAAATGTATGGCGGCGTGATAAGTAACACTATTATTAATACCTAAATGATCGTCCATAGTAAAATGTATGGCGGCGTGATAAGTAACACTATTATTAATACCTAAATGATCGTCCATAGTAAAATGTATGGCGGCGTGATAAGTAACACTATTATTAATACCTAAATGATCGTCCATAGTAAAATGTATGGCGGCGTGATAAGTAACACTATTATTAATACCTAAATGATCGTCCATAGTAAAATGTATGGCGGCGTGATAAGTAACACTATTATTAATACCTAAATGATCGTCCATAGTAAAATGTATGGCGGCGTGATAAGTAACACTATTATTAATACCTAAATGATTTTCCATAGAAAATTTGATTTCTGTGATAATTCACGTCGTTCGGAACGAAGTAGCGGGTCGTCGTCAGAAATCACTCGATAATAGTGTGATGTGATATATCGATATTCTGCTACCAAGCTCCGTAAAAATAATTTAATATATCACGCGTTCCTCGTTATAACGACCAACTCTAGTCATTAGGAAAGGGAAGTGTAGGAGACTCATCCCAAAGGAGGGATGAAGGTTTTCAATCTGCATTATCAATTCATCACCGCCGACACAATACATTTGAACCGTGTAAGGATTAATAACAAACATCTGACTTTTACGGGACACTCGTAAGCTTACAGAAAAAAGTGGGAAATCTATTCTTTACCGGAGACTTCAGAGATTGAAAAACTAACGAAAAAAAATTGGGAGGCCTATTCGTTATCGCAGACTTCACGGGGTGGTATGTTTAAATTCAACTTGCCAAAATAAACAAGTAATAAAAATATCAAAAGAATAAAAAACAATTGAATACCTACATACCAATTTATTTTGATGCCTCTTTCAGAGTCGTTGAAATAATCCAAAGAAAATAATATGTAATAAAATTACACCCACTAAAACAATAAGTTTATTTACATTCGGACACACAAAAAATAACAAATAATTAATTAATTCAAATGTTAAATCATCAAACACTTGACAGACGCATTAAGTTTGCGTTTAAATAAATAAACAAAATAAACAATACGCAATAATTATAAATCGCTATGAAAAGAAACAGACAAATAAAAAAACATCGAATAAAAAAACTTGTTCTGAGAGAAAATAAAAACTTCGATAATAGTAGTGTAGTAACTCACAGTAAAAATAATTTAAATCACTTCACTTATTTTTTATCAAAATGATAAAGTTATTTATACAACACTTGATATTTTATCTTGTAATTGATTTGAACTTTCTTATAATAATGTATTGTATTATTGAATACGATTCACTTTTCTTTGTAGATTGAAGTTTGTAATAAAACAGCGCGCGGAGCACGTCCACCCACAACGATATATCTTCGCGAACTGACTCAGTCAAGTCGTCAAGTCGCCCGCTGAACTTAGTTCGATGCGAGTTGAGTTGGATAGATATTGTTTGTATGCATGTACAGTCCCTGGTCACAATATTAAATCGACCGTCCAATTCCACAATTCGATAAATCGAAATTTTCTAAAATTTTGTTTTAATTAGTAATACGTGATGTATGCAAGTGAAACATGGACGTGGTTGAAGAAGGATGAGAGTGGAATAAATGCAGTGGAGATGCGTTCACTGAGAAGAATGGTTGGTAAAACGTTGCGGGATAGATTGAGGAATGAGATATCAGAAGAATGAGCGGATGCGAGAAGAGTGGTGTGGATAGAATGCGTGTAAATAAGTTACGATGGTTTGGACATGTGGAGCGAATGCAAGATGAAAGAATGACGAAGAGGATGTATTTATCTGAAAGAGGGGGTGTGAGGAAGCGCGGACGGCCAAGAACCACGTGGATTGATCACGTGGATCAAATCCTTAAGGTTGGCCGCGTGTTGATTAAAGGAATCGGCATGCATGTATGAGAAACTGGATGAATGTGGACGAAGCGAAAGAAGTTTGTAATGGATATATCTATATGGCGTTCCGTTCTCTCTGCCTACCCCTCCTGGCACATGGTGTGAGAGTATAGATAGATAGACCATAATCTTTCTAATTTTCTGTACTATTTTTTGAACTGAAAATTATTTTTGTGAAAGTTCCCAATTAAAATAAATACAACTATGATCATCAATTTATATTTTCTAACTGGATAAGATGCCGCGATAAAATAGATAAATACCTAGACAGAGATTGCTAACTTTATAAAAGCGATTGATTATAATATTGTGACCAGCTAGTGTATATTGAACCAAGTTGACTCAAGTCCGTATTATGTACGTATTTTTAACATTCTACTCAACTCAAATAATGTACAGGAAGTCCCCTATTTGCATTCGTTGTTAATATACATAATACTATTAGATATTATTCTTAAAATAACATACGTTAACCGAGACGTCATTGTTAATAAATTATGCTGTGCACATTTTGATTAACGTTATTTTATTGGATGATAAAATAAATAAAAACATGTTTTCATAATCCTACATAAGTCTCACGTCTCCAAATATCCAAGTCTTCAGATCAAACTGATAACTCCAGTAAGGTCCAAGGTACAAAACCTTAATTTTACAGTAACTATTTAAAAATGAGAACTTTATTTCTTTTCAGGTATTCATCACCAATGTGGGCCAGATTTATAACTTTATAGCTATCATGGGCCGTATGAATGACTTTTTTCTTCTGTCTTCTCCAATTTGTAAACTTTATATCTGTCGCGGGTCGGTCGGGAAAGCCTGATCACAAACGACTAAAATCACCTGTGGAATTGCTAAATATTTTGTTCGTTTTAATTTCGTATTATGATGAACTTCTACCAAGAACCGCCAGTAAATAGATTAAACATAATTTATTTATTTTATTTATTTATTTACTATTCAATTCACGGCAAACATTGCCATTCACAAGATATAAACATATATAAACATACAAACATATTATTTGGTGTTAAGTTATTCATATTTATAACCCAAGTGATAACAAAATAAAGCATCCAGATATTATTAAAACAAAAGTATAGGTAGGTACTAGGTATATATATAGACAACCAAAATAGTAGGCATGGAACAGTCTCACAATACTGCAAATAATATTAAAAAAAATATATATAATATTTATATCTGAGCATCAGTAGGCAAGCACTTGTAACAACAACCAAGAGGAGCAAAACTGACCAATACCAATTAGGTAGGTACTTCTATAGGTATGCACCTGCAGCACAAACCCGGCTCTCACTATGTACTCGCCTACACACCGATGCATTATACTTACAATTACATATAGCATAATACAATATTATAATATGACCATAGAATTATATTACTTCGTACTTTAGTACATATAAATCTATGAATATGACAAACAAAATACAGTATGAACCGGCTTATGCGGTTCAGGGAATAAAAAAAAACACTTAACTATTTACATCATAAAATATTTTAAAATTATTATACCTATCCATTACTATAAAAATGCTTTCATAGAACTTAAAGATTAAAACACTTTGAAAAATCAAAATTCAAACAATCAATCAATGTACATGGAAATCAGATTATCTTCCGAACAAAAACAATTTAATGAAAAAAAAAACAATAAAAAAAATAACCTTTCTTTATACCAACAAATATCAAACCAAACAAATAACTAAAAAACATATATACAGTTTAAATGCCTTCCCTTCCCCATCCTGAAAATTATACTATACCTACATGTTAAAATTACAAAGTTCAAAATTTATTTAGACCAAGCATTCCTTTCTTTCCAATCAAAAATTAAATATTTCTATCTGGCGATACATCAAGATTAGGACCAAACATATCCCTCAACAGTTTCCTAGATCTGGCCGGACTAATATTAAATACATCTATATCACTCAAAAATTGATTACCGAGGCGATGTAACCGGGGCGCTATTGTATTTCTAATATAATTTGTGTTGTGATTGTTACAAAAAAAGAGCTCACGGCTTCTTGTACTGCGGCTAGGTACTCTATATTGAATGAGATTACACAAATCAGGGCTGTCAACAATATTATTTATAATTCTATATAAAAAAATAAGATCGTTAATAATTCTCCTATCACTTAAATTTTCCAGCTTGAGGTGAGATTGCAACATATCATAGTTTAGTTCGTTTCTAGAAAAACCCAACTTGTAATTTACGAATCTTAGAAATTTTCTTTGGATTCTGTCTATATTATTTATGTGTGTATTATAGGTGGGTGACCATATAGGAGTATTATATTCTAACTGGCTGCGAACCAGAGAACAGTACAAAAGAGTCATTGCGTGGACGTTCTGAAAATCGCACACTGTTCTAAGAATGAAACCAAGGGTTCTCATCGCTCTTGCCGTCATCTCGGTAATGTGATTTACAAATGACAACTTTTCGTCGAATATGACGCCTAGATCGTATACCTCAGAAACACGTGCAACACTATTGCCATCGATTTTATAATCAAAATCGATCATATTTTTTGATCTACCGAATCGGATAAACTGACATTTTTCAACATTAAGAAACAAGAGATTTCTATGACACCATGAGTTAATTTTGTTTAGATTGTCCTGGATCAATTCGCAGTCACGAACTGTTTCAATTTTCTTAAACAATTTCAGATCATCGGCAAATAGCAGAAATTCTATACCTTTCAACTCAACTGTAATATCGTTAACAAAAATCAAAAAAAGAATTGGCCCAAAATGGCTTCCTTGCGGCAATCCGCTTGTTGCTGCGAATACAGGAGAATAAGCTTCCTTTATTTTAACGCGTAATTTACGATCTTTCAAATAACTTTCAAACCAGTCAAGCAGCGTACCCCTTATACCAATTTTCGACAATTTCCTAAGTAGTATATTATGTGATACTTTGTCAAAAGCTTTGCGAAAATCTAAATAGATACTATCAACCTGGAAACTCAAAGAGAGTCCATCTGCAATATAGCTCTCATAGATTGAAAGATTTGTTAAAGTTGATTTTCCCGACATAAACCCGTGCTGCTCAGGTTCAATAATGCACGATATATACGGTAAAATTAAATCCAATACGAGTGATTCATACAGTTTAGCAAGTGACGCCTGTAGACAAATTGGCCTGTAGTTTGATATGTCACTTTTGTCACCTTTTTTGAATATTGGGGTAATGTTGCCAATTTTCCAAGTTGTTGGGAAATGACCCTTCTCAAGCGATTTGTTAAAAATACATGTTAACGGTACTATCAAGGCATCTACACATTTCTTTATAAATATAGGTGGAATGCTGTCAGGACCAGCAGCCTTCTTTGTATTCAATTTTAATATTTTTGATCTAACACTATCAGCCTGAATCTCACAATGGGTCAAATTAATTGATTTGCTATAATCATTACAAGATATATTCACCACCGCGTTGTCTTCTTCAAATACATTTTTGAAAAAATCCGAAAATAGATCTACTGTTCCCTGCAAATCATTCACTCTTGTCTGTCCCAGGAACATATGTGCGGGATAACCAGAAACATCATTGCTCAGAGAGTTTTTAAATTTCCATAGACTTTGTGAGTCTACGGTCAATGTTTCAGCTCTTTTGATAAAATTGTAGTAACATTCCGACCTCAAGTTGCTGCATCTACTCCTCAACCTTGTAAATTCCTCATAATATCTGTCTTCCCTGGTTTCCTTGTATTTTTTGTGTGCAATCTTTTTTTCAGTGATAATTCTTTTTAACTCTGATGAAAACCATCTAGGATATGAATCAACTTCATACTTTTCATATGGTACAAACAGATGTATTGTCTCATAAAGAATACCATAAAATGCAGCAACAATAAACTCGACATTGTCATTTTGAAGAAAAGTCCAGTCGCACTGAAAAAGATGTTTTACTGCTTCGCTATAGTTTCCCCTCTGGTAGTTATATGAGTAAGTTGGACTCTTCTGTGGTTCTTTTGTTTTGAAAAACATTTTAGCAAACAACGGTGGGTGGTATGCATCCGCGGGCAACAACTCTTCATCTGCACGTTCCACACATATCTCTCTGTAGTTTGACAAAACCAAATCTAGTAAGCGGTTTCGTTGATTGTAAATGAAATTATGCTGAGACATACCCAAGAAATAAACAGTTTCCAGTATCTCCTGTGCTCCTTCATGACTATCCTCATTTAAATGTGGTACGTCCGTACCAGGAGACCAAACGATTCCCGGTAAATTGAAGTCACCAAAAAGGCAAAATTTAGCTTGAGGATACCTGGAATATAAATCTTCCAATCCTTCGCAGTAAGATTTGTATGTGTTGACTGGTGAAGATGGAGGTATGTATACATTCCCAATAATTATTTTTTCTGAGTTTATCTTGACCAATACGTAGACCTGCTCAATGCAACCGTTTTTCACTTTTATACGTGATGATGGAATATTTCTTTTTACAGCTATTAGCACGCCCCCACCTCTACTTTTTTGACTTGTAAGCGAACTACGATCCTTTCGATATAAATTGTATGAGCCAAAACCTAGCTCAGAACTACTTATGGAATTATCCAGCCATGTTTCTGTGAGCGCATACGCAGAATGATTTAGCAAAGGTATATTCTGACGTAAGGCAGAGAGTTTGGTGCGAGATCCTCGAATATTTTGGTAGTATATGTCAATGTTGCTCATTAGTTTTTTTTTCCAGTTATTATTATTTTAGGTGATCCATTTATAAATCTTATCGCAATATTCTCTTCGCCCTTCTTCTTTCTATCGTCCAGTTCCTCCCAAAGAGTTTTAAGATGAGACCTCTGAGTTAATGTAAGATCTTGTTTGATTTTTATTTGTTTTGGAAGTTTAAATTTATTATAAAATAAATTTCTAGCATCTTCACTATTCTTAAATGTGACTTTGACAGGTCTGACTTTGTCCTTGTGCTTCGAACCAAGACGCTGAACTTTGACAATAGGTATTTCGCTTAGACATTCCACATCATGTATCAACTTTGTAGTTTGATCAGTATCTTTAGCTCTTTGGTCTTGAACTGTCAGATCACAATCTACCTCTGGTATATTAAAAAGTATTACATTCTTAGACCGTTCGTTTCGTTCAGCTAGTTCAGCCAATGTTTCGCACATCTGTAGCGTCTTATTAGCAGTTGATCCACTCTCAAGAGATGCCACACGTTCTTTCAAATGTTTTATTTCGGCGTCTTGGCTAGCTATTTTTGCTGTGGCGACGCTCATCGCTGCCATGAAGTCTATGGATAAAGTCTATAGATAATATGAGTATATATGCTTTTATCAAAGCAGAGTTTTATAAAAATCTGATGGTACAAGAAATTGGGTTTTAAACATTAAAATCTATGAATAATTAATTAACCTTAGAAATTCTCGTTAACATTATAATATTTTTGTTAAAGCGAGGGTGTTCCAACTGACCGCTTCCGAGTACCCCTTTCGCTAATATATTCATTAGACCCAGTTTCTATAGGCATATTAATTAATAGGTGTAATTTACGTAATTTCACATTTATTCATATCCATAATATTACCATCAAAACTCTTTAGGGTCTTGTCTGGTGGAAAAATTGACCTGAATGCGCACCATATTTTAAATAGTTCCACTGTCCAGTTCTATAATTAAACAAGTCATTTTTTTTATTCAATTGTTCATATTCACAATCATTGCTACTCTATCAACTCCGCAAACAAATAATTATAAAAATAGATGATTTCCTTTGTATATTGAATATTAAGTTTAAAAAAAATTATGTGCCTATTTTTAATTCCACAAATAAATATTTCGAATTGTTTAAATATTGAAAAGAACAAAGACAACGTATTTCTTTAACAGTGTGATTATTATATAGTATATTTCACATTCTGTTATGTTTTTAAAGCATAACATAAATATAGCAAAATTACAAAAATTACAATTTCTCCAATAAAAGACATTTCTTCTTGTTGAGTTATGGAACTGAGGCCTGAGTCAATAACACATTTTCACGTTACGTTTTCGTTCCGTTAACGTTCGAGTATAGACGAAGTTGAAAGCAAGTGTCAATTTCGTTGCTAAGATACACAATAGTTACGAAAATCAACACGTTGGCGCAACATCGTCTGCATTTGAACGCTAACGGAACGAAAAACTTAACGTGAAAATGTGTTATTGACTCAGGCCTCTGGGCCCGAAGTCAAAACACATTTTAGCGTTACGTTTTCGTTCGAATATAGACGACGTTTCGAGAAAGTGTCAATTTGTATTTTAGCTATGAATATTGACACTTACATTCTAGCGTCACGAAAACGTAACGCTAGAATGTGTTTTGACTACGGACCCAGGTACAGACGACATTTGCGATCACTCTGGAGATTGATTCTCTGTCCCGCCCGCCTGTGTTCTCTTATCTGTGTTATTCCAGTCCATAGGTATATATTACGCAGCCATGATATCAGCTGCCTCCTTCCCACTCCACAACGTCCCTCAATCTTGCCCTCTATTATCGACTGCAGAAGCCAATATTAATTTGTCGTCTCGCAGGATGTTACAAAATTAAAACGAAATTACCCATAGTAAAATTAGTGTTAATTAGTGACCTGAATTTTTCGGGTTTTGTTATAATCTATCTATCTATCTATACCATCACGACATATCCCACAAGTGGGGTAGCCAGCAGACCAGCTGCATATGATAATCATATATGCTGTCCTCTTCGTGCCAATATACAATCAAGACATTCAGGATGGGTGGCAAACCTTTTGTTATAAACCCGGTTTTATTCTCGAATTTCGCACTTTTTTCACGAATAACGCGAATTTTCACATTTTAGAATTATAGACAAAGAACACCAAAATTTGACTTTACGATAAAAAATAACAAGATGTTTTATTATCAACAAAATAATTGTATTATATCTATTGTATAATCCTTTAAAAATAAACATTTTTAAAATCAAACCAAATAATCAAGGATTTAGGATGACATTGTTCCGTTTGCTTGTAACTTTTCAAGCAATTTTGAATGTTCGTTATAATATATAAATTATTTTAAATATATTATAATTTATAGTGCAAATAGAACTTGTCATTTTTAATCATGTGATGATTTCTCTTAATTTACATTTATTTGTTAAAAATATATATCTATATCTTAGAAATAACACTATTTTAATAGAAAAAAACGACGATTTCTTGAAATTAACATCACTTTTCTAAAAAATATCACCGATTTTCCAAAAAAAAAACACCGAAATATTCAGGTCTCTAGTGATGAGTGATATCGTGGTTTTACTGTACTACATCTTGGTATTAAAGTATTGCAACGCTTATCTAAATATAGAGTTGCATTCAACTTAGTCACATTATAACATATTATGTACCTATTGTATACTTTGTCAGTATAACAATATAAAGGTTCTTTTTGAATAAGACACGGACTTTACATGTTTACACAATATATTCAATAATATATTTCCTAATATAATCTGTCGAACACTTATTTGTCAAACACGTCCTGCCAGCGCAAGTGAAGGTCGATCTAATGATAATTGATGTTCCCTGTAGTGAGCTAACCCATATAGACTACTTAGTATTGCTACTCACTCTTCATAACTACTGTATTTTGAAAACAAGGTTCAAGGTTCACTTAACCTGTACTGTGTATCAAAGTCCAAACACTACACTCTCCCCTCACAACCTTGAAAATCTTTCTATACTACATATTTAAATATTTATACAATTCTATGTGATTGACAGTGTTCTCTACTTATTCCAATGATTCTATATAAGACAAACAAAACATTACAAATACATTACGAGCATAGCAGACAAGAGTTTCCTTCCGTCCGGGGCAACTAGATGAATCTCTCACCATCCTAAGTCCTGGGTCTCAGTCGTCCTCGCCATGGCTTCCAATCTGACCTGAAAAATTTCGAACCGGTGAGAGCCTTGCCTTCAAACATTTGGAGGGGACCTAAACGCTTGCCATTATCAGAAGGACCATCATCCCAATGTACAGATCTCACAACTATCTGATCCATATGTCTTTTCCAGAGTTGATCAGTATCTCTAGTTCTAATAAGGAATGTTCTATTACCCAATATCTTTTCAATTTTACCTAAAACCCATTTGTTTGATTTGTTCTGAGATCTAAAATCTTTTACAAGTACAGTGGTACCTAACTTATATTTTCCTTTCCTCCCCTGAGATAACTTTGTACCCCCATAATGACGTTTCTGATTTCCTTGAGAATCACACATTTTATTAAACATGTCTGGTTGTATACTCTTATAACTTATGTCACTCATGGATTCTGGAAAAAGTGTATCAAACTTTGATCTTATTCGTTTTCCCAATAATGCAACACTTGGTTCCACACCTGTAGATAAGTTTGGCGTATTTCTATAATCTACAAGGAACTTTAACAACTTATCAGAGTAATCAACTGGTAATCTATCATTTTGCAACAACTTTTTCAAATATCTTTTACATGTCTGTACACCCTTTTCTGCTAACCCATTTGACTGAGGGTGATTAACTCCTGATGTTATATGTCTTATAGAATACTCAATACAAAAATTTCTAAATTCATCAGATCTAAAAGCTGGGCCATTATCACTTACTAACAAACTCGGTAAGCCAAACCTTGAAAATAACATTTTTAATTCTTTTATTGTGTGCTTTGAATCTAAACTATTCACCAAAATACACTCTAACCATTTTGATGTGCTATCTATAACAATGAGGAAATATTTTCCATCAACTGGACCAAAGAAATCCAGATGTACTCTTTTCCAAATCTCTTTATCTATAGGCCATGACTGTAACTCTACTTTTTTTGGTGAAATTGAATTTTCTGCACAAACTTTACATTCTCTTACAACTTTTTCTATGTCGCTGTTTAAACCTAACCAATAAAAATAATTCTTGCTTAAAGACTTTAGTTTAACCATACCTAAGTGAGTTTCATGTAAGAATTTCAGCACTATACCTTTTAATGATTCTGGAATCACTATTCTGTTTTGATAAAATAGGCACTCCTCAAATACTGAGAGATTGTCTTTCAGATAAAACCACTTTAAATTTTCCTTGTCTAAGTTTTTCTTACACGGCCATGCCATTTTAGAAACATATTCTACTATGTCTTTCAAGACAGAGTCTTTCTTTGTTTGTTCTGCTATTTCTTTTGAGTTAAGATTACTTTGTTCTATCACATAATTTAAATTTTCTAGTTCTATGTTACACACATAATCACTATCGTCACTTTCTTCGGAGTTTGACACTAACCTTGACAAAAAATCTGCTTTATTCTTTTCTGATTGTACATATTCTATTTTGTAGTCAAATCCTGATAATATTAAAGCAAATCTCTGTAATCTACTTCTCGCTATTGTAGGTATATCACTATTTTCACCAAAAATATGTACTAACGCTTTATTATCACACTGCAAAACAAAACTTCTACCATATAAATATTGAAAAAACTTTTTCACTCCGAATATTATCGCTAGCGATTCCTTATCTAAAGTCGAATAATTCTTTTCACTTTTTGTAAACGTTCGACTAGCATATGCTATTGGTTTATCTACTTTTCCGAACGAATGCATTAATATCGCTGATATACCGGCTTCAGATGCGTCAGTAACTAATTTTAAAGGACGACACGTATCATAATGCACAACAATAACATTAGACGACAATATTTCTTTTATTTGTTTGTATGCTAGATCGCATTTTTCTGTCCACACAAATTTAACATCTTTTTTTAGCAATTCATACAAAGGTGACAATATTTTCGAAAGATCTCTAACAAAAATTCTATAATAGTTAACTGCGCCTATAAATGAACGTAACGTTTTTACATCTGTCGGTGTTTTCATAGTACTAATGGCTAATACTTTCTCTTTCACCGGCGATATTCCGTACTGATTAATAACATAACCGAGATATTCTATCTCTTTCTGCAAAAACACACACTTGTTTTTGTTAAGTTTTATTCCGTTAGAGTTTAACCTTTTCAACACCATATGCAAATTTTTGTCATGTTCCTCCTCTGTTTTACCAAATATTAATATATCATCAAAATATGCTATAACTCCTTTTAACCCCATAACAATAGAATTTACTATATTTGCGAAGATACATGGACTTGTCTTCAGACCATAAGGCAACACCTTATAACGAAACAGACCAATATGAGAAGAAATTACACATAAATCTTTTGATTTTTCGTCTAATCTCACCTGACCGAAAGCGTTTTTCATGTCCAACTTGGAGAAAAATTTTCCACCACTCAGTGTTGACAATAAATCCTCGATTTTCGGGATTGGATATGCTACATCTTCTAAAATCGGATTCAGTGTGTTCTTAAAATCTGCACAAATTCTTATGTCACCGTTTTCTTTCTTCACTACAACTATAGGGCTTGCGGACCTGCTGACATTTATTCTTTCTATCATTCCCAACTGAACCATGTTTCCCAATTCTTGTTCTACCTTTTCCCGAATCGCGTACGGGACTGGCCTAGCATTGACATATTTCGGGTAACAATTTCTTTTTACTGCGATACTAGCTTCATACCCCTTAAATGTACCTATTCCGTTTTCAAAAATTTCAGGAAATTTATTTTCGTACTGCTTTACATATTCGGTCGCTAACAGGTTAACCTCACTGGGTATATCCAACCTTATACCGAATTGTTTCATAAAATCTCTACCTAACAGAATATTCGTACCGCACTCAGTAATAGCAAATGTTATATTTTTGTCCAACTGATTAAAACTTACAATAAAATTCTTTATACCTAATACTTTCAGACTTTCTCCGCCATACGTAAACAAACTTAGCTCTCCATTTTCTATATTATTTTCACTGAAATATTGGTTCCATTTTGTAATTGGGATAACGCTAACTGCTGCTCCCGTGTCAAATAAACATTTTACCAATTTATTATTTATTTTTACATCTATCATTATAAATCCGGAACTCTTATCCCCGTTCAAACTATATATACTTTGAACTCTATAGCAATGTTTAGTCCAATGACTTTTCGATTTACATTTCGTGCAAAATTTTTCTTTATTGAATTTACATTCCGATTTATAATGACTACCCTTGCAAATAAAACATGAAACATTTTTACGTGAATTATCTTTTTTAAAACTACTTGAGTTCGACCTTGAAAATGAAGGTTGTACATTTTTACCTAATTTTGAATTATTATTAGATCTATTTGACGAGCTACTCGCATCCGATCTATTTGATATACTATTTCGTCGAGAAACTAAACCAATTTCCTCTTGTTTACTCTTTAAGATATGCTCTACACTGGAAGCAATTGCGACTGTTTCACTCATAGAAATTTTATCTTTTACACATTTTAAAAATAGTTGTTGTTTAATATCTTTATCTTTAACACCGATTATAAACAAATCTTTTATATTACTTTCTAATCTAGTACCAAACTCACAATCTATGCTTAGTTCTCGCAATCTTAAGGCAAAATCTTTAACATTTTCGGAATGACCTTGAGTAGCCCTGAAAAAATTTTCCCGGGCTTCAAAAACACTTTTCTCTTCTTTAAAATAACCGTCAAATAACTTAGTCAACTCTTTGTATGACTGTTTTTCCACAGAAGCTGGAAAACACAGATCAGATAGCAGTTTGAAACTGCCTTGAGACAGCGATGTGATAAGAAACGCACGTTTCTTATCATCAGTCCAGTTTTCATCATTTAACAGCAAGGCATTCTCCCACCTTGTTCTGTAGGAAAGCCAGCTCATTGTCTTATGACAATACGGCTCCAAACTTCTCAAAGTCATTTCGAAAGAACAGGCAACACAACCAAGACTAAAAAAATTTACTTATCTTATAATGAGAGATTCCTCCAATCGCCCGGTCCTCTGGATTTCCTTGCCACTGCAATGGACTCCACCTAGCTGACTTGAAGGACCTCTCCTCTCTCCTGGCTTCCTGGATCCACCAACTGGCTCCGCCTGGATGCTTGGTGACTCCTGTCTTCCACTGCCGCCTGCACCTTGCCTCAAACTGGCTCTTGAGACTTCCTGCCTCCCTGCTGCTACCTGCAACTGCTGGCTTTGGAGACTCCTGCCTCCTTACTCGTGTAAACTACCTTTTTTTTCCCCGCGTACCGCCGACAATAATTATTTTCGGCGCGGAAAAAAAAAACTATTGTTGCGTGTCGACATTAAATTTTTTGTTAAACTACCGAAACTGCGCCACGTATTGTATACTTTGTCAGTATAACAATATAAAGGTTCTTTTTGAATAAGACACGGACTTTACATGTTTACACAATATATTCAATAATATATTTCCTAATATAATCTGTCGAACACTTATTTGTCAAACACGTCCTGCCAGCGCAAGTGAAGGTCGATCTAATGATAATTGATGTTCCCTGTAGTGAGCTAACCCATATAGACTACTTAGTATTGCTACTCACTCTTCATAACTACTGTATTTTGAAAACAAGGTTCAAGGTTCACTTAACCTGTACTGTGTATCAAAGTCCAAACACTACAGTACCTAATATTGTATTGTACCTCCCAGCTAGTGCGTACCTATCTGCGGTGAAATTTTAGATAAGATGAACGCATCAACAATAATCTACATAAAATTTATGAATTTTATCCTTATTTTCACATAATGATTCCTACTTATTTCTGAGGAGGCAACGGAAAGACAAAAATCACTAAGTTCTGCTAACACAGACTCTGTCAATAAACTTGTGGTGCCGCGTAAAGGGGATCTGGCTAACTATGTTGACTGTGCCTTCTGTGTGGCTGGTCCGTTGTTGTGAAACAAAATGCCCTATGATTTGTGAACTCTGGAGAGTATGGAGGTGTTCAAGGTGAGGTTAAAAACCCTGTTATTCGAGACGGCGCATCTTAAAAAAAAATCTCTTAGTTATTGTTATAGTTATTGTTATTTATTTATTTATTTTTCCTATCATCCGTAGGCCATATATTTAGCACTTGGAATCGTCAAATAATACAAATAATTTGCTATTCTATAACAATCACAAACAATTTTCAATAGTTCGTTACTTCACCATAATATCAAACACTTCACAATGATCATAGACAAGAAAAGAAAATAAAAGAAAACAAAAAAAAAATGATAAACTGATTAAGGAATTTCATTTCATCAAAACTATTTTGAGTGTAAAAGGCCCAAAACAGCTTCACGTCAATGTAGGAATGTAAAAGATAGATAAACAAATCAAATACAATGACAAACAAATTAGCAAATGCTTATATTAAAACAAAGCGGTAAGCTCACAAGAACAAAGTCAAAGATACTATACTAAAACAAGCAAATTTATCAATATGTTAGAAGAGAGTGAGTTTATTAGTATGTTAAAATATTAATTGATATCACAGGTACGAGTTGGATCGATGTGTAACATTTCGTCAGTGGAATAAAAGGCTTTCTCGACAAGATACCTTATTATTATTATTATAGTTTTTTATTCCGTGGAGCACCAGGCAAAGAATTGGTCTCCCACTCTTCTCTGTAAGTTTTCGAGTGTCTTGTAAATGGCAGGTGTTCCAATAAGTTTTTTAAGACATTTTACATCTTAAATTCGGCAGTGATGGGGTTTCCCACCCATCCTGAATGTCTTGATTTTATATTGGCAAGGAGAGGACGGCTTGCATGTTTCTTACATGCAGCTGGTCTGCTGGCTTCACCACTTGATAGATATGCCTTGATGGTATAGTAGTAGTAATATTTTTTTACCCGAGAAATGATAGTCCAACATCTAAATTTTGTCAATTTTATGAATACAAAATTGTTTATTTGCATTTTTCTTAGGCAATGCTGTAGCATAAAAAGACATCAAATCAGTCAAACGTAAAAATAATTATCAATAAATGTGTTATGGCGATAAATCAACACCAATCCTAACCTAACCTAACCTTAAAATCAATCAAACGTAAAAATTTAAGTACAAGTACTTGTGATAAATCGAACGCAATAATGAAAAATCGATTGATTTTGGGCCTAAAAAAAACCAAAATTCCTCTTTCCTTGTCGGAGACTATATCGAGGAATATAATTATAAAATTAATGATACACAAGCTGCTGCATCAGGTGCTGGTTGAGAGGAAGATACGAGGTAAGGGAGGGGTTGTCAGAGAGGATTGTAGAGAAAACAAACATCGCTAACAACATGTCGTTGATGTTGATGCATAAACTATATTAGGAATAATGTAACGACCAGTTTTTTTACAACACACTACGCATAACTTTTTTACTACTATAGATACTATTGCTATGTCATCACCGCGTATTCCACAAGTGGGGTAGTCAGCAGACCAGCTGAATGTAACAAACATACAAGCTGTCCTCTCTGTGCCAATAAAATTAATATTAATTTTTTATTTTTTTATTTTAGAAATATACACGGCAAGCCTTTTACATGTTTACATATTTTTTTAAAAATACAAAGACAACAATGACATATACTATTATACTATACCCTCACGCCGTGTCCCAAGTGGGGTAGGCAGAGAGAACGGAACGCCAAACAGATCTATCTTTACATACTTCCTTCGCTTCCTCCACATTCATACAGTTTCTCATACACGCTCGTCGGTTCCTCTTACTCAACACGCGTCTGTCCTTGTGAATTTGATCCACGTGATCAAGCCACGTGGTTCTCGAATGCCCGCGTTTCCTCACACCCTTTCTATTTATTAAGAATAAATAATTAGTACAATACACACATAAATCGATAATATCTACACGAGAAGAGGTATAGGAATTCAAGAGATGTAAATGTCTTTATTTTTTCGAACACCTGCCTTCTACAGTACACTCGAAGACTAAAAAAATATTTGAGATTATTAATCAACTTTGTTGTAGACTATATAGGCTCTTTCCTGGAAGGGGTGAAAAAGGACCTGCGAGCTTTGGGCGTGACCAATTGGCGACAAGAAGCGATGAATAGGAGGGAGTGGAAGAGACATGAGGAGGCCAAGACCCACGCCACTGTTGATTATTGGCTTTTTTAATGATCATAATTTTAAATTTACAATTTAGGTCATGTCGGGAGCAGCCCCCGAAATTAGAGACAAACATTTTTTTTCTACATGATTGCCTCTTATTGAGAGCACGTTCTTATTTTCATTAGAGAATGTTTAATAGAAAAAATGGCGTAATAATTAATATGATTATTAGACCTCGAATATATTCATTAATTCGTCCTACGCATTGTGTAGGTCAGTGGTTCTTAACCTGGGGTTCGGTGAGTCAGTCTTGGGGGTTCGGTGAAAATCATTTTAAAGGCAAGATAGTTTTGCGAGTTGGAAAAAGAAAACAAATACTCCGATAATTCCTTCAAACCGCCATCACAAGTTTGGAAAACAATGTTGCCAGTTTGTTCTAAGAATTTCTGAATTGGTTTCTGAAAGGCAACAGCATAAGTCACACTGATTTAAAGAAAATATTAATTAATATGTTTCATGTTTTGATTTAACCATTAAAATTTAATATTTTGATCTTTGTTTTTATTTTTTTTTTCATTTTGTACACCTATATACAAATATATAGCATGTTTTGAATTTGTAAAAATCTAATTTTATTTTTCAAATTAGAAGGGGTTCGGTGAATGCATATTATGTACATAACTGGTGGGGTTCGGTATCCCCAAAAAGGTTAAGAACCACTGGTGTAGGTACTTAATCGGCTAAACCATTATTGCAAACTGAAGAGACCCAATTACTGATTGATTACTCCACTTTTTGTGTCCTCGATATTGAAGCTGGAAGTATAATATATCAAATATAATATGTTCATTCGAGGCGTGAACAATAAAAATGGAGATTTTTTACTAATCTCGAAATATTTTTTTTAATCTCATGCCGTATCTCAAGTGGGGTAGGCAGAGAGAACAAAACGCCATATACCTGATTTTTTTGCTTCTTCGACATTTATACAATTTCTCATACAAGCACGTCGACTTCTCTTACTTTTAACACACGCCCTTCTTTGAGAATTTTAATTCGTGTGGTTTCGGACGTCCGCCCTTCCTCACACCCTCTCTATTAGTTTTTTATTTTATTTTATTTTTTATTTTTACAATACACACAAGATCAGACAGTCAGTTATAGAATAATATGAGAACAAAATGGAAAATCAAAAGATGGACCAGCGAAGATCTTAAATTTACCAGAGAAGTCTTAAAATTCATCAAAGTTAAATTAATCATTATAAAATAACAGTAAATTCAGTAACAAATAACTCACAATTCTCTTATTCAATTAGTTAAAAGATCAATGACAAATATTGAAAATCAAATGTAGGTACGTTGTCCGCGAAATTCGAAATGTCACATTATTTCTTGACGTGGATACATATTGTATCCAAAATATTCAATGTAATCCAGTATATAATATGTAACTTCTGACGTGGACACCTTTATCTATCCGAGATTCTCATATAATCTATTTATTTATATTAATAATATGATGTGGAAGTAATGTCCTAGAATTGATGAATTGTACAATGTCCATGAGGTGCTTTGGCACGTAAACGACACATTAATGTTGTCCAATATTATTTTATTTTTTTGAATCATTGAATCATCGGCGGCCGGTGTGGCGCGGAGGTAACGCTCTTGCCTTTGAGTCACAAGGTCCCGGGTTCGATTCCTGGCGAGGGCAAAATGAAAAATGACATTTTTTAAATTGTCTTGGGTCTGGGTGTTACATGTATGTGTTTAGTCCATTGTATATATGTGTATCATCGTGTTAGTACCCACAATACAAGATCCATCTTAGTTTGGGACTAGCTCGATCTGTGTGAATTTTCTATGCATGTTTTGTTATTGGAAATTAATAATTGCTGCATAAAAATGAAAATATTATAAATACCCAAATTATCTCCACTCTTGTCTCTGCTTCTTTCTACTCCACCCCTGCACCCGCCCACCGCTCCTTCACCTTCAACCTAACATGACTGTCCTTGAAAATAATTTATGTTTAGTATTGTTACTGATGTATAGTACATGTTTTGAGAATGCCCTATGATAGTTGGCCAAAAAGAGCACTGTTCTTCCGTCCGTAAGGGTTCCTTCGGCCCGGGCGTCCCTCTTTCACAATACATCGTTCCTATGACAACGACATCAGAGCGCAGGGAATGTCGTGGAAAGAGGTGACGCAATTGGCGCAGAGACGCTCTGTATGGAGGAGGCTAGTTTCTGCCCTGTGCTCCCGAGAGGAACGTTGAGGACGATGATGATGATGACGATTGTTACTGATGATGGAACAAGTAGTTCCGAAAACGTCAATACTAAATAAAGTTATTTGAGTGGAAAATACAAACTTTCTTTTATTTTTAAATTAATAATTATATTTATTGAACAATCCTCCCATGTATTAAATATACGTATAATATTATACAATTGTCTATTATTATTTGTTACTGTACATAATAATATTATTTCAATTGTACATGTCCACTTTAAGACAACAATGTCGTTTATAACGTGACACGAATTTATAAACTCGATCTGTATTTTAATTCTAAGAATTTTATTAAACATTATGTTGTGTACAAAATAATATCATCTGACAAAGTACGATAAAAAATTATACTTTCCTCTCCCTATATAAGGCTGTAGAATTAAACTTGCAGATTTTTGGAAGGTGAAATAAATAAGTCAACATTCTGGCAGAGTCACCGATAGCAAAAGCAATTCGATTGATTGTTTAATAGCATTTTCCCGAATATAGACTTTATATATAAAAATACTAGCTGATCCGAAAGAAATAAAAATAAAAAATTGGGGTGGACCATCCTTAACTTTTAGGGGTATGAAAAATAGATGTTGGCCGATTCTCAGACCCAGCCGATAAGCACACAATATTTCATCAAAATCGGTCCAGCAGTTTCGGAGGAATATGATAATGGGGTGTTCACATTTGGCGAATATCGACAGGCGAATTTCAAAATAATAACGCCAGGCGAAAAAACAAAATTCGCAGTACGCCCATTGATCATCACACCTGTTCACACAGTCCACCGATATAGAAACGATCTGTCAGATGCGCTTTGATTTTGACATTGTTTTCAAAATGGCGGACGTCGAGATGGAGATCGCGAAGTGTTTATTTTTAGTCGAAAATGTTATAGTAGAGGTTAAAGGCGCCTTTTAATTAAGGAAACAAACCAACAACAAAGATAATAGCTGTCACAAAGCAGGAAACATTATAAAATTTATAGGTTAGAAAGTTTTTACGGACGCCGCGCACATCTACGCATGCGCAAATTGTTCAACCAGAGAAAAGGTTGGAAGGTGGTCAACTCGAGACGATATCGTTTCTACTGGTTTTTATCGTTTCAGACTAGCTGTCATTTTGTTCACACGGTTCAAATGGCTGGCGATATTTAGGTGCCCTGGCGATATTCGCCAAAGTGAGAACACCACATTACAAACACCGTGACACGAGAATTGTAGGTATATATTAGATTATAGAATTTATAATAAGGAAAGTAGAAACACTATTGTAAATATTTGTTTTCTATGGGATCGCATCGGTCGAAAGCTGTAATGGTCCCAGTAGAATATTGTGTCTTTTCAATAATAATTATATGCAATTTGTCCTCTCTGTGCCAACAAAAATTTAAGACAATCACAATATGTGGTAGTAAACTGAACAAAACGTCTTTATTTTTTCAAACACCTACTGCCTTTTACAGGACACTAAAAAACTTACGGAAAAGAGTGGGAGACCAATTCTTTTTAAGAGTGTCCAATCTCCAATTCTTTCAAAGAGTGGGAAACCAAGGCTCTCTAAGATGGATCGTAACTTTTTGTGTCTAAGTGTAAGACTATACAACAAGCTTCCAGATACAATCAAGTGCGATGATGTATTGATCTTCCGGAGAAGGGTGAAATCGTATCTGGTTGATAAATCGTTTTATTCCATTGACGAAATGATGAATGAATAGTTTCATAAGTTTTCATTTATATAATTTGAATTATTTATTTTAACATTTGACGTTGTGGATCCGGACTCTTTACATCCGTGACTACAAAAATAATGTAATTTGATGTTTTGTTTTACTTTGATTGTTCTTTCATTGATTGTGTTTGAAATTGTAATGAATTTTGTGAATGTATGTATGACGAGTCCAAGTGCCTGCAAGTGCCAAGTCCAGGGGCCTAGGGACAATTGGAAAACTATATCTATAACTTTGGGTGCTCAATGGAACAATAATTATTATTTTATAGTAGCCACATATTAAATAAATAAATAATGAAATCAATTCAACTTTCTTTAGAACTTTACACCATAATAAAATCATTAGATTAGATATTTACAAGAAAATCTAATAAATCATGTATAAGTAGAAATAAATATATAATTGTACCAAGTAGAAAAGTCCAAAGAAGTACTTAGAATTACGAATATCGTACATAGTTAACAATTTACTGAATTCAATTATAATAAAGTATTTATATTTTGTAATGTAGGTACTAGGTGTTCGCTTTCTAAGAAGAGGTATGTTTCTATAGGTACAAGATGTCAAAACATTTGCCATTGCATCTCGATGGTAGAGGTATAATGTTACATAGATTTATAAGTTATTTGTACTTAGAAAGAGATGAGCAAGTACTGGAAAATGCTATGTAATGCAATAAATTATCCGAATAAAATTAATCCTATCTAACAATTTCCAATCGGATTATACTTTATTTAGATAAAATAAGTAGTGGAAGACCTCCTACACATGCCTTATTGATCCTTTTGATTGATGCATTTGGAAATAGAATAGAATGGACCTCAACTGACTTCATCCAATTGGTTAACAAAGTATTAAAAACGGACAAAATTGGAATGATACTTGCAGATCAATATCTGGGAATAAACTCAAGAGATTTTAAGAAATTCCCAATGGAGAATGACGTTAGATTAGACTAATTTTTTACGGCTGTTGATGCGCCATTCTCCAATGGTCTGAACGAGGGGCTGAATTAGACTATAGTTAATATAACCAGATGTATATAAGATCAATGAGAAAGAAGAAAATTATGTCTTCGTTTTTCGTCCCAAGGAGGGTAACGAAGGCATTCATTCTAATATTTCTTCGGAGAGTGCTCCGACTTGTCACTGAATGATTGAAGATTGATGATTGACATTTTCATCCAGCCGTGTGGACGCTGCAATTGGGAAATTGATTTGCTGGATGATGGAGTTATTCCTCATTTTTGTACTCCTCAATGTCCAAACATTGCAAGATTATTTGGGATTGGAAAGGTTACGTTTTGTAGTTTTGATGAAACACACGTACTTATTGCTAATTTATTATAATTATTTTTATTTTCCGTTATTTGATATTAAAATTAATGAGATATTTCTGTGCATTGATGGAAAATATATTTTTCACTCCAGACTGTTTAGTCTGTACATCTCAGTTCCATACATTCCATTTTAGTTGCGAGGTCATATGGAGATGAGAATAAACAACTCCACAGTTTGCAGATATCTACATTGCCGACTGTCCATCAGTTCCATAACTCATCAAGTAGAAATATCTTGTACCTATTTGAGAGATCGGCATTTTCATATAATTTGGTATAATTTTATATTACGAGTGAAGAATGAGGATATCAGCAGGCCTAGTCAAAACACATTTAAGCGTTACGTTTTCGTTCAAACAAGACGAGGTTGCGAGAACGCGTCAATTTTCGGAGCTAAAATACACAAGTAGCTACGAAAATTGACGCATTCTCGCAACGTCGTCAACGTTTGAACGAAAACGAAACGAAAACGTAACGCTTAAATGTGTTTTGACTAGGCCCACTGGAGAATGAGTGGATGCGAGAGGAGTGTTGTGGACAGAATGCGTGTAAATAAGCTACGATGGTTTGAATATGTTGAGCAAATGCACGATGAAAATGCACGATAACGAAGAGGATGTAAGGAAGAAAAATATCTGAAAGAAAGGATGTAAGGAAGCGCAAACGTCCAAGAACTACATACGTGACTTGAGCACGTGGATCATATTCTAAAGGACGGCTGCGTATGCAGTAAGAGAAATCGGCGTGCATGTATGCGAAACGGAATGAATGTAGGGGAATCGGTCAATTTCTACGATAGGCTATCTAGTAGTCTCCAGATAACTAAAATATATAATAATATACCTAAAGGTAATCGTGTATTTTTTGTACTAATTTGTTTGTGGAATTGAAAGAGTCGTATCGATTATGTGTATTACCAATTAACTTTTTCAACATTTTCTACTTGTTGAGTTGTGGAACCGAACAGTCGATATTAATATTATATTATATTTAGGTAGACAGGTGAGTCATAGCGTGCATGAAAATAGATAGGTACTTCATACATATTTTCCCAAATGAAACATTAGGGGCCAATTAAAAAATGATATATAATTAAATTATATACAGTGTCTGGATTTGGATCTGAGAATATAAATCTAAGAAAAATAAACAAATGCACTCTCACACTATAAAATATACCTACCTATTATTAAGTTTTATGCTTGCGTTGCTAAGGCGGAGAAAATTAACACCGGCATCTCTTACAAGGGAACTAACGGGAAATATTAGACGTACGGGACGACGTCTCCGTGCCAATAATAAATAGACATTCAGGGTGAGTGGCATATATGCCCCATCGCTAATTTATCGTGGAGCACTTAGCAAAGAATCGGTCTCCCACTCTTTGCCGTAAGTTTTCGAGTGTCCTGTAAGAGACAGGTGATCGAAAAAATAAAGTTATTTTACATAATAAATTCAGCGATGAGATTTGCTATCCATCTTGAATGTTTAAAATTTTGTCGGCAAGAAGAGGACGGCCTGCACGTTTGTAACGTACGGCTGGTCTGCTGACTACCCCATTTGTGGGATATACCGTGATGGCATAGAGTAGTAGTAGTAATTGTCTTAAAAGTGAGGTTTTACAAACACTTAGATACTTTTTACAGGACACTAGAAAACTTACAGAAAAGAGTTAAAGACCTATTCCTTACCGGGGTCTCGACGGGGCTTTCAAATATGTATATACTTTTTGTATTAATATACAATATTTAATTAAATTTGTTTGGGGTACCTACCTATTGTATCATATTTAGTCTGATACGTCAAACAAGTCCCCATACTTCTCTACCTATATATGTATCAATGATCTTTCATAAATACACTGGAAATAACAAAGGAAAAATTGGAAATGCGACCAATCAAATTTTGCGGCCAATATAATTTCATATCAATCAGTCTTAAACGAGCGTTGGTTTAAAAAGATACGTTCATATCTCCCTCGAGTCTCTCGTAGTAGATGCATTTATAAAAGTAGGTTACCTACTGTTGATTCAGAATATATATCTAGTCCATATTTATATTAAAAGTGTACCTACCTTTTTACAACAAACACCACTGCTGGTTTATAATAATAATAATATAATAATAACTATAAAGTCATACTCATATAGATACATATATTATCTTTTGTATTTTTATACTTGAAGGCCATTCATTGTTTTTTTATTTTATTCATAGCTATGAACTATGCACTTTGGTATAAGGGTATAAAGTATGTCCTATTTCCTATATTTCAGCATTAATAGGAAAGAAACTATTACCATCATTTTGTTTATTTACATAATATTCTCAGCCCAAGCTTTTTATCGTATGCATACTCGTACAAAACATGTAGGTAAACAAAAGAATTATTTAAAAAAAGTCACAAACCAATTAGATGAATTCAAATCAAGAGTAAGATAAACAGTGGAACATTAATCAAAATATTTTTTTTTTTTTTTAGTCAGGATATTAATAAATATTTGGGTTAGTTGTTGTCTCTGTATATCGATTTTATTTAATTTGAATATATACCTTTTATGTAATTGTTTGTAATCAATTTACAATAAAGAATGAATAAACAAAAAAGTGGAAGTGATGTATAAAAAAATGACAAATATTAGAAGCCAGTAAGCAAAAATTCATAATTTAAGGTCATATGGTTACAAGAGCGAATTGAATGTAAGATGCAGTAAAAGAGAACACTTTTCTATATAAAAAATCACAATTAGTTATTATCTACTATAAATAATAATTTTGGAACATATTTGCAGAAGAAATTTGTACTGGGCTAGCAGTCTAGTAAGTCAAAGTCTATGATATAAATAATATGTATTTAATCTATATAGTCTTATTAACAGCTGTTTGTGGAACCAAGTCACGTATTAGTTGCGTTTCCTCTGACAGAGGTCTCTCTGATGAATTCTGAAGAGTCAGCTATAGTCAGTTGGATCCATAACTATAAACATAGAGAACATTAAAACTTTTATTATACCTAATTATAACTACTATTACTGCTATGCCATCACGGCATATCCCACGGGTGGGGAAGCAAGCAGATCAGCTGGATGTAATAAACATCTTCTCTTCTTCAGTGCTGTATCAGGTCCCCTCGACGTTGGCTTCGTTCACTCTGAAGAATGCTTCTCTGTCCCGCGCTGCCTGAAACCAGCTCTCCCATCTGTGTTATTCCGGTCCATTGGCGTACTATAATACGCAACCACGACATCTACGAGATCTACTATATCAGCAAAATCTATGAGAGGCAGCAGCAAAGATTGTTTCAATTAGTAAGGTTTCGATTTTAGTTCGAACGAACATTATTTGATATCTTTTGAGAGAATGCAGTGAATTGAAAAAATTCGTCGGATTGAATTTCATGTGCTGCTGCCAAATTAGTTTTTGCTCCATAATCACACCAAGGTTCTAAACTGTTTTTAAATAAGGTATTATAATACCAGCAGGGCTACTCTTGACAAAACTAAACACGATCCTAATCTAGTCTTGATCTTGATCATACGACGCACGAAGTGACTATTGGCCAAAAATACATGCAAACTGATCGCGCGTTAGCGGTGGCTCAGTGTTTTTGACTATAGTCCCTTCGTGCGTCGTATGATCAAGATCAAGACTAGATTAAGATCGTGTTTAGTTTTGTCAAGAGTAACCCTGCTGAGTTCATTGTATACATAGATAGGTATATGTATATAAAAATAACAACAAAGGTGTGACTGAGTGTGTATCACTTTGACGTCATTATGACGTCTTAAGTTTTGATGTGACAACTTAGTAATGTAGAACACTGTATTGTTTACTTACGTCTATAATACAGAATACTGTATAATTAATACAATGCGAAGGGTCCGTGTTTACATTGTTTATACCTAAGAAAAATGTAATATATTTTTATTATGTAGCCGCAGCGAACCAAGCACAATGTTTGTCGTCACGTAGTACCGATTAAACGTATATTGATATAACGAAATGTTTCACAACAATGGAAATTTTTTGTACCAAACCAAAACTTTTGTACAAAAGATATTAAATACTTGTTGTTTTTAATGTAGGTATACAACGCAGCTAAAACTAATAAAAATATTCTACGTGCGACCAATATTTCGACAGGGATCTTAATACTGCTTTTGAGAATGACAGGATGCCTGTCGAAACCTTGGTCGCGCTTAGAATATAACACAGCTTTTTAATATTAAATTATTACTACTATACCATCACGGCATATCCCACAAGGTAGCCAGCAGACTGATTTAACTATTGACAATTTGTTAATACTATTGATATCGTACTTTTAATTCTATCCTTGATTTATATCAATCTAATTGTTACGTTTTTTTTCTAATATTTTTGTATTCATGTGTTGTGTATATACTTACGTTATTTTTTTTTTACATGTAAAAGTCTTTGTCCGTGAATTACTGAATTAAATAAAATGTTTCAATTCCTATGCCAAATCGAAAGCGTTGAGTCAAAATATAACAAACTTTTTAAAAATTATACATAAAAAGTCCTTACTTTTGAAATATTGTTAAAAAAAAATACCAAATTTGGGACTCTATGAAAAAAAATCGTTTGACGAAACCGGAGGAACATCGTAAAACATTCCAAATTCCTATATCAGATCGAAAATCTGACTGGTGGGAGTAGAAATTACGAGTACTAAAAAAACTATTTTTCTTTGTAAAAATATGGTCACCTGAATAAAGTGTTTCATAGACCATTTAAATTCGTTATAATGAAATCTGTTTTTAAGTAAATGTTGCATTAAAATAAAACATCGAGAATAAGATGTAGGTATAGGTATTTATAAATTATAAACAGCGTGTTGACAGGATAGACAAAGCAATACAACAGAAGGAAATGGAGACATCGGACATCGCACAGCTCGGCTACTACTGTACTAACACCGGATGTGAACTCTGTGTAATAATAAATAACTCGGAAACACTGATCTCAGAAGAAGACATTAGGTAGGTAGGGCAGATATATAATATATAACTGAACAACTGAACTGTATAAGGTAGGTAGACAAGATCATATCGATGATTTAAAGTTGCACCGGTTTTAGGAGCAAGATGAAAGCCGGCCCTTTCACCAGCACCCTTGAGACTGTTGAATGATTTTAAAACGGCGCCGAATAAACAAATCTCCCAACATCATCATACCTTATCATATAGATATATAGATCAATGTTTCCATCTAACAATGTACCTAAGATTATATTTTTTTACATAAGAAATTGCATACCTATTGCATATATAAATAGCCAAAAGACCACCTGAGTATGTAGGAAATAAAGATCAATATATCGAGGTTACCGGCAAGAGACCAAGAGTAAGGGCAAAGCGCTGATGGCGTGAAGTAGTGAGACGAGACATGCAGAACTGCGATGTTTCCCATGAGGGTGCACTCGACAAAACCAAGTGGCGAAACAAAAAAAGAAAGGCGGACCCCACCACCATGTGGGACTATTAAGTGCCCAAGGAGAAGATAAAAAATAAATTGTATACCTTACAAAACAAAAAGTAAACCAATAAACTGTGTTACAGACTTGCGAAAAAATAAATAAATTTTAGTCACCATAAGATGGACTAAAATCTATACTATACTATAGGTATTATACTATAGGGTATACCCTCACGCCGTATCCCAACTGGGGTAGGCAGACAGAACGGAACGCCATATAGATCTGTCCTTACATACTTCTTTCACTTCTTCTACATTCATACAATTTCTCATACATGCAAGTCGATTTCTCTTACTCAACATACTCCCGTCTTTGAGAATTTGATCCACGTGATCAAGCCACGCGAAAATACTAAATAAAAGTGTTTTATTTTTATTAATGAGTTCGTCGGTACCCTGGAGGTAGAGTCTCGGCCTCGTGAACAGGGGATCCGCGTTTCGATCCAAGGTACCGGCAAACTCCCCTTTCACGACATTAGCTTTTAGTAGCTTACTGTGAAAGGTGTGTAAGGCTGTATTTGGGTTTATAACGAAATCCAGATATATCTTAATAAAAAAATAATTTTAAAAAATGAGCCTCCACAAAGTCAACAATTTTAACTTCCAAAATTTATAGTTTGTGAAAATATTTTCTTTGTATTAAGTTTATTTATTTCTGCTAGTGATACTCATGATTAACCGAATAGATAATCTATCTAAGGCAGTGGTTCTCAACCTGGGTTCGATCGAACCCCAGGGGTTCGGTGAGTCAGTCTTGGGGGTTCGGTGAAAATCATTTTAAAGGCAAGATAGTTTTGCGAGTTGGAAAAAGAAAAAAAATACTCCCATAATTCCTTCAAACCGCCATCACAAATTTGAAAAGCAATGTTGCCAGTTTATTCTAACAATCCAAATATTACATTTTGTACACCTATATATAAAACTATACATACCATGTTTTGAATTTCTAAAAATCTAATTTTATTTTTCAAATAAGGAGGGGTTCGGTGAATGCATATGGAACTGGTGGGGTTCGGTACCTCCAAAAAGGTTAAGAACCACTGATCTAAGGAATCGAAACCGGATCCCATCCATATTCACGACAATAAAATCAATTCCATCGACAAACTAACGTGACTATTGCAACAGAAATAGTAGTAGACAATATTAATATGTAATAACAGTGAGAGCAGTAATAGTCCCGCCATCATCAAATCACATGGGACTATAATAAATAAGATGAACCGGGAGCGAAGTTAGCCCTCCCAAGTTGTCGTGGATGGATATGTTTAGAAATGTAGGTAGGGGAGAAGTGGCATGAAAGGGCCAGGTTTTGAAAGGGCCAATAGCTGTCAGATTACCTTGCGTCATGATTACTACGCATTCTTTTATTTGTTTTGGTGGCAACAATGGATGTCTCTTTCCCGCTATTAGTTGACAGTTCGGCGACACAGTGTAAACGGATTGTCTGCGCTTGTTGTTTTCTCACCAGAAAAGTAAGTTTTTTACGTTTATTAATTATTTTTTTCACTCTGATGTTAATGATTTGTATAAAATATCTTATGATTCAGTGCAATATATACAGCCTTTGCTTCAATTATTTGATTAAGTTCTGTGTAACATCATACTATAAGTAGGTGGATATTGAGGTTATTTTATTTTGATAAGCAATGGTATGAAAGGGCCAGTGTATGTAGTGATGGAAGGGCCGGCCCTTTCAATGCATGGCCCTTTCATCACGACGTTCTTATGTAGAAGTGATCTTTTTATTTTAAACTTGATTTCATTTATTTCTTGTGGTTTTTTGCAGATTTGTACTTACTTACCAAAACAATGAATAATTCAACCAAATCTAAAAGAATTCGTCCGTCCAAATGTGATATAGAGAATGCTGTCAAAGAAGTTTTAGAGAAAAAAGTAAGAGTTAGATCTGCAGCTTTGTCTTTTAACATAGGAAGGACATACCTAGGAAGAATTATTATAAGAATTAAATCTCGATATAGGGTTTCCATGAACGACTGGATTTTATCAAATCCCAGCAAAACCGTAACAATATACCAGGTAGCACAGTTGGCTAACGATGCCTTTATGGCAGCATTCAACATACAAAATATCACAAGTGGATTCCGTAAAACTGGGATATATCCCTTTAACCGAAATAATTTCACTCAAGAGGATTTTAATGCTCATATGTTACTGATAGACAAGATCCTTCTGAGATACGACCTACAACATCTTCACAGTCGCCCAGGCTATTAACATCTCCAGATCTTTTAGAAGTACAACCTACAACTTCTTCTCTGTCGCCCAGGCGCTTAAAATCTCCCGAGGATGTACGACCTTTTCCAAAAGCTGGTGCAAGAAAAACAGGCCAACCTAATAAACGCAAAGGAAGGACATCGATAATTACGGATACCCCCGAAAAAGACAAGCTCTTGGAAATGGAACGAAAACGTAAAGGAAAAACAAAAAGAAATTCAGAAAATAAAAACCAAAGAAAAACTGCTAAAAGCACAAAAAGACAACTGTATGCCGATAATGATTCCGAAACTTGTCTAGAGGAAAGAACTTCTTTACACGATTCGGATTCTTTAGATACCAGTTCTGGTGAAGAAATCGTAATACCTCGAAAAAGAAAAAGAACCATGGCAATACCTGTAAAGAATGCGGATAAGATAACTGAAAATAATTCTTGTCCAGTATGTAATGAGGACTATTCACAAAGTGCTGTGGATTGGATGAAATGTAAAGTATGTCAAATGTGGGCCCATGAGTCATGTGGAAAGAAAGGTCTTTACAACTTCTTTTGCTCAAAATGTTTTTGAGTTGGTTGGTATGAGTCCATGTTTCTTTTCAGTTCCTTTCCAAATTTTTAATATATCAATTTTATTTATGTGTTTGTTACGTTGAGTTGGTTGGTGTTTATGTTTTGTTATTATTTTTTATATTTTTAGAACTAAGAATATTTTCTAAAATTTTCTAAATGTTATTATATATTTTTTTATTTTCTTATAAGATGATGCTAAAAATTTTAACTATGTTTTGGTACATTGATTTACCAGGTATGTGTGCTGTTTTTTTTATCAAATATGTTTATTGTAAATTGTTAAATAAAATGCCTTAAGTATACTATAATCTTTTGATTATTACACCGGCCCCTTCAACACCTCCTATGGCCCTTTCAATACTACCTAGCTATGAAAGGGCCAATTTTTGAATATTGTTGGAACTAAAAAAAGTTCCAGTTCCTATTAGCAAATATGACAATTTTTAATTCAATTTTAATGCTAAAGGACTACACTTTAAATTACTGCACCTAAGTGCATTAAATTCCTACTGACAATAAAAATATTATGCAAATAAAAAAAGTGGCCCCTTCATGCCCCCTCTCCCCTACTTCGTATAATGTTGTTCGACATCTTTATTATATTAGTATGTTTTTTTTTCATTTCTACTATTTCTGTTGATATTATTATTTACCTATATATTTCCTTAATTTTAATTTTAGTAACCGTGTTAGTTGGAAGACATCGCATTCTAGCGATAAATTCACCCTTTGTATATTGAACTGTATAATTGATAATTCTATGACACTTCATATTAATTTTGTTTATTTATATTGATAATATTGCAATCAATGTACAGTGAAAAATAAAATAAATAGTAAATAAATATATAATCTGCTGAAAATGGGTCACAGTTATACATTTAAAAAAAAAAGATATATCTGGGTTTTGTTATAAACCCAAATACAACCTTATACACCTTTCACTCTAAACTAAAAGCTTGTGCCGTGAAAGGGGAGTTTGCCAGCACCTGGGATCGAACCACGAATTTTTATCAATATATTTTTATTTCATTTTATTTATTCTTTATGAATCATACAGTTATAACAACAAATATAACAATTAATTACAACAATGAGCAAACCAATCAAGATCCCTTTCTTACCTACTTTAATTAGTTGACAAAACATGAAGAAAAAAAGTTAAACTTACATAAAAATTTAAAAAAAAAACAGAAAAATATAAAACACATCTCAATTTTTTTTTCGTTTGGCGCTTAGCCCCTATTTTATTTCCAGTAGATATTCATAATGTTTCTGCTCATTTCCAGAGTTGAATTTATTGGAATTAATGATTCATCTAGAATGGTTTAAAATTCAAATGTGATGTCACAAATGTTGAAATGATACTACATATAATTATGCACCAGAGCACTGAACAAAGATGCAACTGTAATATTGTCTGAAAACATATCTGGAAATAACTTTGACATATGTATATGTAAGTACAAAACAACTGCAGACACTAATGCTCTTGGTATTTCATTCAGTCATTCATTCATTGATCTCTGATGAGCTATCTCTGAAAAACGAACTACTTACATATTAACCACACAGAAAAAAACAAATCGATTTTATTATTGCAGTCCAAGAATTATAATCATATATTCTTCTTCTTCTTCGTGGTATAGAATATAGATCATCGATCTGTTAGTTCAGAAGTTGATGCCTCTTGTGATGCTGAAGACTAGCTGTCTTTCCATTTTTGTTGGTCTTCCTCGGGGACGTGAACCGACTGGTGTTTCCTTTGCAGCTATATGTACAATTCTGTCATCCGATCTCCAAAATCGTCTTCTTTTCCTACTCCATCTTACAATGACCTCCATGTTGTATATGTTCCTAATCTCAGTATTTCTTATTCTGTCCTTATATCGTGACAGTAAGAATAGCGGAATTGGTTACCGTTGTCCATGCACACCGAGTATGATCACAAACAATTCGTAAGCGATGGGACATTTTTCTCACTTCTTCCGATTGGATATTGCACAATGTTACATTGTGTAAACATGTCAGAGCCCGTAGACAATTTGTACTTAGCGATCGTCTACTGGCGAACTTTTCGACAATCTACCTACACGTACCGTATAATTATGCGTTATTGTTGCAGTTATTGACGAAAATTCGTTTGTAGGCGATCGCCAAGTACAAATTGTCTACGGGCTCTGATTGGTTTTGCCATCGGCGCGTTGTGTCCAACCCCCAAATCCAGTTAAACAATAAAAGATTGATAATTTATTAATGAAACACGATATATAGTTATTCCTCTATTAACTTCATTAATTTTGCAAGCCGGCTATCAAGACAGACATACCTCAACCCACTCTTTTTGTTTAACATAAACAAAAAACATTTTGCTCTAGACCTGACTAGATTACATAAGAACATTAGTTCTTAAAACATCCAGGAATAAATTATGGAAACCTCTCCATTAATGTGTATGTATATAATAGGTATACAGTAAGTCTGCTGGCTGCCTCACATGTGAGAATATGCTGTGATAGCATAAATAAATATATAGCACATAAATAAAATTATATAATTTATTGTAAAACTAACATATATTATAATTATGCATAACATGACCTTCAGGAAGTACAAACAATGACTGATATAAACCATACTTGATTACAACACAAACTATTGCCTAGTTACGAATTTCAATAACAAATTACAAAAATAAATCAAATATTAATTCACACGATACAATCAACATCACATTAGACATAAATCATGGCCCAATTATTATTTATTTTATAGTATTACGTAAAAGCATATGCAAACAATAGAGTTTTATTTTATGGGTAAATTAAATCGAGGCGATGCTTAGAACAAGGATCGATGACAGAGGATCCCAAACTTTTTTTCCCATAGACCACTTTCAAAACTTTGCTGTTTCCGATGAACCCCCTGTATTTCTACCCCCCGTCGCTACGAAATTGTATAGCAATTTGAAATATTTCAAAAACTCCTCGGTTTTCTTACATTAATATTTTCTCACTTTTCCTACTTTTCTAAAATGTAACGGGTATTTGTACCGATTATTGTTTATGTAAATTGTTTAAATTTCTACCCACCGTCGCCGAATTTTCATAATAGTATAGGAATTTGATATATTTCAAAAACTCCTCAGTTTTCTTAAAGAATATTTTCTCCCAGTACATTTTTTCACAATGTACCGGGTATTTGTACCGACTATTGTTTATGTCAATATCTGGTGCTTCTACCGAATATCCGATACTTTAACTATGGATTCATGGACCCCCTCTTACGACTCGTGCACCCCCATTTTTTAGTCATGCCATCGTGGACCCACGTCGAGCCTCCCGTGGATTCCTGGGGGTCCACCTGGACCACTTTGGAAATCACTGTTCTAGAGAGTCGACTTAAGGTGTCCAAAAACATTTATTGGATATTTAAGACAGACCAGAGGGTCGCCTATTCCAGTCGTAGAACATTTCGAAAAGGCTATTCTATATTTTGCCTTGGCCGGGAGTCCATGACTTCGCGACCCAATGGCAAACAAGTTATCACTGCGACAAACAATAAATATTAGTGATGTAACGAATATTCGCATTCGCATATTTCAAAGTATTCGCATTCGCAAAAAAAATATGCGAATGTTTTGCGAATATTATCTTGGTAATTAAGTATCAGTAATTCGGAAAAAGTACCGGATACTTTCCCGGTACATTAAGGAAAAAGGTACTGCAAGAAAATATTCTTTAAGAAAACTTTGGAGTTTTGAAATATTTCAAAGTCTTACACCATTTTGAAAATTCGGCGACGGAGGGGTAGAAATATTAATGTTTGAGCAATATTGTAAAAATTTAAGCAAGTCAATATTCGCTATTCGCATTCGCATCGGCGAATATCCAAAATCGCACATTCGTTACATCACTAATAAATACCTATACATAGTAATTTCAAATGATTTAAACAAAGATTTATATATTAATTAAATTAACTATTGTTCCAATAGAAAACTTTAATATATTGATTCATCACGACATCTCCGTTACGTGGGCTATCTATTAGGCTAACAACTTGTAATCAACATGCCGGTTGTCTTCTCCATACTAATGAGTTGAAAGATTTCATTATTAACAGGAACTTGTCCATTTTAACGCAGGTGTATCCGTGACAAGTTGATCCATAGAAGTATCCTCATAATATTTTGCATATTACCTATGGCTTTACTACTATACCTATAGTAATACTGCTACTAGAGTACATTCAACTTACTGGCTTAGGAACTAAAGATTAAAATATTATACTCGTAGATACATAGATAACCAATATAATTATGGTGTAGATCAGGGCTTCTCAACCTTTTAGTCGCGCGGGCGTAATTGAGAATAGAGAAAAAAATCGCAGGCACAAGTTTCATTAAAAAAATAATGAATATTGTTAAGTTAACAAATTTCTTTTGTAATGAAATGAATGTTGATTTTTTTATGATTTCTCATACACTTTTAATTTCAGTTTTAAGTCATCAGATTTTCGAAAAGTTATAGATCATACATACATGGAAACTTGGCAAGCGAATCATCATGTATGCAAGCGAAACTTGGACGTGGTTGAAAAAGGACGAGAGTGGAATAAATGCTGTTGAGATGCGTTCACTGAGAAGAATGGTTGGTAAAATGTTGCGAGATAGAGTGAAAAATGAGGATATCAGGAGAATGAGCGGATGTGAGAGCAGTGTTGTGGACAGAATGCGTGTAAACAAGTTGAGATGGTTTGGACATGTTGAGCGAATGCAAGATGAAAGGATGACGAAGAGGATGTATTTATCTGAAAGAGGGGGTGTGAGGAAGCGCTGACGTCCAAGAACCACGTGGACCAAATTCTTAAGGACGGACGCGTGTTGAGTAAGAGAAATTGGCGTGCATGTATGAGAAACTGGATGAATGTAGAGGAAGCGAAAGAAGTATGTAAGGATAGATCTATATGGCGTTCCTTTCTCTCTGCCTACCCTTCCTGGGACATGGCGTGAGGGTATAGTATAGTATAGATCAGTGTTCCGCAAACTTTTTGTGTTCAGGGTACACCTATCAAATCAAGAAATTTTAGAGGTACACCAAAGAAAAAACAAATGTTTTTTTTTAAACTGTTTTGCTCTCAACTGTTTTTAGATGTATTATCTGCACAACCTTGACTTTTTTCCGCGGCACACCAAGTGATGACCACGGTACACCAGTGTGCCGAGGCACACGCTTTGCGGAACACTGGTATAGATCATAGATATATTCAATTTTGTATGTATATCAAATTGTGAAAACTAAGACTGAAAAAAAAGGTTCACGCAGTTGACAATAATGATTTTCTAATTTACTGTCGCCCTTCCCAAGAGAATATCCTGGTTATGCTCTTGAGAGGATATATATGTATACAAGTACTTAGAAAGGATATAGGTAGTATTTCCTTCTTGTCACCAATTATAATTTTATGACAACTTTAATAATAATATTTACCTCGGCAATTTATTATTTATAACGGGAATATTTTCTGTTATAATGACACGATAGTGTGAATTATGCAAATTATAAATTCAATCAAATCTTGTATCTGGTATAAATATTATTATTAATATGAATCTATCCCTTGAAGTCCCCGGTAATGAATGGGTCTTCCACTTCCTTTTTTGTTTATTTTCGAATGTCCACCTGTGATGAGATATGCCACCTATCCATGTCATAGCTTTTATTGGCACAGGGAGGTCAACTGGCTACTGGTCCGCTGGCTACCCCATTAGTGGGAAATCCCTTGATGGTATTTATGTATGAAACATGAATGCAGACATAAAACGGAATTCATCTTTGAATGTTTTTAATGAGTATCCTACAATGCACTTCTGTAACTTGATTGTAAATAAGATATGAGACTTATATACAATCAGGTAACAGAAGATATGAGACTTATATACAATCAGGTAACAGAAGATATGAGACTTATATACAATCAGGTAACAGAAAATATGAGACTTATATACAATCAGGTAACAGAAGATATGAGACTTATATATAATCAGGTAACGGAAGATATGAGATTTATATAAATCAAGTAACAGAAGATATGAGACTTATATAATATAATCAGGTAACAGAAGTGCATTGTAGCACGCAAAAACATTTAAAATGGCTCGAAAATGTTACTTATGTAGTTGATACTTCAAAAATAGCTGATATCAGATTGGTCGGTCGGTGGATGGCGCTCGTAGTAGCTCTGACGTCTCATTTTAATAATTAAAATATTATCTAATAATGATACAATCTAAACCGATCTTAATCTTGTCTAGAGCTTATTTATATCACTAATTTTCTTTATTTATAATTTTACAGGGATTTTAATTATACTATATAATATATTTTCAGTTTCTTCTTCTTAGATTTATTTTAATCACTGATTTTCTACTATATAATTTTGTTTAAAAACTGTTTCTTCTCATACCAGTGGCTCAACTACTGACTGAGGAAATTGCAAAAAAAAACATTGCACTATAATGGCCACAACAACAGGCATCCTGTAAACCTAGTCAAAACACATTTTAGAGTTACGTTTTCGTTCGAATGTAGACGACGTTGCGAGAACGAGTTAATTTTCGTAGCTAAAATATACAAGTAGTTACGAAAATTGACACGTTCTCGCAACGTCGTTCACGTTTGAACGACGTTGCGAGAAATGAAACGAAAACGTAACGTTAAGATGTGTTTTGACTAGGCTCACAGGACTGCTTATCACCATCGTGGAGGGTAGGACCGAAGGTAGAAATGGTAGAGGCCGACCAAGAGACGCTTATAATATGTACCAACTGAAGAAGGACATGAACTGTGACACATACGTAGAACTAAAGAAACTAGCTGAAAATAGGGAGGAATAGAGAAGAAAATCCAAACTCCTTGCAGACCAATTCAACAGATTGTAACTCATTGTATATAATTACCTATATTAATTATTATTAACAATACATTTTTTTTTCTGATTACTATTTTGTTCGTTGTGTTTCGATTGCCCTTAATGTCGTATAATATCAATTCTTTTCATGTTTAGTATTTGTTCTATATGGTATTGCATGTTTTGTTTTAACTACTAATCTCTTGTGTGTGTTGGATAATATTATTCCTATTTGCTTATGACGAATTTTACTATTGAATTTTAAATAATGTTAAATTTTGAGAGATTTTATATGATGTTATTAATTTTATTTTTCATGACTCATTGTATTGCTTTTATTGCTTGTTGTTTTATTGTTTAATCCTGCGATTATTGCTTTGTGAGCATTATGCTAATAATTTTGTTAACATAATTTACTCTATTCTTTTGTAATTGTTGTTTGTTGATTTTATCTGTTGTGTTTGGTTATGTATGTTTTGTAGAGCACATAAGGGTAATATAGGGATCTTCACTGGTTTGCTTATTGCTAAATATGTTATAGACCATTGTATTTTTTGTATCAACTGTATGTATCCTGTAAAATTTAAATAAATAAATAATTATGATTCGCCTTGGTAAACCACAGATAGTAATTGAGATGATGACAATATAACATGTTATTATCATTTTAATTAAACTGTAATAATATAAATTCGTTACAATTTGACGTTTGTCACCAGCCGCTAACATGATGACATAATAATTATAAAGGATGACATATTATTCATAAGAGGAAAGTTGAAATTTTATATTGACCCAATTCGCTTGATTGAAAATATAAACCACAAATTTAAACATACAAAGTAATATTTCATTGTCATAATATATTGCAAAAATCGATTAATTATTATACCAGAATAAAAAAAAATTGTCGTCCAAACGTGATCTCTCATCGACCCTTGGAAATCAAATGAAGGATAGCGGAAAAAAACCACTTTCATTTCTCTTTTTCTGGACTGGACGACGAGACAATGGACCATGTATTCTTCGGCTGCCCAATCATGAATGCTTTTAATCTTTATCTCGACTTACACACAATACAAGACATTTCATATGCCCTTAATATTCTAACCCTGGGACGTGTGGAGTTATATAAAAGATTGTTCGAGTTTATCCGAAAAAACTGTATAGTGTTATAAAATTCCAAAATCCAAAGACTAGACAATTCTAAACAGACATTTTTCAGGAATTAGTCCGTTGGCACATATCAGAAGGTTGCATTTAAAAAGTGTGCACAGAATAACAAATATTCTTCATCTTCTCAGACTACTCTCGTGCACTCTTGGACGAGGGCCTCCTTCATTTTCTTCCACGTCATTCGATTCTGCGACGTCTCCATCCAGTTGACCCCATAGCGTGTCGAGTGATATCATCCCTCCACCTCATTGGGGGTCTTCCCATGCTCCTGGGTACTGCTCGAAGTCTCCAAGATGGAAGAGACTTTGACCATTTGTCATCTGGCCTTCTAGCTGTGTGTCCCGCCCGTCTCCATTTAAGAGTTGTGACAAGTTGTGCAATATCAGTAATTTTACTTTTACGTCTTATTATTTCGTTCCCAGTTTCCCACTCTGTCTCGAGGAACCACAGAGAGAGCTACGCAGGGCATTAATAAATATTACCATCTATAAAACTTTAATTATAAATGTGGTGACATAATATGGATGCGAGGCATGGACAATGACATTCTAATCAGCTGAAATCCAAGATAAATTAGATAAATTTGAGAGGCGAGTGTTGAAACGAATGATTAGTAATCCGTTATTCATATTGCTACATAAGTAGGTACCTACTTCAAAGTTATATAAATTTTTTATCATACATTCTTAAGGATCGCTTTTGTAATTAAAATATAAACGAGATATAAATTAATTATTTAATGGTGTATTTTAATGAGTTTAGCAGATTGGTTATCAAAAAATATCTACAGCAAATGAATATGTTGTCATATGTGATATAAATTAGTGTATTAAGCGATAAATTAAAAGATGTTGCAATACTTCTGTAAAATACTGTTCACTGTGTCGGTGTTTAGGTAGTAGAATTCCATTATGAAATTAAAAACAAATTCAATGCAAAATATAAATGTATATAAATGTTTACAAAATGTACAGTTTTTAATTTAATTTAGCCCAGTCGAAAACTTCTGTTCTAGTACTTCTCTCACTTATAGTATATTATTACTGGGTTAGTTGGAAGATATCGCGCTTCTGCGATGAACTCGCCCATCGCACAAATTTATTTGTCAGCAGGGTTACTCTTGACAAAACTAAACACGATCTTAATCTAGTCTTGATCTTGATCATACGACGCACGAAGGGACTATGGTCAAAAACACCGCGCCACCGCTAACGCGCGTCGCGCGATCGGTTTGCGTGTATTTTTGGCCAATAGTCACTTCGTGCGTCGTATGATCAAGATCAAGACTAGATTAAGATCGTGTTTAGTTTTTTCAAGAGTAGCCCCTAGCTGGTCTAAGTTCTACAATGTTTATATTTTAATAATGTATGTTTTTTTGTGCAATAAAGATTTTTATTATTATTACTAATAATAAATAGCTATAATAATACAGGCACGGTAATAGTTTATTTGATTGCTTGTATATGAGATGTCATAATTCACAATCATCGCCATACGAGAGATGAATGGCATTTAAATTAAACTCATCAGAGAACTCAAGAGAGAAAAGCAGAGTTTATTATAATTTATAACTAATATGGTATGGTATAGTAAGTATAGACCAGGCGTCGGCAACCTATGGCACGCGTGCCAGGCTTGGCACGCGATGGGGTTCTGAATGGCACTCTACAAAGTAATCAGGGAAATCGCGAAGATAGAATTTAATGTTATTTTTTTAATAAATATGTTTAAAAGATAAATTTGGTATAAAATTCTTCTCCTCTAGAACCCCATTATATAATTTAGAATTAAGGCGGCACCCTGAATCATATTGGTAGAGTGGCTTGGCACACCACAGCTAAAAGGTTGCCGGACGTCACAGAAAATTATTTAGAGGACGCGGACCACCAACATAACCGAACAAAATAAATAACTTTACCAACCTGACCATGATTTGTTACTCAACCAATGTCAAGCAAAAATGTGTTTTTCGTTGAAAATTATAAGATTATATTCTTTTGAAAAAGTGAAGCGTACCACGTGAGGAAAGGGGTAGTTAGGGTGGTGTCTCTTTCTATCACTTAAGTAATGCTAATTATGCGTTGGAGAGGAACGGCATCCTTACACTCTCCCTCTCACGTGGTGCGGTTTTTTCAAGGAAGTGTATGACCTTCGCACCTCAGCCACTTTCTGAGCTTTGTGTTCTCATAACAGCTGCAAGTAGACCTTTACACTCAGCAAAGAAATCCACAAATATGCAAGATCAATAGAGCCAACAAGTCTTTGTTGTATGTCGAAGGACCCGTCATCTGGAAACGACTCCCCGAGAACCTTCGTAAAAACCAATCAATAACAACGTTCAGAAGCAAATTGAAGACATCGCTCTTCCAACATAGTTTCCCGCTCCCTTGAGATAGATTTCTCATTAAACGGCGCCGAATAAATCATCCGACATTATATACATTTAACATTTATATTTCGATTTACGTTATAAACCTCGAAACATTCAGAAATATGCATGTCTCTATTTATCTGGTGTAACCTGTAAATCATTCCCCATAGGTCCCTTACGGTACACTTGGGTTTATCATATATAGGATACATAAAAAGAATACAAAGCAGTGAGGCATTAGAAGCGAGACAAATTAATGTAAATTGAGTTAAAATGTACGTAATATATAAATGTGAACATAATGTAAATGTAAATATTAGTACATTTTTCAGTACTAGAAGGATGTAAAGAGTCCTCTTAGTACCACGTCTATTCTAGATGATCCACTGCACTTAAAAACAAATAGGTACATGTTACAATAATCACATTACTAATTAAATAATTACCTACATACTTATATACATAATTATATCTGGAATATTTTTATAATTGTTATATTATTGAATCCAATAATTATACATAATATCAACACTAGCTAATATACTCAACATTATCTAGAAGTAATTCCAGCAAGAGTGAACTCTCTACATAAATTAAGTTACATAAACTAGTCATATTTTTTGTTTATTTATTTATTCATTCTTTACTGTACATTGACGGTGTGGCGCAGAGGCTAACGCACTTACCTTTGAGTCATGAGGTCCCGGGTTCGATTCCCGGCCAGGGCAAAATGAAGAATGACCTTTTTCAAATTGTCCTGGATCTGGGTGTTACATGTAGGTATATGTATTCAGTGCATTGTACAAATGTGTATCATCGCATTACTACCCATAATACAAGATTCGTATTTTAGTTTAGGTTTAGCTCAATCTGTATGAATTGTCTATTTTATTTTATTTATTTATTAGAACAAACATACACCAACAGGCATATCAAATACGTGTAGCAAAAAAACAGAAACTAATTTAGAAATAACAATTCTATCTCTTTGAGATTTTTTTTATGATTTTTGTTTTTAGTGATTTTTATGATTTATAGCGCCTGACATGCCATACGATTATATATATATGTGTGTATCGTCGTGTTAGTACCCATAATACAAGATTCATATCTTAATTTGGGACTAACTCGGTCTGTGTGAATTGTCTATACATGTAAATTTAAATAGATTACAAACAGTTACATAAAAGGTATAGTACATTCAAATTAAATACAATCAATATACAGAGGGCGAGTTTATCGCAAAGACGCGATCTCATCCAACTTACCCAAGACTTTTTCATCTTTTGATACTTATTTATCTATCTATTTATACATCATGGTATCACTCACAAATTAAATAGCCAGCGGACCTGTATTGTGATCAATATACAGTAAAGAGTAAATAAATAAATATACAAAAAAAAATCGCGAGCCGGCTTTTAAGAGCTTCCGCTACGTTACTTAACGTTAGCCTGATGATGAGAGCGGAAGCTCTTGAAATCCGGCTCGCGATTAATATGTAATGTCATTGTGGAAGTACTAAAACAAGTGTTTTTATTTTATTTAACATGAACTTCCACCAAGTACCGTCGGTCGACAATATTAACTACATGATACCTACATACATATAAACAATGTCTATGTAATATTGTTATGAGTAGCTTTGGATCTATGTAGATTATACTGGAATTTATGATAAACCCAGAGGACATGTACCTATTAGTGATGTAACGAATATTCGCATTCGCGAATATTCGCATATTTCAAAGTATTCGCATTCGCATTCGCAAAAAAATATGCGAATGTTTTGCGAATATTATTTTAGTAATAAAGTATCTGGTCTGTTCCGTGTTGGCCACATTTGTTGTATTGTTTCCTGTGTTCGTTTGCTTGATGATGTTATTATTATTAGGAGAAATATGCATTTGTGGAGATTTAATTTATATGTTTGTTTTAAGTATTACAACTGCTATGAGTATAGGGCCCTACAATAATTTTATATTCTATTTAAGGAATATTTATATCATACTACAAGGTGAACCACACTAAAGTATTCTCTCAGAATTTTCGGGGCTTGAAGACTAAGATCGAGGAGTTTAGAGCAAACTTATTTGCAAATAGTTATGATATAATTGTTCTGACGGAAGCTTGGCTAAATTGTGGCATATTTGACAACGAACTTTTTCAAAACGAATATACAGTTTACCGCAAGGATAGGGATTTCATGTTGAGTGGTAAAAGGGATGGAGGTGGGGTCTTAATTGCTGTGGATCGGACACTAGGATATTCATCCACTCTTGTTTGGGATGATACTGGTGAAAGTTTTTTTTACCAGTATTCGTTTTTCATCGGTAACGCATGAAAAAATGCTCACCGCTACTGGGTGTAGTATATGTATATACCGCCTTCCACATCCTTAGATACTTAAAACATCTTTTTTTTTAAGTATATCTGAACGTTTAATCAGCTATTACGGCAAAACGGATATTTGTCTTATTGGAGATTCCAATATCCCAACAATCCAATGGAAAAAGACCCCGATGTTGATTCAATCTTTGTTCCGTATTCTTATTCGTGTCCTGTTGCGCAGTATTTGATAGAATCTATATCTTTTCTCAATATGTTTCAGTCTAACGGAGTTTATAACAGCAATCAAGTTATCTTGGATTTAATTCTTTCAACTATTCCGTGTTCTGTTACCAGATGTGACTCTCCACTGGTTGGTAAGGATTCACACTATCCTTCACTGTTGATAGATTATGAGTTTGAAATTGCTGAGGATTTGTCTCAAAATATGATCCAGAAATTAATATACTTTAAGTCAAACTTTTCGGAAATAAATTTTGAACTACAAAGTGTTGATTGGGTCAGTGTTTTGGGAAACGGACCGGTGAATAAGATGATTGAATCTTTTTATGGTTATGTTTTGCCAATAATTGAGAAGCATACACCTACATATGAAGAGGGTGTCACCTAATAATTTTCCCAAATGGTTCTCTAATAGAATTCTGTTATTGTTTAAGAGAAGTCTAAGGCTTGGCATAAGTTGAAGATGAACCGTAATGATTCTGATTACAATTTATTTTTTCAACTAAGAGCTCAGTTGAAGTTGTCGCAGAATCACGATTATAGGTCTTTTATTAATAACAGTGAGAAGTCACTTAAGGGCAATGTCAAGTCTTTCTTTTCATTCGTGAATTCCCTTAAAGAATCTAGAGGCTATCCAAGGGTAATGGGTGACGGTGACCAGACTTCGAGCGATCCAGAGGGGATTGCAAACTTGTTTTCGACGTTTTTTGGTTCTGTATTTTCACTGAATAATTTGCATGATTCTAATACTAAAGAATTGGAAAATATTTTAACTAACTCATGTTTATCCATGGTTAATATCTTGAAATCTGATATTCATAAACGTTTATTAGGTATAGATGAGACAAAAGGAGTTGGCCCTGATGGTCTAGCACCAATATATTAAAGAGATGTGTAAGTCATTTAACCAAACCATTGTATCTGACATTTATTAGAACACCTTGCTGCAGGAGGCAATCTAGACTATGGGACATGGAAAACCCTAAATCGACTGAGATCTGGTGTAGGAAACTGCCGCGACAATAGAGAACGATTGGGCTTCCTACAGGACGAATCCGGAGTGTGTGACTGTGGTGCAGCACAGACTATGCCACACTTGTTGGAGTGTCCATTGTGCCCTGTCACTTGCACTATGGAGGATATTTTTGACGCATCTCCACCTGCTGCGCGTTTTGCGCAGTACTGGAAATCAGTTTGATGGGTTTTTTCTCTGGGTTTCGACACGATAAATAAATTAGGAGTTTACAAGAAGGATGCTTTCCATGCAAATGGAAGATGGCTAGTATTATTCCTTTGCATAAATCTGGCAGCAAATCGGACGTTCGTAACTACAGACCAATTTTAATTCTATCACCTATTTCAAAAATATTTGAGGGTATGGTTCGTGAACAAATTACTTTTTTCCTGAAGCCGTATCTTCTTGTAGAGCAGCATGGATTCATGAGTGGAAGAACGACAGTAACAAATCTGATTTTTTTTCTCAGCTATGGACAATCGTATACAGTTGGATGCCATTTATATCGGCTTTCAAAAGGCATTTGATAAAGTAGAACATCGACTTTTTTCAACTAAGGTGGATTGACTCATATATTTCTGATAGATTGATGACAGTTAAACTTAACGGTTACTCATCTGGCAGTGTCAGTGTTACATCTGGTGTCCCTCAGGGGTCTTCTTTGGGTCCTTTACTTTTCACGATAAACAACATAAAAAAGTGCTTTGACCACTCAGAGCTTCTATTATTTGCGGACGATTTAAAAATATACTGTCAAATTCAATTATTGTTTGACTATGAAATGCTTAACGAGGACTTGGAAAGACTACACGAGTACTGTAAAAGAAATAACTTGCACTTGAATCTGGAGAAGTGTAATCTGATCTCTTTTACCAAAAATAGAAACAAAATTCGATAAATTTACAATATCCATAATCATGATTTAAAATAAGTAAATAAGATTAGAGATTTAGGTGTGGTGTTTGACTCTGAGCTTCACTTTGATGATCACGTGAACAAAATTATCGAAGAGAGCAATAAAATACTGGGATTTATTCTGAGATCTACAAAGTCATTTAGGTTATATGAATCGTATTTGTACTTGTGCTTATCGTTGTTTCGCTCCAAGCTGGAGGACTGTTCCTCTGTATGGAATCCACATTTTAAAAAATATGTCGATCAAGTTGAGAGAACTCAGTCTAAATTCATTCGTTTGGTTAGGAAGAGATTGCATTATCCTGTATTTATTAAAGATTTGCCTAAATTGGAATTGTGAAGAGTTTTGCTGGATGCATGCAACCTGAGAAAAATATGCTTGTCCGAATACGATGTGCCTAATATTTTAGGTACGATTAACTTTAGAATGCTTCCTTTAACAAGATCTTGTTTTCCGTTCTACATTAAAAAAAACAAAAACGATTGCAGACTCAAGAAACCCTGTTTATAGAATTTTAAAGTGCCAATTACGTCAGGTTTGTGAGAAAGGAGAGTTGAGGGTAGAATAAGATGAAATAAATATAAAAAAAAATGTATATGTTTGATAAAATGTGAAGTGTTTGGGATAGTATTAATTTTTAGGCTGTTTTTTAAATTTTTGATTTTTCTTTTTTAAGAGTTTTTTTGTATTGTTATTGCATACATTAGTGAAGTGTGAATGTGTTTGTGCGAATGAATGTATTAGGTATGTGTGCGAAATTGGGTGAGCAGCGATTTGTAATAGGAATGGGTGATTGGATGTATTGTGAATTAATACCTATATTATGTGTAAGATTTTCTATAATTGTTTTGTGTGTTATTGCTGAAGTATGCACTGTTTCGATGTAAGACTATTGGAATGTTTTTGTCGCTTACATGTTTATATTTATATGTCTTTCATCTGTTGTGTACCATGTAAATGAAGAAACAAATCAGTAATTCGGTGAAAGTACCGGATACTTACCCGGTACATTGTGGAAAAAGGTACTGCAAGAAAATATTCTTTAAGAAAACCGAGGAGTTTTGGAATATTTCAAATTCCTATACCATTTTCAAGTCAATATTCGCATTCGCATTCGCATTCGCGAATGTCGGCATGAAGTATTCGCATTCGCATTCGCATTCGCGAATATCCAAAATCAGACATTCGTTACATCACTAGTACCTATTAATATAAATCAGCTGTGATGGGTCTTTACCCTCATTCTTATAATAATTATACAGTACTGTGTGTGTGTATGTGTGTGTTTAGGTCACCAGTGTTACCAAGTCGAATATTGAAAAAAAATAACTTTAGCATGTATCTACATCTGTAGAAAAAAGTTCGTAGACTTCATAAGAAAGCTAAAGATTGCCAAATTTGGTATTTTTGGGTCGACTTTTTAAAATTGTCTTTTAGGTGTCCCAATTTTTAAAATTTAATGATTAAAATGGTACAGAAATTTCTAATATTTCGCGTATAATAGTGAGTTACAATCCATTGGATTGTTCTGCAACGAGTTTGGATTTTCTTCTCCATTCCTCCCTATTTTCTGTTAGTATCTTTAGTTCTACGTATGTGCCATAGTTCGTGTCCTTCTTCAGTTGGTCCATATAGGTGTCTCTTGGTCGGCCTCTACCAGTTTTCTGCCTTCGGTCATGCCCTCCGCGATGGTAATGAGCAGGCATGACAACTCCTTAAAAAAGATCAGCCAACAACGAGCAAACTGGAATGGCCACATTTCATGATTTCCTTGAATACGTTAAGAAATATTTAAAAAAAATACATTCGACAACTAAAATACGTAGATTTGGGATAAAATCAAAATATGTATAGGTACGCATATTCGAGACAATTATTCGTAGATTAGACCCAAAGAAGGTAAATAAATCCGTAACCAAAGTACGTAGATTACCAAATGGATCTGAAAATACGTAGATCTACGTATAATACGTAGACTGGACATAACTGTAGGTCAGCCAGACAAGTGAACCGTTGCATGTAATGAAATTAATTACACACATGCATATCGCTTAGTGTAATTACAGTAGGTAGGTTAGTATATTCCTGTAAATGATTAGATAGCGGGTAGGTGAATGGTTTCAATTAGCTGTGCAGGGGAATATTTTATCGCATACTTCCATACTAGGGTTGTAACAGATATCCACATCCGCGTAACATCTTCATAAAATTTGACATCCGCATATCTGCATTCGTTTATTTTAATAATTGATTATCGATGTTATTTTTACAATTAACCATTGTATGAGGTCATTTATGTAAATTTAACACATGAAACTACCATACAAGCGCTCAGCCTCTTCTGCTGTCAACAAACTCGTGAAATCCAATATGACGAACACTTCCAAATTTGGAGAAAGGAGCTTCAGATCCGCCGCGCCAACTGCCCGGAACAGACTGCCCACTGACCTAAGAGAAAATCAGTCTACCATCAAATTTAGAACCAAGTTAAAGACGCTGCTGTTCGGGAGAAGTCATGGCGCCTTTGAGATGGTCGTGGATCATTAAACGGCGCCACATAGGTATAAATAATCCGATTATTATTATTATTATTATAAGGCTTACAAAAGACACTACCGAATGATAGTTTCATGTGCTAAATTTACATAATTGATTATATTATGAGGATGTGGTAAGGATGGAATATTTTCAAGAATGTTCATTACATGGTTTGCTGGCTACCCAACTTATGGGAAATGTTGTGATGGTATAAATCATGGAGAACGAATAATTTCGTCCGAAAATGCGAAATTTGTGGTTTTATTCATACCAAAAAAATGTCTCAATATTTTATCTTAAAAATTTAATATTTCAGCATTTGCCTTAAACATTACTTAAAGCAACTTTAAAACCACACCTGCATCCGCATCCTCAAAGAAGATTTACGCCAAATCCGCATCCGCTAAGCGAAATCCATTACAACCCTATTCCATACTTGCATGTAGTAATTACTATGTCTGTAAAAATGCGGTCAAAGATGAACTAACACAATACAAGATTTACTTATTTATTGCTGAACGTAAGCCTCTCCTACATTTTTCCAGGCATCTCGCTATGTACACATACGTGTTATTTGTTAGACGACATTTTACCTATACCAGAAGATTACAAATCTGGGTCATGTACCTACTACATGGAGAAAAATATTGCCTTCTCCAACTGATATTGAAGAGGAAAATTGAGGGACGCCGAGGACCCAGTAGGAGACAGATGTCCTAGCTGCGAAATATAAGAGAGTGCACCGGCATCAGGGCACTTGAGGACGAAGAAGATAATATGACAATTACCTAACAAACATAATAAATCAATTAAATTGACCAAATTTTTAACTTATGAATTTTAACTAATTGACTTTTTACTACATATATTTGACATTTATATACCTTTGATTTCTCTTTTTAATGTCTTTACCAATTTTTTTTTAACAATTTTGTATCTTTTTTTATAATTATAACATGATTAATGTTATATTGTCTGTAAAACTTTTGTTTCATTAGTCTAATAATTGTTTTGTGTCTTTTTTGTAACAGATCTTTTCTTTGTTTACATGTTTTGTATGTATACAGAGGTTTTACATGTTAAAGGCTTTGGCCGTAAATATTTGTAAATAAATAAATAAATAAATAAATTATACTACTACTACTATACCATCACGGCATATCCCACAAGTGGGGTAGCCAGCAGATCAGCTGCACGTAAGAAACATGCAAACTGTCCTCTTCGTGCCAATATAAAATCAAAACATTCAGGATGGGTGGCAAGCCTCATCGCTGAATTTAAGATGTAAAATGTCTTTATTTTTTCGAACACCTGCCTTTTACAGGACACTCGAAAACTTACGCAGAAGAGTGGGAGACCAATTCTTTACCGGGTGCTCCACGGGATAAATAAAACATAAAAATCCCAGGTGCCGGCAAACTCCCCTTTCACGACACAAGCTTTTAGTAGCTAACTGTGAATGGTGTATAAGGTTGTATTTGGGTTTATAACAAAACCCAGATAGCTATATTTTTTTTAAAAACAAAAAAGAAACGATTAAACAATGAGGCATGCTACCTATCTTGAATTTCTCTTTAGTCGCGGAGAGGTAAATTTGCATGTTTATTACATGTGGTCAGTTCGCTGAGTACTCTACTTTTGGAATAAGCCGTGATGACGGAGTAGTACCTTGTAAATTTTATGCCAATAAAATTACCACACATAGTTGAGTTCGTCGGTAGCCTGGAGGTAGAGTCTCGGCCTTATGAACATGAGGTCCGGGGTTCGATCCCAGGTGCCGGCAAACTCCCCTTTCACGACACAAGCTTTTAGCTTACTGTGAAAGGTGTATAAGGTTGTATTTGGGTTTATAACAAAACCCAGATATATCTTTTAAAAAAAAAAAAAAAAAAAAAAAAAAAAAAAAAAAAAAAAAAAAAAAAAAATATACCTACCTACACGCAGTGATATGTTACAACTAGATTCGCAATGTCATACAAATATTCTCTAAAAATGTGTACCCACCCGTCGAGGTACAATACCTGAGTAATATAATATATTCATCTCTTTTCTTATGTATATATTCATCTCTTTCTACCGGCCTTTGACGTCTGTAATAATCCCCATTCTCATATTATTGTCTATCTCTTGTTATCTACAAACAATTTATATGTGTGTCGCTTTTTTTTCAAACTAAAAATTGCGGCACCAAGGACCGCAAAGAGATTTTATTGATGGTACATGTTTGAGATTCATATTGCAAATCTATGTAGGTATAACATATCACTGCCTACACGCAGATTTCTCTTTTCAATTTACATTTTTCAAATAAAGAAAAATTGTTGCAACGTAATGCATTCGCTTCTTATGTAACATGATCGACCATTTAAATTCATTACACAGTTAATTACAGTAATATTGTACCTTATAATATAAGCATAAAAATTACCAAAAATTTCTCCAATGAAACGTCAGAATATTGAATCGTTTACATAATTATTTATTGTTTTTTTTTTACTATTGTTATGTAAAATTAAATAAAAACTGTTACAACTTCACTAATAGAAGCAATTATAGTGAAATAAGTGTTAGTACTTCTACTACTACGTGGTTATCAGGTAAGGTACATATTTAATTGCAATTGTACAAATACATTTATTTATTTTTGTAAAATCTGTGGTATCAATAAAAGTGCTTTGATAACTTGCCTAAAGAACTCAAAAGTATCAATGATCAAATAATATTTAAAAATAAACTGCGTTCATTAAGAAAAAAGAATGAATTTGGGCTGTAAAAAGTGTGGTTTTAATATAGAATTTGGCATTGGTTGAATGTAGAATTTATTATTTTTTTGAAAATTGGTAGAATTTATTATTTTTTACATGTATAATTAGGAATATTTGCAATTCTATCCCATACAAAAGTTAAACTCTTTGATGATGATGATAATTATGGATGATTTTGTTTTGACGCCGTTTAACAGTCCCTAGACCAGGGGTGGCCAACTTGATTAGATCCAAGATCTACTGTTTACTGAGGAAGCCCTGTGCGATCTACCAATTATTTTATTTATTGATTTATATTTATACATCTTCTTGTACATATTATAAACAAATATAACTGTATACTGGCGGGCTTATTGCCATTAGGCAATTTCTTCCAACCAACCAGAATTACATACATCTTGAAATTTTAAATGAAACAGCATAGTTCAGTACACAATTAAGTAGTATTTTTATTTTATTAAGAGGGAAAACATAAAACTGAAAATGATTCTTAGGAACTACTTATGTATATAAGTGAGAGCACTGCGTCTGAGCATCTTCCGCTAGATTAGTAAAATCAGGTTTGTAGTTGGAAATTGCCAACCTTAAAGAATCCAGTGTATGAGCGTCTGTCAAGCGAGAACGGTGTTTATTTTTGTTTGTTTTAAGTAGGAAAATGCTGACTCACATAAATATGTTGAACCAAAACACGAATGCAATTGTTCAACACATTTCTTCAAACTTGGATATTTCTTGTTGGAAACCATGCCCAGAAATATAGATTCAGGCTACCATAAAAATCAAACCCTTTTGAAAAGACCGAACCTTATCTATTGCCATGCAAATCCCAGCCGACGGTGTTTTCAGATGTTTTAAATCCGGTTTCAAATATTCAAAATAAATAGTTTCAGTTTTACTTCTACCCTACAGTTTCTACCCCCCGGTATCAAGCTATACTGCGTAAAAGAGAGATAAATAACGTGACGGAACGGCGATTGAAAAATTATACAAGATGATGCGTGCAGCAGTTGATGATTACGTTGCGCAGTCTGTTCTACGTATTTATGTATGTTTATATTTTTTGCTTTGCCACGATCGACTGGATTAATTGTCGCGATCGACCGGTCGATCGCGATCGACCGGTTGGCCACCCCTGCCCTAGACCGTCTCAAGGGCGCCTATTATTTTTATTTAACTATTATAAAATTTTGAAAACACAATATTGTGATCGTCACAAATTTGATTAAAATGCGAGAATTTTATGTGAGTTCCAATTGAAGGTATTATTAATTGTCACAAATATTATTCACTAATTCACATTTTTAAATTTGAAATTTTTAACTATTTTAAAAATAATAACACCCAAAAATTTAACTTTATAAAACTATTGAAACTAAAATTTTGTTAATTTGAACAATTATAAGATAATAATATTTAATTTTGAAAAATGAGACGCCAGAGGTTTCAGGCAGCTACTATACTAGCGCCATCCACCGACCGACTTTAAATGGGATAGGAAATTATATAATTTTACGTGTATTTTTGAGTAAACGTGTTATATTATGTGTATGTTTATATTTTATGATGTAAAATAAAATAAAAAAAGGGAGAAAGTGTCAATTTTATGACACTTTCTCGCAACGTCGTCTATATTCGAACGAAAACGAAACGAAAACATAACGCTAAATGTGATTTGTCTAGGGCTGCTGGTCCACACAGCGCGGGATAGAGAAGCATTCTCCAGAGTGATCGCCAACGTCAGGGTACCTGATACGGCACTGATAGAAGAAGAAGAAATAGGTTTCTGGACAAATATATCTATGTGAAATGGGATCCAAATTCAACTATTACAAAAAAAGAGGATGATGTACCTATATACAAATTAATATGTATAGACTCTGTTACAATAAAATAAAAAATAGTAGGTACCTATAGCATATTGATGTTATGGCCAAGCTCTTGGCAGCAGTTCTCAGTCCCATTAACAGACTAACACTGTTATGCAATGTATTACAATATTCTCAAGTAGTGTGATGTGTTCTGCTGATAAAGCACTTACATAAAGTATCTGGGATGTGGAATAATGGATGGTAGCTCTTATATTATTTATAATTATTATTACTGTTATGCATGTCATCACATTGACCACTCCTCGTAAACACATCATAGAATAAAGTGATGCGACTAGCTTTGATACCCAAAGAAAAAAGAGTATATTTTGAGCTCAACGAATTCCAAATAGTCGTAGCGTAGTTAAGTCTTTGTTTCCTAGCCTTCCTGTTCCTATGCTATTCTGATATCTGTAGCCCTAATTAGAGATTTTTACATCTCCAAGGTAGGAAGAACCTTACTTAAGTCTTTGTCTGGAGACTCAATGGTAGCGAGACGTGGACCATGGACCATCTGCAAGAGTGAAGAGTTGGCGGTCTTTGAGATGTGGTGCTACAGACGCATGCTGAAGATCCATTGGTTGGAACATGTAGAAAATGAAGAGGTGGTAATCAAAGTAAGTGAAAGTTGGCAATTCCTTAAAAAATTAGCCAACAACGAGTAAACAGCAGGGCTACTCTTGACAAATCTAAACACGATCTTAATCTAGTCTTGATCTTGATCATACGATGCACGAAGTGACTATTGGCCAAAAATACGCGTACACCGATCGTCGGTAGCGTTAGCGCGGTGTTTTTGACAATAGTCCCTTCGTGCGTCGTATGATCAAGATCAAGACTAGATTAAGATCGTGTTTAGATTTGTCAGGAGTAGCCCTGCCGGATTGACCAAAACATCAGGCACCCAGGCCTGCTCATTGCCATCGCGAAGGGCAAGACAAAAATAAGAAATGGTAGAGACCAATCAAGAGACACCTATATGGATCAAGTGAAGAAGGACATGAACTGTGGTACATACGTAGAACTAAAGAGACTACCTGAAAATAGGGAGGAATAGAGAAGAAAATCCAAACTCGTTGCAGACCAATCCAATGAATAGTACTAATACTTAATAATACTTCTCCAAGTATTAGTAAATTAGAAACATTTACATGGTAATGATTAAACATAATTGCCAAGAAATATTTGAAACATTCGACGATCCATAAAGTGTGGCGTAAATCTCGGTACTTTGAAATATTCTCGAACAAAAAACACGTGACGATTTCAATAATTAGAGATCTCGATTGAAAAACCGTGCTTACACAATGTTACATTGTGCAAAATCTAATCGGAAGAAGTGAGAAAGGCGTCCCAGCGCTTACTTAATGGCTTTAGGCCGGTCTTAGTGACCACTTTCAGTGTCCATGGACAAAGTTCACCAATTCCGTCCGCTCGAAATGTACAAATGATTTACAAATGAACGTAAATTCTGTTTATGATGAATTATAATAAATTATTTGTACAGTTGAAGTTCACAGATGTTGGTAATGTAGGAGGTAGTGTGGATGTAATACATAATACATATATTAATATCTATTACATGATTCCATTTTACAATCAAGATATATACAACTGACCCAAATCAATTCAATGAGATAATTTGTCTCACTTCGAATATCTAACAGTGGCAGGGTTTCACAGCAGAGGTTCCTACACATGACACGATCTAAATACGATCTAATTTGTCTTGTTTTTGATCAGTCTGTGGGCTTAATTTTTTTTACGAAATTAGAAGATTTATAATCTAATTTAAAAAATTCTCGTGTCACGGTGTTTGTTATCATACTCCTCCGAAACGGCTGGACAGATTTTGATGAAATTTTGTGTGCTTATCGGATAGGTCTGAGAATCGGCCAACATCTATTTTTCTTTCCCCTTAAAGTTAAGGGTGGTCCTCCCCGATTTTTTTATTTTATTTTTTGGACATTTTTATTTTTTTATGGTGAGGCATTAAAAATACATACCTACAGCCCTAAAATTTCACCCTTCTACGATCAAACCCTATTTTTAATAGCGATATTAGTAATCTAGAAATAATGTATATGGCAGAACAACGTTTGCCGGGTCAGCTAGTAATATGTATAATTTTGTTTAAACGTGCAGACACGCTCAATTGTGGGGTTGGCCTGACCGGATAATGTGTCTTTTTTTCTTCTTTTTTTATGAATGTTTTGTCAATTCCCCTAAATTGCAAAAAAAATAATAACAATAACGCCCAGAAGCAAACTGAAGACACCGCTCTTCAAATATTTGAGGTTGAAAATCCATTAAACGGATCCGAAGAAATAATTCATCATCATTATACCGGAAGATAGAATGGCTTAGAAATGTCTTCAAGTGTAGCTCTAAAGGGGTGTTCACATTTGGCGAATATCGCCAGGCGAATTTTAAAATATAACGCCAGGCGAAAAAACAAAATTCGCCGTACGCCCATTGATCGTCACACCTGTTCACACAGTTCACCGATATAGAAACGATCTGTCAGATGCGCTTTGATTTTGACATTGTTTTCAAAATGGCGGACGTCGAGATGGAGATCGCGAAGTGTTTATTTTTAGTCGAAAATGTTATAGTAGAGGTTAAAGGCGCCTTTTAATTAAGGAAACAAACGCCACAAACCAACAACAAAGATAATAGCTGTCACAAAGCGGGAAACATTATAAAATTTATAGGTTAGAAAGTTTTTACGGACGCCGCGCACATCTACGCATGCGCAAATCGTTCAACCAGAGAAAAAGTTGGAAGGTGGTCAACTTGAGACGATATCGTTTCTACTGGTTTTTTATCGTTTCAGACTAGCTGTCATTTTGTTCACACGGTTCAAATGGCTGGCGATATTTTGGAGCCTGGCGATATTCGCCAAAGTGAGAACACCACATAAGATAGGATATTTTCTTTTTTACATTTATATGATTTTGGAAACAAATTGTGTTTACTTAATAATTGGGCAGATACTTACCGAATACCGAATTTGATAGATAGAAAGTTTATTAATTATTAGTTTTGTTTATAAAAACTGTTAGAAATCTGTCTAATGTCTTTAGTTTTTTACTATATATTATTACATACATACATACCATCACGCCGCTTCCCTCGCGGGGTAGGCAGAAAGGATCGAGCGCCACTTCCTTCTATCTTTGCATACATCTTTCGCTTCCGTCACTGTCATACAATTCCTCATGCATGCTCTCCTGTTCAATGTGCTCAACACGTGACCGTCCTGTAGGATTTGATTTAAATGATCTTGCCATTTAATCCTCGGACGTCCACGTCTCCGAGCACCATTCCTCTCAGACAAATATTATCAAATATTATCAAATATTATTATCAAATAAATAATTAGATATACGAATTAAACAGATGATGACTTACGATATTCTATATATATAAAAGAAAGTGGTGTTAGTTACACCATTTATAGCTCAAGAGTGGCTTTACCGATTTGAATGACCTCTGATTTCTTGGATTCTTCTCTGTCCCCTTAAAATAATATCTTAAAAATACACGGGAAGAAAATTATTTACGCCATACATTTTTAATTTCAATAAACATGCAATATGGAGATTGGAGAATTATACAAAATCAACGATGATGTTTTTTTATAGATTGGCCTATTTATAGAATAATTTTCGTATACATTTTCAAATTAATATCGTTATCCATACAATAGGTATCTACCTAAAAAAATTGTACCAGCATAATTATATTACGTACAGCAGATAATTTATAAACAAATCTGAGTTAAGTATACGTAATTGTTCAACATAAATTAGTTTTATTTTTTTACACTATACGATGACACACTTGGACAATTAGGTGAGTTTGTAAAGAGATTAAAAATATTAATCACTCATTGATTCTTAGGCGGTACGAAGTTCGCTGGTTCAGCTAGTAATTATTATACAAGCAAAAACAACACCCAATAACAGCAATGTTATTAAATTCAACTGCGTAACTGAATGAGTACACAGCAAGACAGTTGTAGAACATGCCACAATAAATAAACAAGACATTTGATTACTGTTTTTTTTCTATTAACAATAACAGAAGAGAAAATTTGGCACAAATATGAAATGAAGCATTAAATTGTCTCAAACACCAATTAGGTAAGTACAATTATTATTATTATGTGATAGATATTCTATGGTGTACACTTCTATAATGTTTGTAATGCTTGTCTCAGCAGGAAAATGAATTTTAAATGAAAATCCTGCTAAGTATACAAGGTGTAAATATTATTATTGTATATTGTGTTCAGTGATATGTTATACCTAGATTTGCAATCTGAATCTAAAACATGTACCATCAATAAAATCACTTTGCGGCGATTTTTATTTAGAACTTCCGTGGCAGTTTGTCGTCTCAGGGTCGTTGGATTAAATGTCATCAAGTAAAAATGTCGCATTGTGCTTAAATGATAACATAGAAATGGTTTGACTTTTTGATGAACGTTTTGAGTTAGCGAGCACTTCATCAAGTTTGAAATTTGCAAACAAATCTAGGGAACATGTAATTTGTAAAAAGAATGTTGTTATTGATATGGAATATGTCGATATATATATAATGAGTTACAATCCATTGGATTGGTCTGCAACGAGTTTTGACTTATTTCTCCACTCCTCCCTATTCTCAGCTAGTCTCTTCAACTCCATATATGAGCCACAGCTCATGTCCCTCTTCAGTTGGTCCATATAGGCGTCTCTCGGTCGACCTCTGCCATTTGTGCCTTCGGTCCTGCCCTCTGCGATTGCGATGAGCAGTCCTGGGTGCCTGATGTTGTGGCCAATCCAATTAGCTCGTTGTTGGCAGATTCTTTTGAGGAGTTGCCTTTTTTCGCCAACCCTGGTTAACACTTCTTGGTTTTCGACGTGTTCCGACCAATGAATCTTCAGCATGCGTCTATAGCACCACATTTCAAATGCCGCTAACCGTCCGCTTTCCCTCTTGCTGATGGTCCACGTCTCGCACCCATATAACAAAATGCTCCACACAAAGGCTTTAGTGAGATTCTTCCTCACGCTTAGATCAATATTAGGGGATTCTAAAATTTTGGATTTTTTGTTAAAGGCAATTCGTGCCTGGTTTATTCTGCTCACAATTTCTGATTTGGAGCGTCCGTCCTGGTTTATTCTGCTGCCCAAGTACACGAATATGTCGATAGTGGGTACAAAAGTAATACACCTTTTTAAACACTTGCCGAAGTTCGACAATACCCATTGTCAGTTTGAAAAAAAAGCGACACACATATAAATTGTTTGTAGATAACAAGAGATAGACAATATGAGCTTGGGGGTTACTATTGAAGACAAAGGCCGATAGATAGAGATGAATATATATAAGAAAAGAGATGAATATATATTACTCAGGTATTGTACCTCGAAGGGAAGGAACACATTTTTAGAGAATATTTGTATGACATTGCGAATCTAGTTGTAACATATCACTGATTGTGTTTAGAAATGTGTTCAATGTTAATAGATAATTATATCAAATTCATAATTATGCCGTCCATTATTTGAATGAATGGGTTTGGGTTAGTTGGAAGAGATCGCGCCTTTGGGATAAACTCGTCCTCTGTATATTGATTGTATCTAACTTGAATGTTTACCTTTTATGTAATTGTTTGTAATCAATATATAGTAAAGAGTGAATATATAAATAAATTTATAAAGGAATTTGAGTTCGTCGGTAGCTTGGAGGTAGAGTCTCGGCCTCGTGAACAAGGGGTCCGTGGTTCGATACCAGGTGCCGGCAAACTCCCCTTTCACGACACAAGCTTTTAGTAGCTTACTGTGAAAGGTGAATAAGGTTGTTTTTGGGTTTGTAACAAAACCCAGATACCTATATCTTTTTTTTTAAAGAAATAAAAAAAATAATGAAAACCTGATAATCATATAAATTATGATAAAATTGCTAAATAATTATAAAAACAATAAAATAATATCACATTTTAATGTGCATGCTGTACTTGATTATAAATAATTGTTACAATTGGAAATGCTCTCCTTCTGGTTACCTATATACCTACTCACAAAATCTCCCACAAATAGAAGAATTTGTATCCATACAGTCATGGAGTTTCCCACTAATGGGAAAATCGGCGGACCTACTGCACGCAACAAACATGCAAGTTGTCCTCTCTGTGCCAAAAGAAGTTAGGACATTCAGGAAAATGTTAAATGTCTTAAGCACCATGTTTTACGAATACAGTCGATTCCGCTTAATTGGGACAGCCGCTTATTTGGGACAAATCTCAAAGAACAGAAACCAAACCAAGAAACCAATGGTAATTTTATATGTTTAATTGAGACAACATTCCGCTTAATTGGTACAGTAAATTCAAGATCACAGCACATAATATTATGTTACTTACACATATTCTCAAGAAAAAAGTGTACAAAGAATTCTCATTTTTGCATTGAATTATATTGTATGTACCTACTCATTTATTATTTTAACTAGGATTTTTTTTAAAGTTTATATTACATATTTGTAATTAATATGATAATTAATATGTAATTTATATTACCTCTAGATATATAATTTACAGTTTCCAAGGGTTTATTAAATAAAATTATCGAAAAATAAATATGCATTGTTGAATTTTATGTGTGTATTACTGGTTAATTGCCTTAGTTGCCAAAACCAAATAAATTAATTTAAAAAAAAAAGTGAACTTCGCTTAATTGGGACAAAATGCCCAAGTCCCGATGTGTCCCAATTAAGCGTAATCGACTGCACCTAAAAATTAACAGAAATGTGTATACCCTAAAAAAAAGACTTTCAAAATCATTAGAATCCTGCTAGAATCGCAGGACTCTGCTAAATTTATTAATTCTAAATTTTGTATCAGTTGTGCTATCATCAGATTCATGTCTTGTTATATGTATCGGAAGTTATGGAAGATTGCACTCAAATGATTGAAGCATGACTTATAATACTGCATTGTATTGTATTTACACACCAAGGTACAGTATTTAAACAAGTTATTCAAACTATTTATGTCCCAGAGATAACAGATACGCAAAGAAACCTAAAACTTACGCATTCTTTTTTTAAACTGTTGTTCAAATCATTGTTGATGCATAGATAATAGAATTCCATTAGATAAAATAGAAATTTATAGATATCTTTATCATGTTTTTTTTTATTTATTTATTTATTCAAAAACCAGTTACACACTTCAGACAACACATACAAATAAATACAAACAATTATAATCATTACAAGAGACCATGCATTGCCCAATTCAAAAGTGTATACAAATTAACTATTTGATATATTTCACTAGCCCATAAGGTTGTCATGTAATATAAAAAGAAAACAAAACAAAAAAACAAAAATGTTGAGTTATAATTATAGTAATAGGTACACAATAAATTATAAAATACACCGTGGAGCACCCGGTAAAGAATTGGTCTCCCACTCTTCTCTGTAAGTTTTCGAGTGTCCTGTAAGAGGCAGGTGTTTGAATTTTACAACTTAAATTCAGCAATGAGATTTGCCACCCATCCTGAATGTCTTAATTTTATATTGGCACGAAGAAGACAGCATGCATGTTTATTATATGCAGCTGATCTGCTGGCTACCCCACTTGTGGGATATGCGGTGATGGTATAGTAGTAGTAAATTATAAAAAAATAAAGTTAAATCAATGAAAATGTTGGATTCCTTTGAAAACATTCTAAAGTTATTACACTATACCCTCACACTGTATGCCAAGTGGGGTAAGCAGAGAGAATGTAACGCCATATAGATCCATCCTTACATAATTCTTTCTTTGCTTATGCATTTTTTCATGCACACAAATCGGCTGTCATCGAGAATTTCATGCACGTGATCAAGCCATGTGTTCGCACTTTCTCACTCTCCCTCCATTTTATCATCCATTTGTTCCACATGTCTAAACCATCATAACTTATTTACTACTACTACTACTACTATACCATCACGGCATGTTTCTTACGTGCGGCTGATCTGCTGGCTACCCCACTTGTGGGATATGCCGTGATGGTATAGTATAACTTATTTACACACATTTTATTTCTATCCACAACACTCCTTTGCATTCTTGCAATATTCTCATTCTTCACTTTATCACGTAGTGTTTAACCAACCATTCTTCTCAGCGATTGCATCTTCACTGTATTTATTACACTTTCGTCCTTCTTAAACCACGTCCAAATTTCTCTTGCATTTATAGGTGTTGATACTAGAATGGTATTGAGCACCAGCATTTTTGCCATGTTCGACACATTGCCATTGCTGACAATGGCTCGAAGTTTTAAGATCATATAAACTTTTTAAAACTCAAACTGTCTGACAAGTGCCTCTATAAATATAATAATTATTGTTCACCAAATCCACAAGTAGGTAAGCAAAGCAACTATAACTTAAAAAATTAAGGTGACTCAAAATTTTCAACAAAGTTTTCAAATTTTATTAGTGAAATATCACGTTTAAAGACATTTACATCTTCAGCAGTATCGACTAGCAAGTTTATTACAAGCGGTTGACCCGCTATCTACCACACTTGTGGGATATGCCTGGTGTTGTGGAATTCTCAAGAAATAATTTTTCTTTTAAATTTCTCGAAGTAGAGATTTTCTTTTATTTTTTATTTAACAGTATAATAATAATAAATACTGTATTCAATCAATCAATAACAATGTACAAATATTGAGATAATTTATCACCAATATGGCTACAATTAATCATGGAAACCAAAAATGTTAGGTACCTACATAGAAAAAAGTGCTAATAAGTGATGAAAAATCTTGATGTTTGACACCCCACATGCCCATATTTATTTAAATATTAATATAGTTAATAAATTGTTAATAGTTAATTATTAATAAAAGTTAATAAACCCATAGTTAAAAAAATAATTGCAGGTACGTACATGGAAAAAAGTGTTAGGTAATAACCTCTGATTTGGGCCTTAATCAGCCTCACAAATTTTTGGATCAATGGTACTGGGTGAAAGGTCATAATACCACTAAGAAAAATTATGGAGAGAAATTTCTTTGGAGAATTTTCTCTTCTCACATTACTAGATATGCCATGATGGGATGAATGGGCATTTCTAAACATTGATAAAACAATATACAGCTCCATTTTAATAGGATTATAGTTGTAAATTGTATCAACTACTTCGGGATAAGCTTATTATCTAACAAGGTACTGACATATCTATAATTCATTACTAATAAATCATCTCCTACTGGATAAATTCATAATAGTTATTTCATCATAAGTTCAGGTTCTTACTGATTTAAAAACAAACATCTATGGAATGTCGGTAAAAGCATTAAATAATTAAATTCGGAATGTCAACAGTAGTTTATTTAAGATTGTCTCTTGTTTTTTTTTCATGATGACAGATTGTTGCAAAAATTTTCATATTATACTGTCCACACTCTAAGGAAAATATAGAAATCTCCAAACAAGACATATCATTATAAAGAACAGAGGCCTGAGTCAACAACACACTTTTGTCTCACGTTCCCGCTCCGTTAGCGTTCGGGTGCAGACGATGTTGCAAGCAAGTGCCAATTTCGTTGCTAAGATACACAATAGTTACGAAAATTAACACTTTGGCGCACCATCGTCTGCACCCGAACGCTAGCGGAGCGGGAACGTGACGCGATAGTGTGTTGTTGACTCAGGCCTCTGACCTGTATACCCTTATTGGACGATCAACGAAGATTATCCACCTACAATAGCTGTTTTACTTGTTATTGTATAGCTTTGATCTTTAATGTGTAAGTTGAAATTATTTTTTAAATTATATTACCATTTATATAAACATTGTGTACTCGGGCTTTCCTCTCTCCAGGATCATCTTGTCTATCGAGCTCTTCCTGCTGAGTCTGCGAGACATCCTGGCACTCTTAGGTTCTAGGAATTCGTTAGATGCTTCAGGGGTGCTCTGTGAATGCATTGAATATAGATCCAATCAGAAACCTCGATTGGAGAACCATGTCTAATTGAACTTAATTGTTCCAGCGCCATTTAGACGGGAGATCGCGATCCATTTGAGATCTGAAAAATGAGATCCCAAAAAAATGGTTGCTTCTAAGGTTTGCATAAAGCATCTCTCGATTGGTGGACCTTAAATCGTGACAGTGAGAATGGTGGAATTGGTGAACGTTGTCCATGGACACCGAAAGTGATCACTTAAGCCAGCCTAGAGCCAATTCGTAAGCGTTGGGACACCTTTCTCACTTCTTCCGATTAGATTTTACACAATGTTGCATTGTGTAGACATGGTTTTCCAATCAAGGTTTCTGATTGGTTTTGTCATCTGCACCCAAACCCGGTTAATCAATAAAAAAATTAGTAAATATTCTGAATATAGATCCATTTTGTTTATTTCTGAAGAAGACACGTTGGTCTTAAGTCTCTGTAATTGTGTATGAATTTGAAATGCCAATATTTTAGTGTCTCAAATCGCAGAGTACCAGGCAAAGAATTGGTTCCCCACTCTATTTTGCAAGTTTTTCAGCGTACATTAAAAAGGCAGATGTTGGAAAAATATAGACATTTTACATCTTAAATACAGCGATGAGGTTTGCCACCCATCCTAAATCTCTTAATTTTTTGTTGTCATGTAGAGGACAGCTTACATGTTTATTGCATGCAGCTAGTCTGCTGGCTATCCCACTTGTGCAATATGCTGAGATGGTATATTAGCAGCGTATGCATCTTGAGAATTAGGATGTTCTTTCAACCAAGATATGAAACAGTATAATCTATGGTATTTATCTCTTTATTTACAGCAGATTGTAATTTATCTGTATGTGGGAGCACTACACCACTGTCAATCCCTCATAAACAATTCACCACTTCTTTAATAGTAGATAGTACTCACTAAGATACAGTCACGTATATATAGAATATATACGTATAGGTTTATGGTTGTTAAAGGGTCGTTCACATACGTTCACTTTCAGTGATCACTCCGGATGATCCTCCAAGATGAATAGGTGTGAACGGGCGTTTCATCATTAGTGATCACTAGAGATGACGGATGAAAGCGATTACAGCCCGTCATAATTTCGATGGAAGGACTTTCACAGAAACGACCATAAACAAGTTTTGTCTTATTATTTGTTTAATTCTCTATGAATTTGTATTGAATGTCAGAATCATGTACAAAATTATTATGCAGTCGAGAGCTATATTCATTTATTTTAAGTGTTATTTTTCATTTTTGAATTCGTTTAATTATTTTTATACGAAAATACGTCAAACTACATACAACATGAGTGAGAGTGTTGACATGGCAGTGAAAGCATAGGATGAACAAATGTGAACAGACGTGTTCACTTTCGATGAACAGGTTTGACCCTGACACTCTGGATGATCATCCAAAGTGAAGCAATGTGAATGCTACTTAATGCTTACATTTTTATATTGTAACTTTATATAGGTAGGTACTCTTTATATTCTTTTTATTTCTGTTTTATAATATATCCAATGCATTCTTCTTTATCTCAAATCACTTTATGCTTAAACATGTTTATCACACACTGTATTAGGTTATCTGGAAGGCATTGCCTCAAAGCAATATGTACAACTTTTGTACAAGTTTGTTTATACAATGAAGTGTTTATTATTATAATTACACTATGTCCAATTAGGACCCAAGTGTTTTAGGTTTTATTCTGCTCATTTTGATGGCATATTTACTAATCTTGAAAATTTCCTTGTTTATGTGATATCCACAAACAAAAAAACTAATGCTAAAAACAAAATAATGCCATTTTAACTTAACCGTGGCAACATTCTTGCTTTTAAGTCATTAATTTATTTTCTTGTTGGGGTATAGTAAACACCGTGACCAATAAGATCTATTCTGCCCTGCTAAGTAAAAACACAGTAATTACCAAACACATATGTGTCAGAATCGCAAACCAAGTTTTAAAACTACTTTTTGTGTGTATTTTTTCAAGTATTAAAAAGACATACCACAGTCGTCACAAATATCTAAGATATTCAATAATGTTTGAAATATGCTTCCTTTTAATAAGCTAATTTATAATATATATTTGTGACGATTGTGGAAAGTTTGTTTTCTGATACTTGAAAAAATACACACAAAAAAGTAGTCTTAAACTTGTTCTGCGATTCTGACACATGTGTGTTTGGTAATTACTGTGTTTTTACTTAGCAGGGCAATAATTGCACTCCCCCTAAGTCATAAGTCCCGGGTCCGATTCCCGGCCATGGCAAAATGAAGAATGACCTTTCTCAAACTGTTCTGGGTATGGGTGTTACATGTGAATGCGTTTAGTGCATTGTACAAATGTGTATCATCGCATTACTACCCATAATACAAGATTCGTATTTTAGTTTAGGTTTAGCTCAATATGTATGAATTGTCTATTTTATTTTATTTATTTATTAGAACAAACATACACCAACAGGCACATCAAATACGTGTAGCAAAAAAACAGAAACTAATTTAGAAATAAAGATGTATCAAATAATTGGTTAGTCTCCGAGTCCGCTGTAGGTCCAGACCAGCCCAACGGCCGGTCTATGATTTAATTGATAAAATTTTGGACGACCAAACTAAAAAGCGGCGTCAGTACAGCAGTTGAGCTCCGATATACAGCACAAATAAAAATAAAACTCCGTTTTTAAAGTTTTTTAGTACTTTTTATGTACATTTATTTCAATTCATTTTCAATAATCAGACATATATATATATATATATAGATATATATATAAAGCATTTGCACAGTTTATATATATATAATTATAATGTATTATCATATATATATGTTACATATATATATTATATCAATATATATATATAATAATACCAAATATAGAAAGAATAATAATAATATAATAATAGACGGCCCGACAGATTATTTATTTATTTACCAAACTATACAACATCTTCGTAAAACCAAAAACAATCATCTTCATTTATTTATTTATCATTCGTATTTCTATTTTGTCTATTTATATTATTACTCAATCGAGATAGAATTAGCAACCAAACGAGGATCACACTATCTCGCCTGGGACACAACAGATTCTCTTCGTATACCCCACAAGAGATGAGAAATTCTCTCAAAGTAAAAACAAATCTAATATTTACTTATTCATTTTATAAAAATGTTAACAGATGTATTTTTTTATTATTATTCAATATTATACAATTTGTCACAAAAGAACACAACTCTTAAATCCTTATATTCATGGAAAACAAATTTATACTAATTTCACTCTCAAAACACAAGCGTATTACTGATTTCAAGAATATTACCCAGTTTGATACGAATATTTATCTTGGGCCCTCGAGATGGTCACAGATCATTAAATGGCGCCACATACTGTCCACATTGCTACCTTGTGTCCAGGTTGACAATAAATGATAGATTGTCAACAAATATTGAAGATAATGGTTTGTAAGAGGGATCGGTAAAAATATCGCGGATAAATTTTGCTTCAACCAGCCTAAGCCGATTTGTAAGCATCGGAACACCTTTTCTGTTTCCAACTAAATTAAGTTTGCTCAATCTATTAGTTGTGCGAATGAGGTGTCAATTGAGTAATATTCTTTCTTTATCTCTATACCATTACATATGAGATATACCTCCCCAAGAGGAGTGGCCAGCGAGCAAACTAACGCATGTAGAAACAAACGTAATATTTGAAATTTATTAGAAATTCATTCTCATATAACAAATTGTAAGTTGTCGGGAAATATCCATGCTAATATATAAGTGGAGCGAGTGAAAAAAAATCAATAATAAATTAATCAATTGTTTTATACAAATATAATTCATTTATTCATCATCGTGAAACAGGCAAATGATAATATATAAAAAAACAAAATGAAAAAAAATACAGTTCATTTATACACAGAAAATTTACAATTATTAGTTCACATGTATTATATAATTTTTCGATAATTGCATATGATAGATAAATACTGCATGTCGGAGTGTACCTACACTACATTGTTTTTTGTCGATATTGAGATATAAACATAAAATGGCGTTTGTTCTCTCTACCTTTGTGAAAAATGACAAATTTTATCAATACAAATTTGTATTGATAATATTGTCATTTTTCACAAAGTTACAAATATATTGTGAAAAGTAAAAGTAATTGTAATTATGTAAAAATGCGTGCATCTATAGCGTGAAAAGACAACGTCATCTATAATATAAGGAAAGACAACGTCACCTTATTTGGTAGTTGCCAAAACGAGTCTTGAACCGGCGTGATGATAAAGTAAGCCAAAGTAAGAAAAAAAAAATTGATGGCTTAGAGCACAAATGTTGTAAGTACAATTTTTGGTAAATCGAGATACCTACGAAGGTATGTACACAAAAAAAACTTGTATTATCTCAAACATTATGGCAAGTTGTAAATAATAAATCAGTGACTATGATAATGTATTAATTAAGTCTTCAAATTCATAAACAAAGCAATAGTTAAAACTTTCAAAATGCTCCCCTGTAAAATCCATACAACATCTGTGCTCAAGTCATCGATTATATAGGTACAATCCTATCTACCTACACTTGGAAGTATCCAGCATGCTGTAACCATACTAGGTATCTCAGAACAATACCTACACATGAAGCTGTCATCGGGGGTTATAAGATAGCACATCCGAGCTATTGGCATGCTGCCCGGTAGCTAATTGGACAAAGCACACCTCATGTAAAGAAAGGGTCGCGGGTTCAAATAAGGTGACATTGTCTTTTCTAAGCCTTGATAGTTTCATGTATTAAATTTACATATGTAACCTCATACGATAGTGGAGAACCTGGCAAAGATTTGGTCTTTAACTCTTTTCCCTACGTTTTCGAGTGTCCTGTAAAAGGAAGATGTCAGAAAAAAAAAAATTCTACAATGAAGTCTGCCACAGATTCGGAATGTTTAATTTTTTGTCGGCACGGTGAAAACAGCTTACTACATGCAGCCGGTCTAATGTGGAATCTGCCGTGATGGTACAGTAGAAGTGTAAAATAGTTAATTAAAAAAAAAAATAGCTTCGATTAATATAATTACGTCCTAAAAAATTTAATATAGTTAAATTTGACAGTCCTAGACAACATAGTGTATGCATGCGGTTATGCTCCGACATACAGTTTTAACTGACATACACAAGATATTTATATAATTATATATAAAATAAAAACATGCAATTTTTTTGGAGAGTTGTTCAAGTTATCGAAAAAAAAAACAATTTATATTTTTTTAAATAATTATAATAATACAAAACATTCTTCGAATTTAAATCAAAAATATAAAATCAATATCTTACAAAACGAATCAATTTGAAAAAAAATATAATTATAAACTATAAACACATAGTATTCATTTTATTTGTATCATAAACATAACATAACTGTCCTTGCGTACATAAAACGAAGACGCACGTGCGAATAATTCAATCTTAAGACATTTCTAAAATAAACAACTTAAACCGATTATTTGAATTTTGAATATTATATTTATATAATTTTCAAATAATATCAAAGAGCGATATAAATTTTAAACAATATTTTCACCTTCGTAACGAAGATTTTTTTAAGAGCATGCGAAAATAAAAATATTCACACACAAGCGTCATCGTTTTAAATATGCAACGACGATATATTTCTTTTGTTTTCTTGAGAGATCTGTTGTGCTACGTGGGCTACAGCGTATTTAAATTTAAATTTGCTGGTTTTTTTCTTTTTGTCATAATCGTAACATTATTAACATAATGCATACTTATACGTTTTTTTTTATTATGGTCAGATCATCATTATAGTAATAACACATATTTAATTTTAATTAAGACGCGTTGTTTTTGTATACAATAATAAATACGTTTAAGAGACCTATTATACTTGTATATATGTACACAGCAGACAACACGCGCAGGAGGGGGGTGCGTACTAGCTATATATAAACACGCTAACCACCCCCCTAATTGCACGCGCTCGCATGCTCGCTCATTCGCACACACAACTTATAATCCTAAATAAGTCCTTAACAATGGGAAAGGGCCTATCACATAAAAAAACCCATTGAAATATTATCATTAATTATTTCTTTACAAACTAATATATTTTTTCTAAAAAAAGTCTCTTTAAACAATTATAATAATTATTTAATTTAATTTTATTAATATATTGATAATAATAATTACGTTTCAATTATTATTTCTTCCATAATACAATTATCCTTATAATTCATTTAGTTTGTAGTGTAGTTGTTGTGTTTTGTTTTATTTAATATCACTATATAACACATTCGTCAGTTCATCTTAAATTATTTCACAAATCACATATCAACATCGCCAGTGTATTTATTATTTATATGTTATCACTTCAAAACTTGTCTCCTACATTTCGTTCCTAGTGCGCGGGCTACGCGAGCACTGAAACAAAACTTTCGAGAGTTCAGCGGCCACTTTCTGATCTAAAATCTGAGACATGACGAGGGACAATAACCGCTGCTCTTGTTGCACAAATAGAGCCTTGTTATCCGGATGCCTGGACAGTTGCAGCAGAGTAGAGGCGGCCCTGCGCAACATATCCAGGCTGGTGCCCATTGAGTCAGGGTTGTCCCGCAACGCGCCGATTCCGTGTTGATTGGCCACCCCCAGGGCGGACTGTTCCGCCTGCTCGATGAACGCTACCAGTAGAGATACAGTTGGATTATTGGCGGCGATCACACGAGCGACCGCAGAATCGGCTGCCGCAAGGTAGTGGAGAAGGTTGACGGAGAATTCTCTTAGCACCTGGTCTTCGCTGCGACACAGATGTTTAGCCAGCACCTGACACAGCTGCTGCAGACGAGGGAAAGGAGGTGTGGCTACCACCAGGTCCACATTGGATGGAGTGACACACAGCTTACAGAGTGCCTCTAGAGCAAGGCGGCGAGCCGAGAGAGCTCTGTGTGGAACCAGAGGATCTAATGCCTGTGCAGCTGGACATACAGCCCAATGCAGTAGACCATCCAACACAGGCCTGGCCACCTGTTCAGGATGTTTCCACAGTTCCACCTGTCCTCCAATATTAGCACAGCAGACAAGGGCATCCTCTCTTAACTGTTGGAGTACCTCCCACCACCACTCTACCCCACCGCCCAAGGAGGAGCAGCTTCCCTTCCACTCGGCATCTTCCTCCCTGTCGTAGTTTCTTGTGCGGGGGGCTTTCACTGGATGCTCGTGGTGTAACAGCAGCAGTTTACCCATTAGAGCTAGGAATGTACCGCTTTTAGAGAATTCTGTTTCATTTCCCGGCACAAAGGTGAGATTCCTAAGAATATTGGAGAGACACATACATCTCCTGGCCAGAGAGTCATGGCTTTCAGACACCAAGTACAGACTGGCCTCGTCTCTTGTGTAACACTCATCTTCATATTCTGACAGAGGCCTTCTCTTGAGAGTGCCGGCAGGATCATGTATTTTGAGGTTATGCTTCTTTTCAGCTGGTTTTTCTACTACGGGTTTTTCATCCTTCTCTATTTCCATTGGTTCCGAGGTGAAGTTGTCCTCTAGTTCCGTGCTTTCCTTATCACAAGATTCCGTCTCTCCGACATGGTCCGTGGGTCCGTTCTGTCTGATCTCTAGTGCGGGACCATCCTCCTCCACTACCTCCTCCTTCACTTTGTCACCACTTTGCTCACCATTAACTTTACTATCACTGTTGTTGGCTTCTGATTCAGCCTTTACCCTACTAATGACATCTGATAAAGATGTTTTTGTCCTTCCCTTCTTTACAATACTATCACTTAGACAATTAGACATGTTCCTAACACCCTGAGAGTCCTTATCACTACTACACGTGTGCTGTACTTCCTCCGTAGCACCACTTACACTATCACTACTACTCGATACTGTCTCCTCTTTCACCTTCAACCGTTTTCTCCCTTCCAGGACACGAGCAAAGGGAATGTTAATAAATTCACCCTGAAAACAAGGCAGCACATGATTCACATAAGAGGCGTCCGATCCAAACTGCCAAGGATCTATACCCACTTCATTGTTCAATTGTTCTTCCACTAATTCCCAGTCCTTGACGTCTTCTGGGGCAAACAGATCATCATCTCTAGATTTGTATATAACTGGTTTACCCTTCCGTGACTCTGTTGTATAGTTCTCCTCTCCCTTCAATAGAGGAATGCTCTTGTGTGGGTCGGGTATTCGACTGGAGGTGTTGGTCGTAGTCTGATCATCTTCTGATTTGGGTAAGTACCATGGGGTGGGTTCTGAGACGGGTGGATCAAATATGTCAGCTAAACTTTTCTGGAAGTGTTCCAGAAGGAGATCCAGTAAGCCGGGCAGATGTTGCAGACCAAAGTATGCAATTGAGGAGTCGTCAAAGAGCAGGATGTTGAGAAGATCCAGGGCCCAGCATGTCTCTGCCAGGAGGCCTGACTTGAGTGCCATCATGATTCTCCAGGCCTCCACTGGGGCCACGTCTCCCTTGGTGATGCGTCTCCTCTTGTAGGTGACCGGTGTCACACCCTCCACACTGTCTGCTGGGAATGTTATTTCTCTCTTAGGAGCTACGCCCACTCCAGCCTAAAACAATTAAAAATACAAATTACATTTCATTCTCATGACCATAACTGCAACAAATCATTTTGTTTAATATTCATCTCTTGTTTTTTCCTGGGCTTTATTTTGTTTTGTTTATTTAAGTCTTATTTATTGTTTATTTATTTAAGTCTGTTTTCTTGTTTTCTGAAAAATACCTTGAAGTTGTAACAAAGAAATGCATAAATACCTTGGTAGGTGTTTGTCCAGGTCCCGGCATGGGATAAGGTTTGATGTCAGGGCGGTAGGGAGTAGTGGGCCGTGGAGGGGTTTGGGTGGGTCTCACACCCGCCGCTCCCCACTGCTGGGACGGCTGAGGAGGCTGAAAAGGAAGACATGTGTCATTCACAATACACAAACAACAATACAACATAAATAAAACTTTATTGTCAAAATACAAACTGGCGTCTAAGCACTCCAAGAATCTCAAAATATAATTATTCAGAATGTATTTTTATATGACACAGAGAAGAAGTGCAGATACACCACTGGTTTTAATAGATACCTGTTGTTGTTGAGGGTAAGGCTGGGGCCCCCATGGTTGCTGGGGCGGTGCCGCAGGGCCTGGTGGGGCAGGAGCTCTCGGGGGCCCACTGGACCATTGTCCTCCTCCAGGTGTCACTGAATTGTTAACACTCACAGCCGGAGGGAACTGCCCTCGGTACTGACCACTACTATTGTTGTTCCAGCCTCCTGCAATACAAAAACAATTGTAATTATTAATATACTAATATAAATATTTATACAAAAATTATACCTTGTACATTAAGTAGAAAAGATCGAGCCTCACTAACTACGTTCTTGCAAACACTTTCAGCTTCCATAACATTCTTGTAAATCCTCATACATTGTTCTCAGCATGTGTTCATCGTTTAAGATTTTATCTACTTGACCTAGGTCTTAATATGAAGTTGGAAGATTAATAGTATAGACCAGTGATTCCCAAGGTGGGGCGCACGCCCTACTGGTGGGGCATTACCTCTCCGAGGTGGAGTACCGCGCCTTCACATATTATTGAAAATTTATCAACTGTTAAATTAAAAAAGAGGCCGGAGGGGCATATGATTTTTGAAAAAACTACGGTGGGGCATGGCATAAAGAAGGTTGGGAAACACTCTAGACATTTAATCTTCCAACAACAAATTTAAGAGTACTCCAGTTCACACACCTTCATGGTCACCCTGCCCACTTACATACTTTCTGTAGCTTTATTTCAAAGGACGAAAATCCAAATATTTGCCTACAATTTTCAATGGAAGACTTGAGCTCAAATACCAATGTCGGCATACTCAATATTCATAAAATAAACAATTTAAGAGTGATGAAACTTACCATACTGATGGTGAGGTGCTGCTCCTCTGGGCGGCGTAATGGGAGGAGGATAGGGGGGCTGAGCTCCGGGTGGGGGCTCTTTAGAAAAGTCGGGATGTCGCCTGGGCTGGCCCTGTACCCCTCCTACTCCCACGCCAGCAGGGGGCTGACCACCGGGAGTCGGGGTAGGGCCACCGGGACCTCCGACCACGGCACCACCACCTGACATCTGCGATGGCTTATTAGCTCCATAACCCTAATTAATCAAACAACAAAAGTATTAATAATTTTATAAAACACAAGCTTGTTGTAATTGACAATTTTGTAATACCAAGAATATTTTTCTGAAACATTACAATGACCACAAAAAAAATCAATGGTTATAAGAATAAATCTGATAAAAAAGAATAAATCATGTGCTCGGACAGTTACTTGATATTGAAAAATAAGATTTATTTAAATATTAAAAAAATAAAATAAAAACAAAATTCATTCAAAGTTACAAACCAAAAATATTTATTTAATCTAGAGGTATAATCTTTTAAAACACAAATTTGTAACCATGTGATAAAAAAAAACATTCGACATTTTATTAAAAAAAAGTCAAGCAATTGGTGAAATAGGGAAGATTTCACACAGTGAATTTAAATTCTTTTCAATTACCATATTAGATACAAATGAAAATAACAGACACCTTAAAAATGTTACACTACTTCACACAGCATATTTATACAAATAAAATGCACAAGTCAATAATAATATATTATAATGCTTAAAATACCACACCCATGCCATAAATATAATTTAAAAAAAAAACAGAAGCGACGATAAAAACAATTGTAAATGGAAATGCCTCAAAGATAGATCAAAGAAGAAATATTTGAGGAAGAAACTGCAATGCAACAAACACCATTCTTTATTTTTGGCATGTCTTCAATGTTTCTTCCTCAAAGTGAATTTCTTATGACCTTATCACGGCATTATGTATAACAAAAATAAATTATAATACGCATATTAATAAGCCATCCACCACACAACCATTACTTAAATAATTGAAATAATGGTGCATTAAATAAGGATCTATACTTTATAATCATTTATAGACCCTTGTATAGTGTATCAATAAGGGACTCTACGATATAAATATTTGTAGCATATTAACCCCAATTAATACGTATTATATTATAGACCCTTATTTGGTGCAACATATTATATTATAGACCCTTACTTGGTGCACCATATTATATTATAGACCCCTATTTAGTTCACCACTTCAATTTATTCATCGATTGACAGAAACATTTTTGACACCACGTTGTGTATATCGTGTAGCAATAACATTTTGTAAAAGAATTTTTAAGATTGTTAAAACAACGAGTGTGTGTTTAATTTAAAGAGTCATCGAGACATGACCACCACCAAACATCCAGAACGATAAAACAAGTGTACAAGTTGTTCAAAGGCAGGGAGAGGAGATGGGAAATTAAGTGATAAATCTCAATGTGAAAAATGGATGTAGTTAACAAGTAGACCCTTATTAATGGCACCAATTTGATACACATTTTATTACATGAAGAAGATTCTTATTCGAAGCACTGCTAAAATAAGTGTCTGTTACCCATTTTTTTTTTAACGCATATACCCTTTTTCAGTACAACAATTTTAAAGCGCTTACATGGTAAGACTTTGCACTGGAAATATTAACCACTACCCCTTTTCCAAAACACACTGAAATTTTGAATTTAATAGAGATGCACTTGTTTCTTCTCAAAACATCTCACAAATGTAAAGAGTAATAAATATTAAAAATATTGTCAATTTGAAAACAAAAAAAACCCTTTGTTTTGTTACTGCGATAACAAGCCACATTAGTTCAATTTTTATTTAAGTTTTTGACAAATCTATAAAAACTTGTAACAATCTCACAACTCTATAGGGTCCAACATTTAAAGTGATATGGAATTTGTGTCAAGTTTAAAGGTGAAAATTTTATGTGAGTGTTTATTTTTAAGACAAATACTATTGATATTAATCCAAATAAAACCAAAACCGTAATAAGTGTACGTGTGAAAAAATTTTGAAAAACTTATTAACAATAACCAACACAGAACTTTTATTAATTTTAATAACAATAAAATAACATGCGACTGTATATAGAGAATTTGTGTGTGTAAGTGAAGTGACGTGACAGTGTATGTTAGTGCGGATGAGGGGTAGACAGAGAGGAACAGACAGCGGGAAGTATAATAGTATTAGAAGTAGTAATGTGGGGGTAAACAGTAAACCGTAACTGATCACATCTTCAATATTTTTTTAATAATATAATAAATTTTAATTACTTTAAAAATTTACCTTAACTCTTTTGCTTTGTGAAAATAATTATTAATACTTTTTTCTCAATGGAATTGAGTTAACATTATATTTAATTGCAATTTCTCTGCTGTGATTCATTTATTGATTTATTCTTTTACTGCACATTGATGAAGAGCAATTAAACAACAAAAAAAATACAATCTTTATAAAGGGGAAAGAATATATCACAAATATATGATTCCTTCTAACCTAACCCAAATGTTTTACATGTCGTCGTTGGTTCTATGAAACCTCTTATGTGCTCCAAACCAAATTTTACTGGGGACGCAAAAAACTGTTTTAAAGTCTACAGATCAACAAATGTAATCAAATTTATTATCAAATACATGTAAGAATTTAGACGTTTTACATGAAATTGATAATAAATTTGATTACATTTATTGATCTGTGCACTTTTAAACAGTTTTTTTGCAACCCCTGTAAAAATTGGTTTGGAGCACATAAGAGGTTTCATAGAACCGAGGACGATGAATAATTTCATTCATTTCAACTAACCCAAATTTATCTTTCTCGACTCTTTCTTAACTGACTATTATTTCAGCATGTAAAAGAATCTAATAATCTTATTCACAACATAATATCAGACAAGTGCAGAAAACCATTGAAGACTCCCGGATATCTCGGGACTTGTATTTATCCACACTTAAAAGCAAAACAAAAAAAACCAGATATGTCCAGTTAGAGAGGCTGCTGTGTATAGATTAGATAGTATAGGAGTTGAGTGGGGGACGTACGTGATGGTATTGCCTGGCTGGCGACAGGGGCGCCACCAGTTGTCTGGCCAGTTGGGAGTTCATGTTCACCGAAGATGACGGAGATGCGGTACTCGATGATGACGACGACGACGACTGGGACATCTACATGTTGTGGTCGTGTGATGGTGGTAGGTGGTAGGTAGTAGCATGCCCAAACACACACACACACAACATAACTTACTATACATACTATATAAATACTATGGCAGTAATTCTATGATATATATTTATATGAAGGGATTTATCTTACGCACTATCTAGCGGGTGGGTATTGCTGTATTACACTACGCGTGTACAATCATTGAGATTTTATTAAGTTCTACTCTGTAAAATAGTAAAATTTTAAAAAACCCAAGAATTTTTATTGTAGAACAAAGATATTTTGTCCAACTAGTGAGTAGGTAGACATTCGATATCAAAGTGTGCATTGATTTAGGCAAGTACTCAAATACCGATTACTAAAAATTCTTGTATTTTTTTATGCTGATACTGACGATTCTCACAAATGAATTGAATCACACAATTTAATTAATATTATAATCTTGGTTGCTGGAAGATATTGCCTCCAGGCAATAAACTCGCCAATTGTTTGTGTGTTTTATTTGATTAATAAAGTGTCACAATTATTATCAAGGGCGTTACAAACATTTACAATCTAGACACATCGTCATATAGAACTCATTAAGATCTCAATGTATGTACATTCAATAATAATAAGGGGATAATATATATAATTACTACATGCTAATGTTTCATATTGATTTCATACACAAGTCAGTAGTGGTCATCAATACTGTTTAATATTATATTACTCCTTGTTATTCACATTCCAATACATTATAATATTATTGTCCTTGCATATTTACCCACACGCGAATAATTTTATTAATTTACTATAAAAGAAAGTGTTCCTTAGGGCAATAAAATTATTGTACACCCTTGTTATCACTGTACGATACTATTCTTCAAGGAATCAGTTAAAACAATGGTTTCGATGTTGTAATTATCAGTGTATTTTAGAAATGTTATGCAACGACAATATATCATACATAAAATAATTGCGCATTAATACGGTCTTCGATGTTACATTTATTTTAAAAATATTTCATAACATTGCCCAGAAGGTGTATTTATTCCAAGTTAGCAATATTTTCAACAGATTATCTTCATTATGCGAAAAAAATAATATTTGTAAATTACATATAATGTTTTTAATGCAAAATCAATTTTTTTACATGATATGTTTTTGCTGATAGAAATTTCTTTCAACCATTCAATTTGTGGGAATAAAATAAATTCTTTTGATATTTTTATTTTCAACAATAACATTCATGAAAGTTCATTGTTAAAGTCAAAAGGCGGGCTGTGGGTCAAGCAATCTTTCATTTATAGACCGTGTTTAGAAGATTCTAAACAAAATACGTGGTTAGATGGAAGAAATCACTTTATAGTGATAATCTTGCAACTGCATATCGTCCTAGTTTTTTTAAATTTTATATTGTTTTTTTTACACTGTTATATAATGATGATGTGTGCAAAAAGAATAAATAAATGTAACATCGTAATCGAATAATTTCTACTCTGCTTCAATAAATATCCTGGCTAATGGAATACTTTCAGAAATAAGTAATCAATACAAAGCATAATGAGTAGTATAGTAAGAAAAATAAACGGGAACCTATATTATATAATATTTAAAACTATATCAAAAGTACAAGATACAAGAGAAACTAATGCAACAGACATAATAATAATATATATATTTAACTTCTTAAAGGACAAGAAAAAAAACAAAATATATATTTCAACTGTACTATATTATTATATATAAGAGGGCTTTAGATGCAAAGACACATCAGTTCTAGAACATTGAAACTGACTAAATAGCACGATTCTATTTCCACAGTTACAATAATTTATATATTTAAAAAAATAAGATGTATCTGGGTTTTTGTTATAAACCCAATTAGGTACAACCTTATACGCCTTTCACAGTAAGCTTAAAGCTTGTGTTGTGAAAGGGGAGTTTGCTGGTACTTGGGATCGAACCGCGAACCCCATGTACATACATGATGCAGAGACTCTACCTCCAAGGTACCGATGAACTCTTATATTAATACATGAAAATATTTTTCCTGTATTAATATTTATCATTTTAATAATTTATTGTTAAATTAAAAACATGAGTATATTTGGTAAAAAAAATTGATCAAAGTGAATTTGAAGTCAAATGACATCTGGTTAGATACAATGTCTTATGCAATCTGCCTTTTTGGAAATTTTGAGATATGACCTGTGATTGGTTAAAATAAACTATTCAAGTGATTTTGCTTACTTATCAGTTTTTTCCGAGGGCAGAGGTTAATTTCTATTGTATTGGTTATGAAACTACACTGTAGCCAGCAAAAATAGAGACATTTCTGCATTCATAGTCAAATATTAAATTTGTGAAAAGTAATATTATGTGTTTTTGCATCTAAAGCCCTCATGTAAGCTTTAAGATGACAATATTATAATTCATTGGTGTATTGCAAAAAGAACAAATTTGTTGATTAATCATTTTCGCGAAATTGTGTTGATACGGATTTACTGAGCTAAGAATGATGTGTAAAAAAGGGAGAAATATAATGTATATTTTAGAACATGCAATGTGTACATGACACAATTTTGGAAAATTACTACACACTTATAATATAATATGCCCATTGACCTGAAGATATGATTCTAGGATATAACGAGATGATGTCCGTTGCCGCCTATTGGGACGGAAAGATTTGAGCCGGACTTGGAAAGCAAGTAGAACATGGTTACCTGTGGTGTGTCTAAGGTTTTAAGACTGGGTAGTCTCACCCTGAACAATTAATATGTATAAATAAGCTATTTATTAAATTTAAAGTATCTAAATCATTTGAAAACGAGTGAATGGACTCAAGGAACACATAATAAGTATGTAAGATAAAATCAATAATTCCACTTCGGATATTCGGAACATTGCAATAAAGTGGGATTTTAATCTTTCTTTACTCCCGCGATATCGCATGTATACAGCCTATACACCCATCTCAAACGGCTACGACAGGATCAAGACGACTCATTTTAATTCAATACTCGGCAATGAGCTAAGGGCATTATAGTACATTATTATTATATTAATATTCTCAGGGATATCTACATTCTTTTAACTGCAAAAATATTTCGATTGGAAATGGTTCAATTGCGCTTTTTACATAACACCAATGATATATCATAATATATATATAATATGAAGCATCTAACAAATATGGAAGATGAGAAGTAATATATGTATAATAATAAATATATTTTACTAATTTTAAAAGTAAATATAAAATCCTATGATACATAATTCAACTAATTTATTTAATCAAATATAAGATCACACGGCAAAGTATTAATGAATATTGGAATATTGGAAAAAGTACAAACAATAATATTTCCCCACATCATCAATCAATCCACACAGAACACAAACAAAATGACAAAAGGAAACGACTCAGAAAAGACCATTTGATCTACTACAATATTTATTGAGGATTGAGAGAATATTATACAAGTCTTTCGTCTTTTTAAGACATTATTGATTTGAGTACATTTCGTAAATTTTTTTTCAGACACAGAATGACAAAATAGATATAAAAAAGTGAAAATGACATAATATATTGACTTGGCTAGGTCAACCATCCAATTTATTATATGGAACTTCCGTTCTTCTCTATTATTTTATACGAGTGTTCTATAAAAAGCAGGCACACATAAAACTTCAACAGTTATGGAAGTATGCCAGATATCCTGAATACATATCTTAGCTTTCATTGACACGAAGAACACGACTTGCATGTTTATGGTATTATAAGCAGTTGGCTTGCAGCTACCACCACTTGATGAGTTAGGATGGATTGATAGCTCTCTATCATTAGATTGATATCATTCCAAGAGACACTAGGATAAAAATATGTTATCGAGAGCACATAGCTCGTGTAATTATTATTGGCACGAAAAACTTCAATGTTTATTTCTTGCTGTTAGACCACTGGCTACACCAATGCTGTAATGATATCCTATGTAATAATTGTAATAATACAACTTTTTTGATCAATTTCAAAAACCCAACAACAAATTACACACAATATACAAGTGATTTGATATTACCGGACGTCCCTCTTTCACAATACACCGTTCCTATGACAACGACATCAGAGCGCAGGGAATGTCGTGGCGTGATTGGCGCAGAGATGCTCTGACTGAATCAAGGAGGCTGGTTTCTGCCCTGTGCTCCTGAGAGGAGCGTTACGAGCGATGATGATTTGATATTACAATATTTTACCTCCCTAATAGAGATTACTGTTAGAAAATGAAAGACATCTCTAGATCCTCGATAAATATAGTAAGAAAACAAATAAGTCTATTTTTATCAAATACAATATGGAATTGCTTCTCTATAGATATGGGCATTGTCACATAAAAAAAACCTAATTTGATATGTGACTCACTAATGAAACACAAAGAATATATCAAAGGAATAAAACATAAAATACCCAATAACAAAAAAATAAATAAATAACACACGCTAACAACAAAAAACTTAATCTTTTTCCAACATTCTACAAATGAACGACCATATCTAAATAAATAAAGGGGATTATCACAAAAGGTACAAAGAATAATAATATAATATTGTAGCTAATAATGCGAACGATCTGCCCTTTTGCAAAAGTTTTAGTTTGAAAACGATATTTATAATTATCAAGAACGCCTCTCTCAAATCTATGGTAGTGAATTTATTAATCATCTTTTCTGCATCTTAAAAATTAAAAAAAAAAACAATAGAGATCACTTTGTTAAAATTAAATACAGACATTTATAGTGTTTCCATCACAAATTTTATAAATCACAAACCAGTTTTCAAGGGTTTCCGCACTCATCATCAGGCTCATATAAAGCTGGTTCGTAATTAATAAAAGTTGTAAAATAACTAAGCATATCTGATTTTCTTTAAAACTACCATAAATGATTTTGAATTTACATTAAAAATTGAGGACACATTTCAATTGAAAACCTTTGCAATAGGGCGGACACATTCTAGTAAATAAATCTACTGGAGTATAAATATTTTGTTTGTTAGGGGGGGGGGGGCATTATGTCGTTTATGTATACTGACCTCATGCTGTTGTGGCTGTGGAGATCTGTAGTAATCCTGGGGGGGTGGGGGGCCACCTGGCTGCTGCGGGGTGGGAGGCGCCTGCGAGGGGGGAGGTGTGGGACTCTGCGGAGGCGCCGGGGGACCGGGGGGAGGTGGGGCGTAGCCTCTGGGTGGACCACCAGGACTACCTCCGTATCCGGGACCGTATCGGGAATATGGATCTCCGCCAGTCGCTGGGTATCCCCTGGAAAATAAAAAAATATTTTGCTGTAAGTAAGAAATTGTAATGCAATTCAATGGTAAGTTTATCATTAGATATATTGTGATGTCTTCTGAACTCCCTCAAAACTGACAAATTCAATGAACAATATAAAATACAAGGTATATGTATAAAGTTGTATTTGGGTTTAGAACAAAAATATTTTTTTTTTTATATTAATTTAGACATCTTTCTCAACTTTTAAGTTCATTCATAATTTCTTAATCCAAATTGTATGAATGTGGATGAAGCAAATGGAGTAGGTATGTAGGGATAGAACTGTGTCCTGTCTCTACCCCACGTGGTTTACGGAATTAAATTTATTTTTTGTGAAAGTAATTGGTGTTTGTGATAAAAAAAAAATTGTACAATTTTTGTTACCTGTTGTCGCCATCTGGTCCATATTGAGGGTAAACGGGTCTATTAGGCGGGTAAGCTCCTCCGTACTGATCATATCCATAACCCTGCCCACCACCGGGGTAGCCACCTGCAACACACACAACGACACAACGCATACGTTAACAAAATGATTACATTGAAATTAAGAAGTGTAATTCCTACAAAACTAAAATCGACAATTTTATAAAATAAAATCTACTGCATTATACAGCACATGCTCTTAAAGTTGATGACGTATTCTATTTCTCTCTTGTTGCTGTTTCTATTTATATGTGCTAATATAAAAATATGTACAATTTATACCAATGTCCAGATAATTCAGAAAGAAAGAAACATTACAAGAAATATAGTATATAAACAAAAAAATTAGGTACCTAATTAAATGTTTTTCGTTAATAAGTCAGTCTCAACCCAAAATTCCTTTTCATAAAAACAATGTAACGATTTGATGAAAGTGATTCAATTTCATTCACGCGTAATTTATTTTTCCAATTGTATGTTAATTTATCATTTCGCTACACCCAAAATGTAATGTCCGATCTACAGCTTTTACAAAAATATCCTTTTAACATATCGTCGTTGCATTTATTCAAAAAGAGGTATGTACGAACATTTTTATTTAGGCATACTCTTTAAAAACTGTTCATTAGGGCATTAAAATTGTTGTTTGGACTTTTTATTGGCATGTGATATTATTGTTTAAGTATTGAATTTTAATATTTGATACTAAGAATCACTTTATAAAATGGTTATGATGTCATTATAAGCAGTTTATTCTAGAAATGTCAAAACATTTATAAAATTACATACCCCATTTTGAATATGCAACAAGTATATTTAGTTATAATCACTTGTTTCATAATAACACCATGTCATTTAACAGATTATAATGTAAAAAAGTAAAAAAAAATCTAGTTCTTTCATTACGAATTATAAAGTTACACAATTATTTCCCCTTTATCTGGCTCTGCTGAAAAAATGACAATTTTACAGATCAAACATAACATTTAGGCTGACACAATTTAAGTAATTTAATGTTCTTATAAAACAAAGTAAGTCACACTTATGGAAAGGTTTATTGGAAGAGATTGCCTTCAGGCAATAAGCACGCCTATTGTATGTATATTTTTTTATTAAACAACAAGAGTTTTTATTATAATTATAAATAATTTGTACTAAAAATATTGTTTTTTCTTCTAAAACATCTGCGAATAAAAAACTATTATATTATGTGATTTTGAAATAATTAAATTAATAGAAATAGTAAGCCAATTACTGATTTAAAATTACAGTAAAAATCTAACTAATTGCACATGCAAAATAACTATATTATAAACTAGAAAAAATAGCTTAAATGTTGTTAGAATGAGTTGTGAGTGAAATTATGTTAATCATGTTATTATTCACAATAAAAAATAAATAAAATAAGACACATATCGATGGGCATATTGACAAAACATGTCTTCCATACATGCTGTATGGATGTTCATATTTTTTGAATACACTATATAGAATGAAGTAATGCTTTGTCACGCACAAACTCCAGAGAGGGAAAAAGTCAACAAAGTTTGGGACATGCATCTCATCAGTATGATAGAAGTGTCATAATGTCGGACCTTCATCATGCAATTCTGCCAACTTTCAACTGGACCAATTTGGACGAGTATTTTTTTTTACATATTGAGTGACAATCCCAGTAATGGATGGTGGAGACAAAACTTATTAAGAATATTAACAGACAGAAACCTTACCTGCACAACCAACAGATTGATCATATTCCCTTTAGTGGGAAACAGGAAGGTGTTCTGAAGTTTAAGAATTGGCTTAGGCTGGTTTAAGTGCGCTTTACCCGTGATACGTTCACCAATCCTGCTAATTCCTGTTTCAAACCATACTGTTTGACATCTGTTGAGCATATACGCCAACTAATTGTCAACAGCCTCGAATACAATCAATCATGAAGATGGTTACTGTTGATTAGTTGACATATATGATCAACAGTTGTCAAACAAAATGGTTCAAAAGAGGAATTAGCGGGATTGGTGTATGTATCATGAGTAAAGTGCACTCAAACCAGCCTAAGCCGATTTGTAAGCATCCGAACACCTTTCCTGTTCCCTACTAAAGGAAATGTGCACAATCTGTAGGTTGTACAGATGAGGTGTCTGTTGATTAATACCTTCACTCGTGCAGGTGTAAAAAAAATCCAGTAAATGCGAAAACTACAATTACTTATTTGTTTCAAATACAATATTAGTTAAAGGGTAATTCATCTGAAGTGTTCAATAGAAAATATGAATAAGTTTATAATATGTAGTAAGGTGTAATATTACAATATATTGTATAATATATATATATATATACCTGGCTGATGATTCCGTCTGGGCTGAGGATCCTCAAATGGATTGGAGGCGGCCATATTGTCCCCTCCGGGCCCACCTGCACACAATCACACGCACACACATTCACATACAGCTCTTTATAATACACACACAGCCACACAATACGATCGACACGCGCTCATAACGACTACACTGCCCAACACAACTATACAATAAATTGATCTGTTTTGTTTTAACTGAGATGAATCTAGGTTTATGATAAAAACCCAAATACACCCTCACAATAAACAATATTAAACTGGGTACCGTATCTTAAAAATAAATGTCTTCAAATCAATTTGGAATCCCAGATCAATGGTGATACACTACGGTATTCCATTCTGAATAAAAAATAGTCTACAAATGTGTGCTTTTGTCCAAATTCTTACTGTATGTACTTCTGTGGTCCATTTCCACTACTGTCTTCAATGCAAACTGCCAATGTCGTTGTTGTTATTCTCGTTTATTTACTTCAATTAACCTAATCTAGGATATGGATGTTAAATACAAGGGAAATTATTCTCAATGACTTAAAAATGAGTTACATACTCTCGACAACTTAATCTAGTGTATCATAGAAATGTTAAATAGAGACCTATCCACAGCCTGGTGCTCCATGGGTCACAGCTACTAACAAAATATTTGCCTAATATTATCTAGTTGGATCAAATACAAAGTACAATGTCGCTATTTAGTAAAGGATAGTTAGGAAAAGGATCTGCAAACTGGGACTTGAAGCAGACGGCTCCTCTGCACCCCTTGGCAGATTGCGATGCTGTAGAATTTGCAAGAATCAAGACACTAGACAGGGCACTGAGCAGAAGTGGATTCCCTCAAAATTCTACACTTGAAAAGATTTCTGGAACAAGATGGAGGGCTCGCTTCATCTGGATAACACCAGACAGACCAAGTAGAGGAAATAAAATAGATCTTATAGGTTGCACTGCACAATGCACCCCATTTAACAAATAAATAATAAGGAAGGGAGTAGGGTGTATAAATTGGATTACAATATAGAATTACTATGTTTAAGATGTTGTAAGATATTCGATAACATTCAAAACCAAGACGTTGTCGAGAGTAATCCTCAAGTAGCTACATATTATGGTAGGAAGATTTAATCCTAAAATTGCAAAGAATTTCCAATCCTGACACGATGCCTCCATCTATCCGGATGTCCTAACTCTTACGCTATATATAATGATATACCTTACTTGACAGACGCAGATGTGTGATCTCGGCAAGTTGACTCGGGGCTATAGCGACTGCCATATTATATTTACAGTGAGTATTACAGTTGTAACAATATGACCGTGTGGTGTGTGGAAATGATAAGTTTTGATAGCAAAATAATATTAATAATCAATAAGAACAATAAAATGGAAACTAAGTAATTATTCATTCTTTTCACAGAAGTCTCCAAACAAAAGTATCGCCAGCGTGCCGACCTGTCAAAGGGGTATTCAGCACACGGCAACTTCAATGACAAATTAACAAATATTTTCGTATGAATTGAACAAGTTTTTATTTGAAACAGAACGTGTGAGCAAGACTAAATTTCGACATAATTGCAATCTACTTTCTTTTATTTATTAACAACAAGTAGGTACTCGGTAGACTCATTACATGTGATAGATATATAGGTTGTCTTCTTCGTGCCATAAAAAAAGACTTCCAAGATGGGTGGCTAAATTTACCTCATCTATGAATTAAATTATGTGATGTTTTACAAAAAATTGTCCTTTACTTGAAGTATATGTTAAAATTATTATTTTATCAACTTACTTGTCTTCAATTTTATTCTAGTAAAGAATAGACCTTCCACTCCTTTCTGTAAGTTTTCAAGAGTCCTGTACAATGCAGGAATCACCTCGTCTAAAGACATTTAAAATCATTGATTCAGCAATGATGACGTATGCCACCCATGCAGAATGTATTTACTCTTATTGGTGGGGAGTGGACAATTTACATATTTATCAAAAGAAAATAGTCCGCTGTAAACGTCATCGTGATGGGGTGAATGATTTTTCTTTAAATTAACAGTTAATTCGAAATTGAGTTTCGCTCACTTGTTCAGTTACGAGTGCTCAGTGCAGCGACGACAAAGATGTATTTTATTCAATCCAACAAAATTAATATTTATAATAACAGTAATACAGTGCATTTTCGCTGCGCGTGAATCGAACGAAAGAGACAGTAGAGTTTGGAGACTTCTTCTAAGAAACTGCTAAGCTATATAAATTGATAATAAACTATACACTATACATAACATGTGTGGTGGAAGAAATCATAGTATGCGGTTATATCATTACCAATAATGATATTACCTGGTGCGTAAAATATATTTACAATTCTATATTCATCTTATATCACTACTCAATCAAATAAATATACCTACCTAATACTTAATAACAATTCATTTCAAATTACACAATTGAACAGTTGGGATAAGGAACGTCTTCGAGAGAAACTGTTAGCTGCCGAACAACCGATTGTTTATGTTGGGGGGACTTGACACAACCAGAAAGTCGATGGATTGCCTCCGAAGAAGTTGGCAAGTGTTGAAAGTGTCAGTTTCGAGAAGCTAAAGATTTCGGAAGCTGTAGCAATGGTAGGGATTTCTGGAATAGGTTTTCTTGGCACAATTGGTCCCCGACCCAACAAGGGGAAGGTATACTTAAACATAAAAGCCACATCTGCTGACTAGAGTTAATATTACATAACTGAGAATAAAAGTGAAAATCAAAAAATAAATTCATCAAATTGCTGATTATCATCGAGAATATTTTAAATGATATATTACGAGACAAAATTTTACAATGACCTGTTAATGGAAAAACTAGATTCTTTTTATGTCATGAATTTTTTTGACACAATTGGATGTCGGGGACTGGATTTTTTACTTATTAGAAGTGTAGATGTTACATCATATTTTAAACCACTCTAGATTTATCATTTTAGTTGATCACACTCACCGATTGTCAACCTATTTGAATAGGTATTAACTACGTAGGTATGTTGTATATGATACACATACATATGTGAACTTCCTTAAGGAGTGCGTGACACAGAGTCTCGACGCTTATGAATCGACTCAAGGTTTGGTCAAGAGTACTCTTTAAACCTAGGTAACATTTCCAATTCCTCTGTGTCATGCTTACCACATGATTTGAAATTTATGAAAGTTGTATAAATATAGATTCTTCTTAAACATTCCTTTTGGTAATATAGGGATACTAGTAACTGGTTTAAGTTCTAAAGACCCCTTGGGTTAATATTATGTTTGGATACAACTGCGGCAGCTTGCGGAGAGACTGACAGTAGCGAAAGTGACATGCAATAATTATATATTAATTACACAAGCACACACAGACACACTACCTACTATATAAATAGATTGACAATATATAGATATTTATATATGTACAAATTATTAAGATGTATCGTCGTGTTGGGTCGTGTACCGCACGAGAGTGCGCGCACATGTGGTGTGACGACAATGCGGTTAGTTGGTCAAAAACAATGTTCGTACAAATCATCGTCTCAACGGCTTTAAGAAACCTCGTACGTGCAATTTATAACATTGATAATATTATTGTTTCATTTAACTATAAATTTTTCTCAAGTATCAAAAAAAATATAGTATCATTTGTACTGGAATATCGACTTTTGTACTATAGAACTAATTACCCATATGCTTGTCTTGCAGAAATTAACCCCAAATACTCTCACAGATAACACTTTTATGTATTATCTTGATTAATGCACATAGCAGGTTTCATAAAGTCGCCTAAGAATTAAGTAATACACAAGTGCAATGCTTTTTGAAATAAAAATTATGTCTTAACCCTTTTAGGACGAAGGTTTCCAGAAATGATTTGAAAAATCTATCTCTATTTTATTATCGAAATGGAAGATGACAAGAAAAGGAAACAAAAAATACAATGAAGCAACACAAATTATTATGGAAAAATGTGTCAGATAAATATTTTTCTTGGTCCACAAAAGGACTTGTGACACAATAAATATTAGTTCTAATAATATTTCATTAAGCCTTCTTAATACTCTGAATGTCAATAATACTAAATTTAAAAACATATTTTTATGGAAATGGAAAATTAACACTTTAATTCAATAACTGCAATATAATAAAAACTACTGACCATCACAATTTTTTTTGGGCATATATATTTTAATGCTTCGTGGAAATTTTTTTTTAACTTTAAGTGATGAAAATTGAGAATTTAAATTTTATCAAGAGAAATTAATTGCACTGAATATAATAAAAATAACTTTGGGAAATGTGTTTTCCTTAGACCTTAAAGGGTTAAGTATAGATTTCACACATTTAATAAAACATTATTCGTATTAGCACTTGATCGGTTAGTGTTACTCAAAGACACAACATACAATTTAATGAAATACAATAAAAAAATGGGCTCTTCAGAGAAACAAATTCTCTCATTTCAGAGCGGAGTTAATCAAGATTAGATTAGTTAGTCAAGATTTTAAACGTAGGCGTTTTAAGAAACTATGAACAAGATTCTGACTATATAATTAAAGAGAAGAATTGAATTGGTTCTCATTGCAGAGGTATTTTAACGAAATAAATAACAGTTTACACATTAAATCAACTATCATTGTTGTAGTTACATTTGTTAGATTTGGTATCGAAACTGGACAAATCCATTTGTAGTGTCAAATGTCGGAAGAACCGAAAAGCTAATTACGGTTACGGTACTAATTACGGTAAGTGACTTTCATACGAACATTAAATTTCTCCATTATACTACATTGTTTTGTAGAACTCAGAATATTTCAGCATATTTAGATAAAAAAAAAATATAATTTTTGGATTTGTCTACTTTTGATCCCAAAACACTCATAATCATCATAAATAAATTTTATTTATTTTTACAGATGGTACAAAGAAAAAGCAGCGATGGATGAAATATGAAATAATGTTTCTGAATTCACTTTTAAAAAAAAAGAACTGAGTCAATTAAATATGTTTCCAAAAATTTTGCAACTCTATAAAATGCTACAATTATATAAATATTATGCTTTGTGGTCTCAAAACAGATTTTTTTTAGTGTAACCGTGTAATTTCCTCTCCTACATGTCATGATATGACATGCCCAGTCATACAGGCGGTAAAGACCCGGAGTGTAATGCATTTACCATAATAATATTGATGTCTTCTGTTGTCTATACACATTATTGTAATTTTGTAAGAGGAGAAATAAATTCATTTCACTTCAAATTCCAATCTATTTTTTAACTGTGTAGCATTTCATAAAAATACAGAAAATGTTGAAATTAAAATGAAACAACCTTTACATTGATAACTTCTTTTAAATATTATTTCTAATGACTTATCTTACAACATGTTTCTTTTTTATTATCCGGTTAATGTGAAATGATTGAGTGAGATCGGATTGCGAAATTTGGCATAGATTTGCAACAATGTCAGATCCAGGAAAGATTAACAAAATGTATTTTCCGGGGGATACTTGAGGGCGGGAGATAATTAGGCAGACCAGGAAAAAGTTGTTAGATAACATCAATCGAGATCTAGAGGAGCTAAATGTTAAACTGGCAATCCACTGCTCAGGATAGAAAAGACTTGCAGATCTATTTTTTCTGGAGGCCAAGACCCTGCTAGGGCTGTTCGGTCATTGAAAGCTAGTAATGTGAAATTATGTAGTGCCCATAAAACCTAAACTTATGGAACAAAAGTCAATGCTATTTATTTACAAGAGCTATCTATCGTCACCAATATACATTTAAAAAAATATGCGATAAACTCACCCTCTGTATATTGATTGTATTTAATTTGAATGTTTACCTTTTATGTAATTGTTTTTAATCAATGTACAGTAAAGAATGAATAAATAAATATATTATGTGAACATAGGAACTTCTGCTTCTGTATTCAATGGGGACTCAAAGCCTCTCGTGTCCCCAATACTCATACGATGGGGGGTTGCAAGCATTTAGTTTAGGGTCAGATGACGCGATTTCATGGCTACGTTGAGATAAAAATATGATGGATATAACGCCTAAAAAGAAGAAAGATATCCTACGTGTATTTCATATTTTTCATGTGTATCAACAGATGGCTCTAGTTGTTTTTACAACTTTGAAGCTTAAAAAAAAAATGTGTGAACTGTAACGTCATAAGAAATACTTGAATGATTGTCCATAGTAAATTCCTATGGCGGTGTGATAAGTAGCAGCTTTGATAATACTTTTGACTAAACGATTTTCAATAGAAAATTCAGTAGGTATTTGCGATAACTCACTAAGTTCCTAACAAATAGGAGGTCGTCGTCGTAAATTACACGATCACTATATCTATCTATCTATACCCTCACGCCGTGTCCCAGGTGGGGGTATGCAAAGAGACTGGCATACCATATTGATTTATCCTTGCATACTCCTTTCGCTTCTTCCACATTCATCTGCTATCATATCACGCGCTCTTACTTGTTATAACGACCTAGTCTATACTGGGCATAAAGATTGTTTCACAAAAATTTTCAACAAGTATTTTTGAAACGTATATCATTAACTCAGTCCTATTCAAAGTAAACATTAATAAACTGTCTTCTAATAGATGTGAACAAATTGAAAAAAAAAATGACATTGCATGTATTATACCTGGTTGTCCTTGCGCCGGTGGAGGGTACGGCGAATAGGGGGGTCCGTAGCCGTCTGGGGGAGGGGGTCCGCCACCCGGGAACGAATCCTGAGAGTTGGACGATCCTAAAACGTTTTGAATGTAGAGTAAATTATAGTTATAAAACATATTAAATTCTTGCGTTACAAAATCCAAGATTTCCTTTCACAGCACAATGCTGTTCTTATCGTCAAAATGATCTTAAAAAAATCACTATTCTAGATAAATTGGTATCTGTCTTGTGTTCTCCATAGGAACATTTCAACTCTCAAGAATTTTTGTATGTATTTTAATATCAGATAAATTATATGAAAGTAATGATTCAAATAATATTAATTGTTTAAACCATGAGAGGTTGTTACATTGTAAAAAGCCAATACCGAAATGGTTTAAATAAAAACAATTGATCGTACAAAGATTTAAACTGAGTAGGAGATAAGAAATAATAAATAAATAAACAAGTAATGATATTAAATTGTATGCCTTATACCATAAGTTCAGTATAATGTTCTGAGAGAAATATTATCTTGAGTTTCATATTTAAACAAAAATAAACATCCAACCCACGCATAATAATAATTATGTGTGTTATTCCTGGTTTTAGGTGGAAACAATACAGGAATTCAAGGAAGAGATAGCAGGAACTACATGTATATGAAACAAAACAAAGATCAAAATACCGTATACTATTATTGTTAATAATTGTATAGTTTGCAAGTATGTAAATGTGAAATGTATTATTATTTTCTTTATACTCTCTAAAAGGCATTAACCGTATATTAAATGAATAAATTAATAAATAAACGTTGATTGTGAATAATATAAAAATACTATGCAGTATGACATTTAAGTTGTGAAGATATTGTTTCTCAACTAAAATTATTTTGTTAGTGGAGTTGACACCGTAAATTTCATGCTACAGATGGTTGACTAGAAGAAATTATTTCATGTCAATCAATAATATTTAAGTTTTATTTTCAATACAATTGAAGTACAAGATTGATAAAATAAAGTTTTATCTTAAAATAAAAAAAAATCTTTTCTTTCAAAAACCTAAAAAAGGAAAAAATGTTTGGTATTTTTTTATTTGTATGTGTTTACAATGGAAGTAAAAAAGAAAAAGAAAATTCAATGGATAATTCCGTGATTCGATGTGGACTAGATTTGAAGTAAATAAAAATTGTAGAGAGCATTAAAAATGCTTTAATTTGAATGCATTTCTCTATAAAATTATATGTATCATTATTAATGTAAAGTTATGAATAAATAAATAAAAAACAGTTAACAATCAACTTTCTTCAAAAATTATAAATTAAACTGATTAACAGCAATGCTAAACATTTGTTAAAAAAAATTGATTCTTTATTCTTTTCCATCATCCGTAGGCCACTATTTGGGCACTTGGAATCGTCAGTTTTTACAATGTTTTTTCTTTTTAACAAATTGAAAAAAATCACTTTCAGTAAAATCATACATATAGGAAACGACAAAAAATACAAAAAAAGAATTATGTAGTATATCAAAGTTATTTCAAGTGTAAAGGGCTCAAAAATAACTTCACGTCAGTATATTCAAATCAATATAAACAAATAAGTCAAATTGATGAACAGCAAAGCTACAAACCTATTAAAAAAAACTGATTAATAGCAATGCTAAACACTTGTTAAAACAATTGATGAATAGTAAAGCTAAAAACCTATTCAAAAAAACTGATTAATAACAATGTTAAAAATTTATTGAAAAACTGATTGATAATAATGCCAAACATCTATTAAAAAACTGATTAAAAGCAATGCTAAAAACTTTTTAAAATAATTATTAATAGCAATGCTTAAAGCTTATTAAGAAAACTGATTAATAGCAATGCTAAATAAAAACTAATTAATAGCAATGCTAAAAAAATGTTTAACAGATAGATAAAATAAATGTCATTGTGTCTGACCTGGGCTGGGCACACTGTTGTTCTTATTGGTCTTCTTCTTAGTGGTGGCCTCCACTTGATTGATGATGGGCTGCGGATCTATACCTCCCCTGTCATAGTGGCACTCAAACGCCAGCAGATTCTTTGTGTAGTGCTTCCGCAGGGTGTACGCGGCGCTCGACGATGCACCGATACCCAGCAGACCGGCAATGTCCTTCCATGTCTTATTCTTGGTCACCTGCAATGCACACAAGCGCAACACGCACATTGTAGAATATTTGCATCAGAGAGGAGCGAAGGAGATATTGCAAAAGTATGTTGAGCGCAAATTTTATCAATCATACCAGCATTTATTTTGCGGAGGTATAATTCAATACAAATTGTTAAGATTCTGCCTATGTATCTATACCATCATAGCACTCCCCTTGAGTGGGGTATCCAGTGGGTCAATCGCATGTAATTGACACTCGGGTTGTACTTAAATAAAGCCAATTTAAAAAAAAATAAGCCATTTACTTTGTTCATCGTTACTGAACTTAAGATATTGAATGTGTCATAAATAAAACTGAATCCCATCACGGCATATCCCACAAATGGGGTAGCCAGCAGACCAGCCCCATGTAATCAACATGCGAGGTGTCCTTTCCGTGCCAGCAAAAAAATAACATTCATGATGGGTGGCAAACCTCATCAGTGAATTTAAGAAACCCTAAGGAAAAAAGCGGGAAACCAATTCTTTGATGGGTGCTCCACGGCATATTAAATAAATGAATATTAGAACATTTAAAACAACATACCATAATAATAAAATTGGGATGAGTAATATATATTTTTTAACTGAACACAAAAATCACTTCACTAAATCAAAAACATTAATCCTCAAAAATGTATTCATTACAAAAAAACAGACACTACACTATAAAAGAAAAGTTGTAAAATTTCAAAGTCACCAAAGTTTTGCATTGTGAATTATTTCAAAACTTTCAAATCACGCACGCTCAACATGTCAATGCAAAATCTTCATAGCATAACCACTCTTTACAATAAATATAAACATAATTAATATAAATATAAAAAAAGCCACAAAAATTTATTGTAAAAGATTAATTAATAATAATAATTATTATGAGAATGTTATAATAATTAGGCACACACGCACGACGACGACCGAGCATGCTATATTTAGATATATTAAAACTTAAACTGTTTAGGCTCGCTCACTGTCGTTTACTTATTAACTTCACTCGCTGAAGTTTATCAATCGTACGCAAGGAGGAGATTAGCTTACGGGCCTGGCACTATTGTGATAACACAAACACCATTATGCCTCATACAAACATCTATACACGCACACGTCATATATCTATTTGTAAGAGCAAAACTATACCATGTCGATTTTTGGTCAAATTGAAAAATGAACAAAATGTTGTTATATTATTATTGGACAACATTAGTGCTGTTTATGAGCCAAAGCAAAGACACTATACAATTCATTATTTCTAAGACATTACATGGATATAGCTATAGTGCCCTTTCTGTTTGGATATTTGTCTATGTCCAATGTAATTCATATTTAACATCCAGAGACAAAATAATACACTCCGAAACTCAATAAAACTTTGTAGAACTCATAAAGAAAAAAGAAAGTACGCCAAATATTTGACAGTTTGTGGAACAATACAAATGAAACATGATAAATGATATCGTTTGTATTCAATAGGTTTGACAATGACTCACAATCATCTCCAACAGTAGTTTCATGTCAACAAACATGTGACAAGTAATTACGCATTCTCACCACTATTAGATATAAGAACACCCCGTCTTAAAATTCTTTATTTTCCATCCAACCTTAGACTATATTATAATGTAGGTTAGTTTATTCTATCCTTTAAATTTAAGTAGATCTTGCCCTGAAGATGCCGCGAGGCAAAAGCGCTCGGCAATTAGTATTTAGTCATTGTTAACTGACTATAAATACAAAATCATATGTGAAAATTAAACAGTGTTTAAATATTACACTTTAAAATTTATATTAATTACACTACATTTGTCGAAATAAAACAAAATTTCAACCGAGTACCGTCAGCCAACAATATTGACTGCAGAATTTATTTTAAAATTTTTAACTGTTCTACCGAAAAATGCCTTTTCTTGACATATGATAGTTTCCTCCGCGTGATAGGATATGTTCATATTGGCTGTGGTTTACTACAATATCACACAACACATACACACTCAATCCCTTACTAACACTGCTACATAACATTATAAGTGGAGCAGTAGATAAACTCAAAACACAACATCTAGATGCCATTACTCTAGATATAATAATATAATACAGATATACAAAGATTTGTATATTTTTTACGTGTTTGTATATTGATTGTACTTCTTTACACAACATGAAAAACCCATAAAAATCATTCAAACTACACAATACGATACAATGATAAAACGACAACTGATAGACCAAAATTTTAACTGAAGATTGTCATTATTACTTAACGAATAAACTTCAAAGCGTTTCTTAACATTAAATTCGTAAAGAGTTTATAATTGAAAATAAAATTATTCACATACTAGAGTTGTCGTCTTACTCGGCATCGTTTGGGTAATTGAAAAATTAACATTTACAAACAACGTAACCACGTTACCTAAGAAATGGCAAAATAATGGAAAATATTTTTTGCGTATTAAATTTTAGACGTAGTTTTCGCATTTTACTGAATTTTCGTAGTGTAATAGATTCTTGCAAAATGCACTTAAACCAGCCTAAGCCAATTTCTAAACATCGGAACACCTTTCCTGTTTCATACAAAAGGGAGTTTGCACAGTCTTTTGTGCAGATGAGGTGTCTTTTGGGTAATATTCTAAATACAATATTCAAAATTGATATAACTAATATATCTGTCAACATGTAGTTATAACGTTTTTGACCTAAGAGAGCTTGTGTATAGTGCATTAGTTTTCCTCTATCTTGTCTAATTACGGTGTTCATTGAGGACATACAAACATACGTACAAACAGACACAAATATTTATAAGATTCTGTTGTTATCGTTTTATCTATTTTTTAGCTTTAACCCAAGCATCATTCAGGAAACAGTCGAGAAATTAGCAATTCATTATCGCTGTCTCTGTTTCCTTCGCAGGGTAAGCAGAAAGGATCGAGCGCCATTTCGACGGCTTAATCCGCAAACAAGATAACTCCTTTTTTTGTCAAATTAATTTTATTGCGCTAACAGGTTTTATTAGATGTAACACATAATCCTGTAAAATGATAACTCCCAAATATTTTTTAAAACTAACAAAAAAAGCTACACAAAAATAAGATAACTCCATGCAAACATCTGGCAATATGGTAAAAACGCTAACTCCGTCATTTTACCGCCATTTGTATGACGGCTGTCAGTGTGCGGTGACGTTTTTGTTAGAAAACATGCACCCATGAAACTGAAATAACGCTAACTCCATTGAAATTGTATGAAAATATGGTTAGCAAAAATGCTAACTCCTTTTTTAGAAGAAATTTTGAAAAATTACGTCATTAATACTACATTATTATTATTTATTAATGATTTTGAACATAAAAACAATAAAAAACAGCAATGAAAAATCATTTTAATGTATTTATTGATATATGATAAGGTTTTATGTTGCTCCTGTAAAGTTTGGTTTAAGGGAGTTATCTTGTTTGCGGATTAAGCCGTCGATTTATTCCCATCCTTCCAAACGCTTCTGGTTTTGTCATTTACGCGTTGTGCCCAAATCCAGTTAAACAATTGTAAATATTCAAAATGACATTTAAAAATTCAAGTTTACTAAAATGTGACTTTTTATAAATAAAAAAAATTCTTAAATTATCATTCTTGTGCCTTTTTGCGTTTATAATTTTGTACACAATAATAATAAAACATAATACGGATATAGAATGGTTATGCAGTCATTATTTGTTAATAAAAATACTATTTATTAATGTACTAAAACTATCCTCTAGCATACACTACCTGTAATAGCTGAAAATATGTCAAGCGGTTATAATAATATAATTATAATAGGACACGAGTAAACAAAAAAATAAAAATTTGAGTTGGTGCACTAGTAGTAGACCACATAGAGACCACCACCTAAAATAAGAATTATTGTGCATTTTTTATATTATCTATTTATTCCATTACGGCTTCTTCAATGAGTTGAGAAGCCAGTAAACTCACTGCAATTAATCAACATACAAATTGCTCTCTCATAAAAATAAAACACCCAAGACGGTTGCCATTTTTACTCGTTAATTCATAATTTAAAATGTGCATCATTTGTACAAGCAGTAACTTTTCCCCGTAGGCGTGCATATTTGCCCTAATATTCTTATTCAGCATTCAGCGGGCGCACATGCACGCAATAATGACAGTATTGATTTACGAGGAATGTATGTGTTCAGTAATGTCACTAACACGTGGTGACAACGTTCGGCAAAAAAATGAATTACCGCTGACACAAGGGAAAAGTTAAATATGCACAAATCGTCGAAATTGTTTATTTACTCGTGTCCGATAGCTGATTTGTCTATGGAGGTATTTCAAAACAATCAATCAGTTAATACGTAAATGGTAAAAAAATACTGAATCATCAATCAATCTTATAATAATGGATTGATGGAATGACTGATTGTGTAAACACCCCCTTGAGATTAGTATTAGTAGCAATTACATAACAGAATTATTGTTGTCTAATAAAGGCTATAAAAACTAATAAGCATTCAGAGATCTTTAAAATAATACCCAGTGTGGGGTATGTCAGTCTTTAAAGATCCCTTTCACATGGCAACTATGAGAATAGCAGTATTCTAGACAATATCAGAAGAAGCTCTATTGTATAATATAGACTAGACCTCGTAGGCTGACGTCGATGGCTTTGTATATAAAACATCTAAATCCATTTTTTTATGATTCTGACAAAGCTATAAAATTATCTACGTACAAACATTACAGGAAAAATTAAAAAACGAGAACATACAACCAAATGTAAAAAATAACTAAAGACAGGAAACTCTCTCGAATAAATTCAAATGAATTTCAACTTTACAAGATATATTTTTAGAGTCAGTGCTTTGTGAATTACTTTGAACTAGATTGAGACGATTCGCATAGAAAGCCATCGACGCGATAATATATATTTTGTTACATTGTTATGTACATCATGCTCAGAAGAAAGAAACAAGAAAATAAATAAATAAACTAAAAACAAATAAAAACATTTTCAGTACAAGTAGACAGTTGAGATATTTTTTCTGAAAATAAATTAGATTATTTTAAATCTAATCAATCAATTGTGTTAATAATAATTACAATAATAAAACCTCCACAGAAAGATTGGATATTCCGAGTTAATTATAAAGTTATATATTTATTAATAGTTATATTATGTTATGCAGAAAAAGCACATTGTATAATATATTGATAAACAATCTTTATTTATGACAACACATATCTTTCCACAATCAAAACTTTTTGTACGATGATAATGATTTTTACAGTTTATCATATTATATAAACTCCATTCATGCATTGGTTGGCATTATGTAATTAAAATATATCCTAAAACTCTGGAGAGTTCTAGAATCCATTGTTTTAATAAATAAATAAAAAAAATCAGTCATTACAAATCGTGGATAAAAAATTTAAAAAATATTGTGCAATATTCATCAAAAATAATTAATTACCTCATTGAACAAAATTTTGAATGAGTTAACACAATTAATCAACTATTTGTAAACTCAATTTATCGTATAATTGTATTTTCGATTTCATAACAACTATAACTTCAGATGTGCAAAAATATTCACTGAATAACGCAAAGAACTCTAAAATAGTAAAGTTTAAAAATTTTCGCATGTTTCGTGATTAACACTGTGGAATTCCATATTTATTCTTTTATTTTAAATTAATAATAAAGTTTAAAACTTATTTCTTTTCAGTATTTTAAAATTAATATATCAACAACAAAAAAAAAATGGAAAAATAATGTGGATTTTATAAATAACAAAAATCTTTAAAAGAATATATTATACCTAACAACATAAAATCAAAACCCCACTGTTTAGCACCCTATTCTAGAGCTTTAGAAATGTCACAGTTCGAAAATCTTTTGAACGAAAGATAATTGCTGTTACCTCCTTTTGTTTCTGAGAGGAATAATGATAAAGGATAGAGAAATTTAAAAGCTGCAAGGAACATTAAGTGATATCTAAAATATAATTGGTATCAGTGTTATGATGAACGTTACATAAAGAGTGTTCAAAATAGATAAGAATATAAATGTATAAAACATAATTTTGAAATGATATTGCTACAATTCGGTTGTGTCTGAAGTATTGGTATAATATATCAACTGTGCTCAGAACAAAGGCTTCAAACCACATTAGTAAAATTTTGTAAGAGAAGCAAAAAATTGTAGGATAAAGAAAATGTCAAATTATTGTCATTATTATTTTACCATGTTATTGTAATGGAGTTTTTTTATCATGTCACAAAAATTCAAGAGAAAATATTCAGAAATTACTGTATCAAGTTATACGCAAAAAATTTAACTAAATATTGATTAAGTCCTTTTGTACTGACTGACTTTAGCAACATGTAAAAGAGATATGTACGTCGCATGTTTGGGTTATGTGGTTTGATGCCTTTTACCTCGCCGTAAAATTAGGTCCGGATTTTTTGATGTTAATAATGTAACTCATGCTATTTGAGTCCTTTATCCTATTCGATATTTGCAATTTTTAGTCCAGCTAAAAAAAATTTTTTGATAAAAACTAAACGTTGAGTTCCAACGTCGGTAGCCTGGAGGTAGAGTCTCGGCCTCATGAACAAGTTCGATCCCAGGTGCCGGCAAACTCCCCTTTCACGGCACAAGCTTTTAGCTTAGTGTGAAAGGTGTGTAGGGTTGTATTTGGGTTTATTACCAAAACCCAGATATATCTTAAAAAAAAAAGTTTGGGGATTGAATCCTTTTACCAGAATGTGTACAAGACACAAATGAAAAACTATTTTTGTTAAAATTGTGCTTTGATGGCTTTGTCCTGAGCACAGTCCATATCTTAGTGTAACACTCTGTCGGTCTGCCTTATCATACAAGACATATTAATAGTGGAGTGATAGAGTTGTCATTACAATAATCAAGAGAGATAGTAGGGTGCCCTGTATGGTGAACACCGCTACGTGTGTTGGTTGGTCGGAGAAGGAATAACATCACAGAGATAAGATATAGCAGTAAGACCCGGGCACACAACACTAAGTATTATAATATTGTCAATGATAATAAATATATGTTTGTTATCGTCAAATATATTGATATTAATAATACTTATCAATTTTACTCGTTCCTAAAGCACCTAATAAACGCAATGAAGTTTAAATAGAAATAAAATTATTTTAATATTCTTCTTCTTCTTCTTAATCTTTTATTAGACCCAGAGGTCTGTTCATACAGGAGGGTCCTCTTGCGATGTGGATGCCCAGCTGTCCTTCCATCGTTTAGGGGGTCTTCCGGGTAGGCGTCGTCCATCAGGTAGTCCATTTTAATATTACAGACAATAAAACGATTCATGCTAGAATCATTACAGCTGAAGGCCAATGCGATCCCAGAAGACAACTTTAAACGATAAATTCAGCTAGACAATTATTTATAAAGTTTAATTACGACGACAGTTCTTGTGGAAGTTCATTATAACTACTACTACTATACGATCACGGCATACCCTACAAGTGGGGTAGCCAGCAGATCAGCTGCATGTAAGAAACATGCAAACTGTCCTCTTCGTGCCAATATAAAATCAAGACATTCAGGATGGGTGGCAAACCTCATTGCTGAATTTAAGATGCAAAATGTCTTAATTTTTTCAAACACCTGCCGAAGAGTGGGAGACCAATTCTTTACCGGGTGCTCCACGGGATGTAATAAGAAGTTAAAATGAAACAAAATAAATATTAATTCCACTGGTGACTATTTATTAGTGAGCCAGTTTTCGAAAGCTTCTGCTCTCATCGTCAGGCAAATGTAAAATGCAACGTAAAGATTTTATCACCGGTAAACGCAATTCTTATCGCAATCACTCTGTAAATGCACATGAAAACAAACAAAACTGCGATAAGACAGGTGTGACATTAGTATTGTAAATTCTTCAACAACGGTTGACTCAACACAAAAGAGATGAAGTGCATACAAATTAATATACGTACCTACATACATACACATACCCGTTACCGAATGTATTATCTGACTATTTGAATATTTTAGCATACGTGTTGCCATATACATTAACATAATATCTACACAAAGTACCTATATAATATACTGGCAAGTATTAAGAAGTGCACATCCATGATCTTAACATTCTAAATTCAAATGTAAGATCAGCGACGACGACGTATATGAAATGAGTCATTGTCATACTAAATTAACATATCGCGTACAATAACTGTTTGTCCTTATCAATTATTACATAATTTCGTCATAAGGCAAAAACCAAGTACACATCTTAAACTATTTATATATTTATAAAACTCTCGTGCCACATTCCTTGTGGCGTAGGCAGGAAGGACAGAATGCCAATTCAATCACACTAACTATGCTTTCTGCATATTACGTTATTTCTCTCAATATATGGGCATCTTTTAGAATTTGATACCACTACTATTATTATCCCATTACGGCATGTGCCACAAGTGGGGTAACCAGCATACCAGACACACGCAATAAACGTGCAAGCTATCATCTCCGAGCAAACAAAAAAATTAAGACATTCAGGACGGGTGGCAAAAGTCATAGCTGAATTTAAGACGAAGCATGTCTTTATTTTTTCCAACACCTGCTTTTTACAGCTACAGAACTAATGGAAAAAGTTGGAGACCAATTCATCGCCGGGTGCTCCACGGAAAGAATTTGATTCACATAATCAAATGGCATGATTCTCAGAAGGTCGGTCATTCTTTCAAACACATAATACACTTCTTTTGCCATTCTTCCATTACCTACTTACTTTACATATGTCCACACTATCTCGACTCGTTTAGTAGAGATCTACATTTGTCTAGCATCCCTTATTTGCATAAATTCCTCAATCTCTCCCTTTCACAGACATTTTCATGGAGTTTTTTATCCCCAGACATGTATTTTCAGCTAAGTGTTTCCTAACACTAAGGATTAAAATTTTACTATTTGTATTAAATTTTATATTCCTTAAATTTCATTTCCAACATGCAATAGTTTAAATACGAATATTTGCTTAAATAATATATAAAAATATATTTACATACAGTTTATAGTATAAAAGGATATTTTCTATTATTGCAATGCTATAAACATGCAAGAGTGTCTGTCACATGTACAGAAGGTTTCTAATATATTATATATACAACGACACGTCTAGTTTGATGAATGTCAACTAGAAAAATAACTTATGAGGAGTATTTGGTAATTAATAATTAATTTATCAATCACTTCATGCATATCCCCATTGTAATAGTAAAATATGTGCACATTTTATATGAATAACACAATAAAAAAATTGTGGTTTTGTAACTATTTAACAGTTACACAGAATATATAACGTCTCCGCTCCTATCTCTAAGTATTCCTGGTAGAAGTCATCAAGATACATTACAAGAACATCTTGCGATAATGAGATACAGTGTCCACCTATACTGAATGAATGTTAATTATTTGCCAACATAGGTCCGCTGGCACCCCATTTCTAGAATCAGAATTTATTCTATCAATGTTATTACTTTTTCGTGTGTTGAGTTAGAGGAACTGACGTTCGTGCATGAGAAATTGTATGAATGTCAATGAAGCGAAAGAAGTATGTAAGGACAGATTTATATGGCATTCTTTCTGCCTAACCCACTTGAGACGCGACGTGAGAGTAAAGTATATCTTTGCTAGTTTACTAATTGCAATTGTCTTGGCTGTGTACTATTATGTTAAAACCGTTTTTTTGTAAAAAAAATGATAATTCATCAAATGTTAAGCGTGAAACACAAAATATTAAAACTTGTATGACTGAGATACAATGATGCTATTGAGGTATTGCAGAAAAACGTTATCAACGCGATTATTATTCCCGTCAAGCCATAGTAGAATAAAATAGTCATTTCATTACACTAATACTGACTAACGAACGAGCGGTGAATGAATGCAACAATGCACCGTAAATAACTAGCACCACAAGGTTGATTAGAGGAAAGGCAAAAGATATTACTTTTGTCATCTTTACAATATATATTGTGCACAACGTTTGCGATGACCTCACTTATGAAATTACAGATATACGACAATTGCAATATCGTACTCGCTTGTACAGTTGTAGTTAAAAAATAAAAATGGAAATTCAATACACCGCCAAAGCAATAATAATATTATTGCTTTGGCGTATTATGTGCGTGTACATTAAACCTGTCAAGTCACATGCGCACTTTCAAATTGAGTTTCATCGTGACTAGCTTTTCTTCAATTATTTTAGAAAATGCATCGATGCGTTACCACATATAACAATTTGGAGAAGGTGAGGTCCGTGGACATATTCTGTATGTCCAGAAGCCTTTTTAGGAGCCACATTAGACAGGAATGAAATATTTGTTTAGTTTTTCTTTTTCTTTTCTTTTTTTCTTTCTGTGTTTGTACTGTACTGGCAATAATAATAATGAACTCAAAGATGGGCTGGTCAAGTACAAGAAATATGTTTAATGGTTATTATGTTATATTTTGTAAAATTTTATTGTATGTTGCCCATTTTTTAAAATAAATAAAAAAAAAAAAAAAAAAAAAATTTAAACATAATTGCTGCTCCATTTAACTAAACAACTAAGTTGTTTGAAAACTTAAGCTACTAAATAATATTGAGACTTTTGTTTATTTATTTTATTTCAAGGACTGCATCGGGCTTGCAGCAAGACTGATTCTTACTTGTGATGCCTGCCAGTGCAGACTGCACATGATGTGAATGACCTAAGGACCCGAAAAGTAAACACCAAGACTATATTATAGCAATATGAGGAGGTCGATAGTCTGGAAGCAAAGTCTCGGACTTCCAATTGAGAGACCAGGGTTCAATTCCACCCGCAGCCAACTTAAAACATTTTCACGACACAAGCATTTCGTTTACTGTAAGAGTGTCTGTAGTGTTTTTGTGTTTATTTCAAATCCAGATTCATATATTTATCTAAAAAATATATACAAAGAGATAGATTGTGACAATACATCTAACTGATAAGACATACATGAATAATACACATCTTTGTGCGTGAATATCACGTCTAGAATGCAAGGTAATCTTATTATCTATATACTACGGACAAGTCCCCAAATTACATAATACAGTGCATTTTCGTTCAATTCTTTTCTTAACACCTTGCTTTAACACCTTGCTTTAATCCCTTGATCGAGATAGATAACAAATCGAGACAAAACAAATCAAAAAGGTATCCTAAATAAATCATAGAAATTATATTTTTTTACGTCAATATTCTATATATAAAGGTAGACAAAGAAATAATTTGTATCACTATTATTGGAGGACTATTTATATGTAGCATCATCTAGAAAGCAAAATATTAAATGGGTATATATTTTTTTCTGGTGTATGTTACAAACGAAACTACACTAAGTCGAATTTTGGCCTAAGTGGCTTACAAACAAACTGTTATATTGTTTGTAATATGTACTATTTTTAATGTGTTATATTTCTTGTAATACTATTTTTAATGGCATATTTACATATCTAAAAAACGCACCATATTAAGTTGATTTTTTATTTTCAAAACAAATCAATGCTATTCCCATCGACATTTTACAATTTAAAAAAAAAAGATGAGAGAAATGATCATGGCAACAATTCACAATAATTTTTGACAGTTATTTATTTGTGTTGACAATAATTTTGTTGCCATATTGAAAAATGGCGTCTTGTTACACAGTGCAGTTTCGCTGCGGCATACAGATTTATATAGGTAGGTAGGTAACAACATTATCTATTTAACTTATTAGTTACTTTACGGTATTATATTGGTAGTATAATAATAATAATAACAATAAATAATAGAGCAGTACAGAATGCATCATTATTTGTCGTATTATAGCCACGTCACTCATTCCTAAATAGTAAAGAAATAATTAAATATGCTCGGAAAGTACGCTGGTGAAAAAATTATTACGGGTACAGTCAATTAGCTCAATTGCACTCCGAGTCGTTCGTGACTCAATCGGCACAATATTGCAAGAAATTGAAGTAATTTCTTTCTATCCAATCTTTCTGCGAAAACATTATAAGGTGAATGAATCAACGAAATATTAAAAATAATTTAATTTTCGTATACAAATATTACAGACAGCGTTAGTTTTAGATATGTGTCTAAATCCAATCCTTCGAAATCCTCTATATTATATTAAGATAAATTAACATATCTTCTCCAGCTATAAAATGCTGAATTTGCAAGACAAACTAACAATCAATACATCACACGTTCACAAATTCTGTTCAACTTTAGATTATAAATATATAACACTAAGACAGTTTTAACTCTACACATTAATTCAATATTTATTTATAGCAATAATGATTATATATCGGCATGACAGCTAGAAAGCCTTTTCGCCGAGACATGATAACAACATTAGAAAAACATTAGACGCTCACCGAGCACAGTGCAAAAAACACCCGGATCATAATGCTCACCATGCACCATAGAATATTATGATATAATATAAGATGGTGCGTAAGATTTTTGGACGAGCGTACGTCTGTCAGAATGAGCGACGCCATAATACGACTTGACAATATTGAACATGCTGTTATATTATGATATAATATTATATGCTGTGTATAATAAGATATATATATATAAATATATTATGTATATAATAATTCCTAATAATGTAATATATTGTTATATATATGTATATACAGAGACTAATAAACTAATTAGGCAGTTATATATATAATAAGTCTGGCAGCAGTGCTATCTGATATCTCACCTGTGTTCTATTGTTGTACGTGAAGCGCGAACGCTGTACAATAGTTATTGAATAAACTATACCGAGACTGTACAACAGATTTTCCAGAGAATCCTTTAAATATAATACCGAAACATTTTTGTGTTTGTATTAAGTATGTTCAACTGTGTTATAATGAAAATGTAAAGACGATTTTATTGTTTGAATAAATTATTAAATTAAATTAAATTAAATTATATAAATTTTCTTTTTTTAACCAAAACTTGTCTTTTCAATGATTTTTCGAGTGCCTTCATGTAAAAGGCAGCAATTCGTAAAACATTTAATATAAACAGTGGCCCCACGTTGGGCGCCACTTTGGACACTCCCCTCCTCTTCCTAAAACCAGGTCCTCGTCTGAGAGGGGGACCCGGTTTAAGGAAGAGGAGGGGAGTGTCACAGAGACATTTGACATTTTCAATTCGACAGTGATACGATATATTATCATATACTGCTAAGCCATCACAGTTTACCCCGGAAGAGGGGTAGGTAGCAGACTAATTGCAAGTAATAAAAAAATTTAACATCTGGATAGGTGGCATATGCCCGAATTGGAAATATTAATTGTCTTAAACGTGAAGTTTTAAGATCACCTGCCTTTTACAGGACACTCGAAAACTTAAAAACAAAACAAAAAAGTGGGAGACCTACTCTTTACTTCACAGTTTAGGTAGCTATATCATCGCTTGTCCTAAATGTCTTGGTACTATTGAGGATGACCTATATATTTATTGCATGCAATAGTTAAGTCTACTGGCTAACTCACTTGTAAGAGATGCTGTGATTGACTAAACAAAAGATAAAACTGCTAATTCTTTGTGTCAGCTAGGTGCAATAAAACTAATTTCTTCTAGTCAAAAGGTATACATACAATTCTATGTATGGTATAAATGTTGCACAGAATGGTATAATTTACACAGAATCAGTTGTATAATGTCTTATTTAAAAATTGTTTTAATTGATTTAATTTTTCAGTTACAAGTGTGGTACGTGCGTGCGCACAATATTCATTCACACGATTTTGAATACAATACTGTATATATCAAGGGTTGTATTTGTTATATGACATGAATATTGCGGGCAAACATACTCCTTTTGCACAGATCTAACCGCGAGTCGAAACCAAAGCAAATATTATAAAAAAAAGAACACTACAAAAATTATTGATTATTGTGGATTAAGAGAGGTCAAACAATTGGCACACAATGAATTTTTTAAAGAAATATTATTAGTGTATGCATACTTAAAATCGAAAGATGAGATATTTCACAATTCAACAATAAGCGATAGGTATGCTTGTTTTATGAAGGCAGAGTTAGATATGCTTTGGTCCCTTGTGGACAGTTAGGGAGTGTTGCGTGTGAGATATCAGACAGCATAGGATTATAATAGTTCTAATACATAGTATGTATGTATATATAGATGCGAGCTGTGGCCATTCCCTATAAGACAGCACCTTGCATACCTCGACGAAGCCCCCCCTGTCCCGCACGTACAGGTACAGGCGGTACAGGTCCAGGGGCTGCTTGCTGATGGTGGGGCACGCCGCGATGGGACTCCTTCGCTCTTCCATGAACGCCAGAAGTCTGTCCACCCAGCCTCGCCTGTCCGGACAGGAGTCCATCTCGTATAGCTTAGCCAGGGAGTCTGATTTTTGCTGCAAATAGAAATAAAAAAGTTGTTAATTATTAACTTAAAGAAAGAATAACGTATGTAACCATTCCTCACAAACCATTAGAAAAAAAAATAACAATATATTAGTCATTACAAGTTCTACAAGTTTTAGATTAAAGCTTCACAAGAATTGTTTTTTTTTCCCAACAAATATTAGTGAAATAAATCACAACATTGCTGAGAAAGGAGAACATATCCCAAAGAATCTCTTCATCGTAACATTATTTCTATGTAATGTCAAAACAAGGATTCAACGGAAATTCAATAAAAGAAAACCATGATCTCGCATTCTTAAGACATCTAAGTACTGTGAAACGGAGCCAAAAATAGAGTCATCTATCATTATCATCATACTGCTCCCGTACTTTTTATTTAAAATTTAAATAAATTAATCTCGGAATAGTTACGTTAGATTTATCTAAAATCATGACAAACTAACTAACCTTGGTCCTATAGTTTTCTTGTGGAACATGACTATTAAATACCTGGAAAAATAGAGAATAAATTATTATCACATAATTAAGAATATTACTCGACAGACACCACATCTGCACAACCAACAGATTGTGCAAACTACCTTTAGTAGGAAATGTGAAAGGTGTCCTGATGCTTACGAATAGGATTAAGCTGGTTTAAGTGCACTTTAGCCATGATAAGCTCACCAATCCCAATATTTTTCAAATCATACATGTCAACTAACAGCAACCATCTTTATGATTGGGTCGGAGGCTGTTGACAATCAATCAAAGATAGTCAAACTGAACACTAGATGGCGCCAGAGGACAATATTGTTCCCCAATTTACAGCACTACTATTCTCCAATTTATAACATACTCTGAACAGTGGTTAATAAATTTAAAAAATCTTCACTATGATTAACACACTATATCAAAATATTGACATAAATCCATGGAGCTACACTTTATTATTCTTTAGATATTCCACCTAATATACAGTAATTTTGTGGAGCCACACTTGGGAGAAAGTGAAAATTTATTAGTTTCCCACCACCACACTAGATTTGAATTGGAATAAATTAAAAATGGGGGAGAATTATGTGTATGTGTGATATTTACAGGACTAGAGGGCTGCGTTCTAGGCCAACTGGATGGGCTGGCATCATAGTCGTCGTGTCCACTAGCGTGGGAGGCTGCTCCAGGCGAAGGGGCTCCTCCAACTCCTCTTCGACCAACACTCTCTTCACCAGATGCTGAAACAAAATATATTTATCACCTTGAATAAAAATCTTAAATAAGACAAATTATTCAATAAATTTTGATTTTCCAAATGGAAGTTTTTTAGTTCTAACCCTAACTTTGACTATTACAATACACAATATGAAGGTAACATAGTTATTTTACACAATGGGGTGGTTGTTAACCGGATGGTATTCTCTGGCTCTTAACCCTTTCAGGACCACAAATAATTTTTAATATCCATCCCTGTTTTTACTTTTCAGTGCAAAAGTAATAAAAATAAAGTAAAAAGAAAAGCATCTTCATAAAAAAAATCGATTTTACTGTAGCGCTTTTTTTTGTAAATATTTGTGAATATTTTAATACTTTGTTACAGTAAATATCACCAGAAAAAAATATAATGGATTGAACAACAAAATTCCATATTTTGGAAAAAATAATATTTATAATTGAAATCCTCAAATATTGGAATTAAACCTTTAGCTTTTCTTTTAAAATAATTTGAAAATTATTTAAAAAGATTGAGGATAATAAGTAGCTTCTTACCAGCTGAAGCATTGGAAAGTGTACTCTGTTGTGATCCATCATCCAGTGGCGCTCCATCTGGTCCCGTGGTGACCAGCGCCGTGGCGGGAGGTCCATTGTCCTGTTGGGAGGGGTCCCCGGGAGGGCCCATCACGTGAGGGGCCGGAGGGCCCATCTTATGTTGCAGATGTTGTTTGAGGTAGTGTGGAGGTGGAGGAGGTGGACCCCTCGCCCCGCCCCATCCCGGGTAGCCCTGGGGTGGAGGGCCACCTGGGGGACCGCCCACAGGACCTGGAGGGGGCGGCCGACCGGGAGCTCCGTATTGTCCAGCTCCGGCTGCCGCGCCTCCGTACCCGGCATTAGGATAAGGCGGTCTAGGAGAATAATTTCCTGCAAAATTAAAAAACAATCCCTTAATAATCAAAAATTTAACTAAGGCCATCAGTATGAAATTTACATCGTGTTAGTGCCCATATCTTAATTTGGGACTAACTCGATTTGTGTGAATTGTCTATACATATTACTTATGTTATTCAAATTGCATATGTCGAAACTTGGATAGAAAGAATATACATTTTTTTTACAAGCCATGCTCATCGAAGGTAAAGTAGTGGAGAGTTTACAATGTAAATTCTGATGATGTCAATTTCAATGATTTCTGAACATTTCTAGGTGAGGATTCCAATGTCTTCATCACACTGATATTTTGAACGGCTAATTCTGGCAATATCCTCAGAAAAATTGAACATACATTCATACAAACATGGACCAACTTTTTCTATATAGAAATCCCATTGTCCAAGAAGTGTTCTGTTGTAATTTATTTATTTATCACTTGTACAAGGCGTGAGCCTTTTACACGTTAAACATATAACAAAGTAAAAAAAAAATTGACAGACAACAATAATAAAAAATGAATAGGTACAAATTTATAAAAATAAAATATTTGTATTGCTTTACCTTGTGGAGGGTATTGATGCTGTGGCGGGGGGTAAGGTTGATGATGTGGCGGCATTTTGTAAGGTTGGTGATGGTGCGGGGGCGGCGGGTATGGTCCCGGAGCCCCTGTAGGAGGCATCACCTGCCCGGGGGCCCCCCTGGGCACCGCACTACTACTGTTGGTGCTTGTGTTGTTGGCGTTACTATTACTGCCTCCGCCCTCCGACTGACTACTGGATGGCCGTGGTGGCATAGGAATGTTTTGTTGACCTGGAAACAAACAATCGACATTAGATAATTGTATAAGATTAGCTAGAAATGAGGCTATCCTTAAGACGTCTTAGACTGCTAAGATATCTAGGTGTGTAAAAGTTCTTTCAGCCACTAAGATTGCATGGTTGGCTGGAAGATGTTGCACTGCAACAAGCCCGCCATTTGACAGAACATTGTTTGTATTTATTATGTTTGTCTGTACAATTATGTTATTATGTTCTGTCAATAAAGTTTTATTATTATTATTAAGATTGTTAAAGGTTGTGAGTGAGAACAGAAGGCCGGTGGACCGCTCTAGAAGAAGCTGGTAAGGACAAGTAGCAAATACTCCAGAGTAGTGGTCAAAGGTCCTGAAAAGAGCTCAGGGCCCTCTGGAGAAAGTACCTAAATGCAATGAACCACTTATCCAACTAGTGTACAGAGTACGTATTAGAAGATGCATGTATTTAAACAGTCTTCGTCATAAATACGAAAGTCGATGGTCTAGACCGGGTCATAATTTGATCATTTCCAATGACAGTTATGTAGCCAAAAGATCTGCCGTTCGAGGGAATCGATTGCAGCATAAACAATAAAAAAGCAATTGTTTTTTTTTTAGTTTTTCTTCTACAACAACTACTCATTACTACTTTATAAAAAAGTGGGAGTCCTATTTTTTACAGGGGACTCTACGGAGGTATATAATATATATCTTTTGCGTTTTCAATGTCATTATAAAATAGCTAAAATGGAAACAATATATAATTACTATACAGGCGGCCTAAATAAGAAATGTACGTAACCTTGAAATCCTTTACATAACAACATTATATAATCGTAAACGATAAAATATACTAATAATAATAATAATAGCCAGGTACATAATAATAATTAACGTATTTTGAGTGGGTAATCTGTAGGTATATAAACAACATTGTTTACATCTATATACATATAGGTATTATATCCAAGTATGTAGGTATTCTATACATTGACAGACAGACCCGAGATATATAATATACATATAATATAGGAAGGTATATAATAATTATCATAACACGACAGGGGGAATGACCTTTGCTATTATTAGTACACAATTTATATATATATTATTGTTATAGATATATATATATATAATTGGGTGTTGTTAAGGTATTGCTACCTATTATTACATCACAATAATTATTAATACAGTGGATACACAAATGCGAACAAGTGATAATAATAACAATATCATTTATTAATTGTGTCGGTGCACACGTAGTAGAATTCCATAATAATGCAATTTGAAACAAATGTTCCTTTCTACTATTGTTTGTTAATTCACAGAGAGACGTCTTTCGATTTATAAGGTCATTATCAATCTGAATTGTTTACAACTATTCATCTGTTTATATAGTGTTTACTACAAAAGAAATTCATTATAAAGTAATTATCTGACCTATTATGAACAATGTAACTTACTGGAAATTTATGGTATTATATTTAATAAAATAAAATATAATACCATAAATTTCCAGTAAGTTACATTGTTCATAATAGGTCAGATAATTACTTTATAATGAATTTCTTTTGTAGTAAACACTATATAAACAGATGAATAGTTGTAAACAATTCAGATTGATAAATGACCTTATAAGTCGAAAGACGTCTCTCTGTGAATTAACAAACAATAGTAGAAAGGAACATTTGTTTCAAATTGCATTATTAACAATATCATTATTGATTGTCCTTCTCTAAGTACGTACATATTATTTTTATCAGCTGTGCATTATTATTATTAAATAAGAAGACATAATTATCATGTATCGATTGTTGCGAAATTAAGTAATTCATTATTACTAAAGCAGACATGTCCCGAGAAAATCAAAGACGACGTATTTCCTCCGGACCTAAAAAATCTATTTTGAAATTCGCACACAAATCAACCGTGAAGCACCCGGCAAAAAATGGACCTCGCACTCTTTACCGTCACTTTTCGGTTGTCCCGTAAAAGACGTCCGATAAAAAAAATACTTCATTGTGTCGGTGTTAAGGGAGAAGAATCATAATGAAATAAGTAAATAATCAAATGCTATACTTCATATCAAGTAGAATACGTCTTAAAATCAGCGATGAGTACGGCATCTAGCACTGAGATGACAACTTGCATGTTTGTTACAGTCTTCTGGTTACTCTAATAGTGAGGGTATGGCGTGATGTTACAGTATAATAAAGTCTTCTTCTATTGTCTATCAAAGTGAAAGTGGGACATGAATAAAGCTTAAAACCATTTGTGCTTTTGTATTCAAATTGACAGGATTGCCATTATCCAACGCCACCCTCAGGAATGTTAATTGGAAACGTGCCTCCTCCGTTAAAAACAGTTAATATTTTTTGACATAACAAAATACGATTAAAAAAAGCAAGCACAATTTCTTAAGAGTTTATTAAAGACTAAATTTTTATAACGTTACTATTTTTACGTAAAATTTGAGGAGAAAACAAAATTGGTGTGCAAGGACAGGTCGAATTGATTTTCCGTTATCTCTATCTACCCCACAAGTGACGCAGCGTAAAGGGATAGGTTTAGGTACTAGATAGAGGTGTGGTGTCTACTAGTGATGTAACGAATGTGTGATTTTGGATATTCGCGAATGCGAATATTTGTTGCCGATATTCGCGAATATTGACTTGCTTAAATTTCTACAATATTGCGCTCAACCATTAAAATTTCTACCCCCCCCCTATCGCCGAATTTTCAAAATGGTATAGGAATTTAAAATATTTCAAAACTCCTCGGTTTTCTTAAAGAATATTTTCTTGCAGTACCTGTTTCTACAACGTACCGGGTAAGAATCCAGTACTTTACCGAATATCCGATACTTTAATACCGAAATAATATTTGCAAAACATTCGCATATTTTTTTGCGAATACAAACGAATGCGAATACTTTGAAATATGCGAATACAAATATTCGTTACATCACTAGTGTCTACAGTCTACACACACGACACCTGCTGTTTACACCGTAAATTGTGATAAAAAGACTTAACAGTTTTTAAGTATGTATGACAACCGAATGGACTCTGATAGAAATGAACAGCATAATGTATGAACACTTATAAATTGGACATTACATTGCATACTTGTTGTTGGTGATTATACAATTGTACTAAATATATGTGTATTGTCTGTAGTGTTCCGTTGACTTAAATAAATTAAAATAAAATAAAATAACAGTTCGATCAAATTTTGTCGACGTTTTCAAATTTAAAATCGACAGACCACAGTGCATAATAGCTTACACGGGTAAGTACATGGATGTTTACCTATGTCATATACCAATTTACTTATTATTATAGTAGTAGGTATGTATAGCTATAGAGACATAGAATAATAATAAAAAACAGCTGATGTTTTGTCTACAGATAACAAAGACAATAATACATATACATACAGCACAATATGTAGGTACCTACTTATTAGCATAATATACACAATACAATACATCTACTTCCGATTACAATACATTATAATTTATTACTAGGTATGTATTATAATCATCACAGTTTCTCTATAAATGACAATGTTACAAGGATTTCGTAATAATGGCGAAGATGACGAATGATTTCTTCGACGCCGTTTAATGAAGTTCCAATCACAAGGACGCGGGAAACTCTATTGGAAGAATGATGTCTTTAAACGGTCCTCATCACATTCGCAACTTGAGCTTTCAGTGATTGTGTAAGGAGTATCTAGGCACACTTTTTGCCGACAATCGTCCAGTCTTTGCCTATGAATGCCCATTAACAATAATCTTCTGCAAACTTTACTTCGTCCTTTGATTCACATGATATTGTTTTTTATTTAATACTTATCAGTACATTCTGTAAACTTTGTATTTTACTACTGTTCGTATTATGATTGTTCAATCATCGCCATTTTTTTCTTCAATCGTTGGAAATTATTACAATTATACCTACGTTGTCTCCTGAGAGGGGCAACGAAAAGGACGACCGGCCCATCAAGCCCATGAAATGTAAAATTCTATCTATCTATACCCTCACGCCATGTCCCAGGTCGGGTAGGCAGAAAGAACGAAACGCCATATAAATCTATCACTATATACTTCTTTCGCTTCCTCTGATAAATAGAAGTCCCCGAATTGAGATATCGGGCAGCTACGACACAGTAATCCCGATAATCAGACAATGTAAATATTATTGTTGAACCACTGCCTGCTACTGCAATGTTTTCTGTACTAATGAAATTGTGTGAATTTGTCAGTACGAATAATTATGATTGTATGTATCCTGGACCAAATTATGAATAATCATAATAACACGTAATAAAATTATATTTATTACAAGTGTAGTGAAGTAATAATGTAGTTAATATTATTTTGTATTTGTAATGGACATAATATGTTAACAATTTCCTGTGTGTAATATTATAGATAATATTGCTGAGTGTCGTGTCGTGCTGGTGACTGCACGCAAACAGAACTATTGTCACGACAGTTTCATCTATGGTCACGGTACAATGACTGTAAGTATAAAGCAAACTACTTGAGAGTGTTAGGACAATGTATGAAAGTGAGACGTGGACATGGTTAAAGAAGGATGAAATTGGCATAAATGCAGTAGAAATGAGATCGTTGAGAAGGATGTGTGGTAAATGTCTGAGAGATCGTGTGCGTAACAGAAGCATACGAGAGGAATGTGGAATGAACGTTGGTGTAGTAACAAGGATGAATGTAAATAAGTTACGATGGTTTGTGCATGCGGAAAGAATAAATGAGGACAGAATGACCAAGATGATACATTTGTCTGAGAGGAATGGTGCTCGGAGACGTGGACGTCCGAGGATTAAATGGCAAGATCGTTTAAATCAAATCCTACAGGATGGTCACGTCTTGAGCACAGTATTGAACAGGAGAACATGCATGACCATTGTTTGCCGAACATAATGATTTCCAGTATTCGATGTACATTTGGTATGAAGCATTTGGTTTGCATACTTTCTATTCGACTTAATTCGATAACAGACGAGTTATACAAGCACACGCGAATTTTCGAATTCACTGACTGTTAGTGTCATTCATATACTCTTTATCACTTTTTTTATATTTTTAAGCCGAAACAATAACAGGTAAAGCTCAGCTTTCGGGCTCGTACGTCTGATAGCAATATTGTTAGTGTTACGTAGGGGTTGAGTTTGAGTATTGCTAGCTCGCGTGTTCTCGTTCCGTATCTACCTACAGATTTACATACAATATCTTGAATACACCACATACCTACCTACCACTATGATAAGACAATAAGGCGGGAGGTATAAAATACACCACAAGACATCGGTACATTTTATAGAGGTATACCTTACTCTATATATTATACTATTATTACATTATATATTCAGTATTGTACGTATGTATATATGTAGACTAGACAGTAACCGGGTTCATTCAGAAAGTTTGCTGTCAAACCGAGTTAGTGGGTGAAGAAATAATAATAATATAGTAGGTATCACCTATTTACAGAGATGTGCAAAATACTTTAAAAAAAGTATTTAAATACAAAATACAAATACTTTTGAATTTTTGTATTTCAAATACAAAATACTAAATACTTTTTCAAAATGGTATTTAAATACAAAATACAAAATACGTATTTTCAAAATACTTTTTTAAAATACATTTTTAAAATACTTTTTACAAATAGTCGAACAAGGTGTAAGACAAAAGTATTTAATATTTAAACCATTGATGAATGAAAAAGAAATTAAAAACTGGACAAAAGTATACATAAATGGAGAAAGGGTTGACATGATTCGATATAGCATTGCTTGCAGACAATTGATGAATGCCATTGATGAATGAAAAACTGGACAAGAGTATTATATAAATGGAGAAAGGGTTGACGTGATTCGATATATCATTGCTTGCAGACAATGAGGATGAGCCTTAGGAAGAACTGTCAAAATAGATTTTTTTTTAAATTAAGTCATGACAAAATGTACGGTTGTTAGAAGAGATAAGCCGAAAATTGTCATAAATGGATTGAGTATCATCAAGCAGGTAAGAGAATTCCTGACTTGGGCTGCAAAATAAATCAGAATGGATAATCCAAATCTGAAATCGTATGGACTACTGTAACATCATATTATATACAGGACTGCTCCAGACTCCTTATCGTCTTCAGATGGTTTTTAATGTTGCCTCCGGATCATTTACAGAGAGAATAAGAGCTGCCACATAACTTCACTTCTAAGAAGTCTACACTAACTGAGAGTCCTAGAGATACTGGTGTTTAAACTGTGTCTCACTGTCCACAAGGCAGCACACCACCCGCTCTTAAACTCGTTGAACTCAAAAGGGCAAATAGCTCTAAATTTGCAGAAAGAAGAAACAAAGTCGCAGCGTCATCTGCCTGGAATAGATTGCCTTCAGACAAAACTGAAAATGTTACCATTCAGGAGAAATCACAGCGCCCTTGAAATGTCCATGGATCATTAAACGGCGTCATGTATAATTTGTTCAATCATCATTATTATGTGTGTATATCTCAAACATGGAGTACTCTAATGGAAACGTTGTATTTGTAATTCAACAAATTGGCAAAAAAGCTTGCGTACGCGCATATCAATTAATGGCAGAATTTTGTTTCAAACAATAAAAAGGTATTTTGTAAAAGTATTTGGTGTAAAATACAAAATACTCAAAAAAAGTATTTCAAATAAAATACAAAATACTTTTTACAAAAAGGTATTTGAAATACAAAATACAAATACGTATTTTGTATTTTGTATTTGTATTTTAAATACTTTTATTTCAAATACGTCACATCTCTGCCTATTTAGGTACAAAATACTTGGCGTACTACAGACCTATGTAAGATAGATAGGTATAAAGTATATTATCTAACATATAAAATTCTCGTGTCACGGTGTTTGTTATCATACTCCTCCGAAACGGCTGGACCGATTTTGATGAAATTTTGTATGCTTATCGGGTAGGTCTGAGAATCGGCCAACATTATGTAGTTTGAGAAATTGTACGAATGTAGAAGCGACAGAAGTATGCAAAGATAGATTTACACATATGGTGTTCCGTTCTCTCTGCCTTCACCACTTGCGATACTCCTCCGAAACGGCTGGACCGATTTTGATGAAATTTTGTATGCTTATCGGGTAGGTCTGAGAATCGGCCAACATTATGTAGTTTGAGAAATTGTACGAATGTAGAAGCGACAGAAGTATGCAAAGATAGATTTACACATATGGTGTTCCGTTCTCTCTGCCTTCACCACTTGCGATAAGGCGTGATGGTATAGTACAGTAAAATAAGGAAGGTACAGGTGTTATGCAGGTCGTTTGCATCGATATTGGTGCAGTCTGTATGACGAGATATTTCGTGTAAATTGGTAATGTGTAGACTCTGAATAGACAGACAGATAGTAGTAGAAGTAATAGTAGGTATACGGTGAGAGAATAATAAGTGAATGAGGGTCACGTCACATTAGCAAACTGTCGGCATACAATTTATCCAATCTCAGTTGCCTCTGCCTACCTACCTACCACCCCGACACACCTACAACACCTAGGTACATACAACAGACCGACCAACAATCGGATACCACCCACACCCCTACCCCCCTTAACAACACCCATTACTCTCACTCTTTCTTTCTCCTACCTCCTTCTCCACCACCCTGTGCAGCAGCCGCCACCGATTTCCCATTCACACACAAAACTGGAGGGGAAAAAATAAAAACTACCCTTTCAAAGGCAGTAGTAGCGGTATTATCATCAGTAGTAGCAGAGGGCTTGCCCCCCCCCCCCACGTCACTCCCACGGCTCTGGGAATATATACATACATATATAATATATACATAATATACATCGTAGTATATGGGTCAATGCCAGGGAATCCCGTCCCATCCTAACAACAGTCAGCATCCTAGACAATGTCTACATTATATTATATAAATGTGGGTTGGTGTATATAACTACTATATAAATATACATACAAAGGTATATATCCCATATACCCCACACCACATAACACACATTATATACATGATATTATGTACATTCATTAAACACGAGGATAAACTACCCAGCCGTCTATGTATGTATGTTGCCACGTGAGTATATAATATATAAACTAATCTCACATATTTATCTATCGCAATAATAAATGCCGAACATGCCGACTGATAACTGGTTGCTTGAAACCAACCCCAGTCCACAAGCTGTATTGCTTGGCAAGAATCGCTCCCCTAGATGTCAGACGAAGTGTAGCAACCAATTGTGAGAGAACCTCACAAGAGACAGACTCAAAGCATCTCCTATTTAACCATGTTCCCCCACCACAACGTCTCAGTTTTAGACGATCATTTTTAAGCGCCTCATCCTCACTGCCAGGCCCTGCTTCCTCTGAAGGTCTACGCAGGTGGGCAGAGGATCCGCAAATATGCGAATCTTTACTGCAATCTTAACACCCTACTGCAGGAGGCGATCTAGACTATAGGATATGGAAAACCCTCAATCGTCTAAAATCTGGTGTAGGAAACTGCCGTGACGGTAGAGAACGGTGGGCTTTCCTACAAGACGAATCCGGAGCGTGTGACTGTGGTGCAGCATAGACCGTGCCACACTTGGAGTGTCCAATGTGCCCTGTCAGATGCACTATGGAGGATATTTTTGAACCATCTCCACGTGCTGTGCGTTTTGCACAGTACTGGATATCAGTTTGATTGTTTTATTCTGGGTTTCGAGACGATAAATAAATAGATAATAATAATAAAGACACATTCCTCAACTGTAGTTATTGCTATCACCGCTACTCAAATTGCATACTTCATACATCACTAATATTTCGCAGTGCATCAGCAACATAACGTATCATTATTAAACAATTATGATTATTCAAAGGAATCTATCTACAAGTCAGTATATACCTACAGTAATATGTTTTCTTTGCTGACTTCATGTAGTATGCAATAAAACTGCTTACTTGAGCGAATTGCGTTAGTATAATAAATAATAATACACAAGCAATCCAATGTGCCGTGCATCTTGCCTTATTATTGACGAGAATGCAAATACAAAGAATATAATAATGCTTTCTAGCAATAATAATAATAAAGACAATTTATATATGGCACCGTTTAATGATCCGTGACCATCTCAAGGGCGCCGTGGCAATGATTAATTAGTATTAACATACTCCTGGTAGTCCAAAGACTGGAAATTCCAAGGAAAAATTGGTAATGCGATTAATAAAATTTAATATTGAAAATAAACGAACGTTGGTGCAGAGAAATACATAAACATTTTTCTAGAGTTCCTCGCTAAAGGTGCATTTGTAAAAATGTGTTACTATACCATCACGGCATATTCCACAAGTGGGGTAGTCAGCAGATCAGCGGCATATAATAAACATGCAAGCTGTCCTCTCCTTGCCAATATAAAATCAAGACATTCAGGATGGGTTAAATAATATGTTACCGTTGATTTATATAGGTATTAGAAGTTCACCTTTTTAAAACAGTCACCATAATATGTTTATGTTATGTGTACATATAGGTACACATTATCTTTTGTGTTTCAGACTGAAGAGCACTCATTGGCTTTTTTTTACTAGCACTCATTATTTACCAAAGGTTTTTAGATTTATGTACCCCTTTGGATGGTTAGATAAATCAAATTAAATTTTGATTGCGGAATACAGGAGGCCATCAAGAACTCTTGCCTTTTCTTATTGTAGTATTTTTGATATTCCCCAGTTTGCGTTTTGTATCCGTGCACACTATTGTTAAAGGTCAGCCACAGGTTTGATTATAATTCTCGTTGCTCGATTTTATGTGTGGCTTGGACCTTTTCAGTAGTAATCGATTGACAAAGCTCTCTGACTAGCAGACTACAGTGTGACCAGGCCACCCCTCCATAGGTGATGTGAGGCACAATGAAAGGCATGATAATCATAATATGTTTCGTATGCAAATTACATAATTCCAGCTAATGGAATATGTAACTCTATATTAGACTAACTTAATTACATTACATTAACTTACAGTTATGCTGTTACTGTGTAAAATTGTATATAGTAGTTACTTACCGACAGCAGGTGACATGGACCTGGAGCCAGTGGATCCCGTGGGACTGGGCGAGGGTCTTAGGAGCGCCTCGCGGCTGCCCCCGCCACCGCCGCCTCCTCCGCTACTACTGTCATTACTGTTCTGACCCGACAACTCCTGAAACAACAAAGACAACATACAAATTAAAACATCTCTTACCAATCGCACAATAAGTCATTATACAATTTACAGAAAAAAAAACTTTGTCGAATGCAAGAAAATGTCCAGTCCCTCGAAAAACATTTACAAGGCGAAAAATATCATTCATAATTCGAAGTTTACGACATTAATTCAGAAACGTAAAAATGTCTACATATCGATGATTCAGTTCCGCAGGGATTAGAAATTCCATTACTAAAAAAATTTCAACTTAATTTATAACATGCGATATTATTTCAATTCCATAAACAAAATGTATGCGGCAGCAGCAAGGTTTTATAAAAACATAACGGGGATAACGCAAGTCTATATAAATAAAGGTTCTGCCGTGTAAAACTGAATAAATTTATAAATAAATAAGAATTTTATAATAAAATTTGAGATGATCGGTATCGTGATGTTGTTAGCACAAGCATGTTGCATTCTGTGAGGGTGTCTGGGGTGTATTAAGGTTTATCACAAACCCAGATTCATTTTTAACAAAAAATAAAGATATTTATCTATTAATTATAATAATGATAATAGGTACATAAAAGGTGGACCCTAATTTACATACGATTATTGACGATAGCACTCTATTGAAGAGAATTCAGTAGATATATTTATTATATATAATACTAATACTACTACTATACTATCACGGCATATCCCACTAGTGAGGTAGCCAGCAGACCAATCGCATGTTATAAACATGCCAACTGTTCTCTCTAGGCAAACAAAGAATTTACGACATGCATGATGGATGCCATACGTCATTGCTGAATTCAAGAAGTAAAATGTATATTTTTTAGAAAACCTGTCTTTTACAGGAGGCTCGAAGCTTACGGAAAAGAGAGGAAGATCTATTCGTTACCAAGGGCTCCAAGGAATTTTATATATTTCGAGTTCTATAATTTCAACAAATAGACATGTCTTATATTCTAGAAATCGGCATTTTTGTAATTTTGCTATATTTATATTACGCTTTAATAAAAACACAACAGAAAGTGAAATATACTATATAATACTAATCGCACTGTTAAAGACATACGTTGTCTTTGTTCCGTTCAATATAGTTTAACAATACGAAATATTTATTTGTGGTACTGAAATTAAATTCATTTTTTCCATTAACTAAATAAAGTGGACCGTGTATCTTTCATAATTATTTATTTGTGGAATTGATATAGTGTAGTTGATTGTGAGTAATCAAATCAAAATTTTCTACTAAGACTGAGTTATGGAACCTGGACAGCAGTCAATAATATAATATATACATATAGGTATATCTACCTGATATAATAATTATATGTGTAGTAATGCAAGTCGAGATGATGATTATATTATATAGATACATATACCTATACACATTATACTAAGAATAATATGTATATAAGAATCCGGACAGACACGGTGGCGCCAAACTAATTATGATACATATACACACATATACCTGTTAACACATATATATCTATATATTGTATGATATTAAAACAAAACAATAAATAACCCGCGTTATGTAATAATAATATGTATTCAATAGGTAGGTACTAAGGTATACAAAATACACACATAACATAATAACATTATTATGTATTTTGTAAACACGTTGTAATTGTTACTATTATTACTGTTATTTTGAATAATAATAATACATAAGACCGAGATAAGGTACTTTCTAACAAGTGTGTGGGTTATGATAATGTTATATACCTGCAGTAGCGAGCTTTACATGCACCCAAAAAAGCGACGAACAAGGAAAGAAATGAAAAATATAATACACTATCATAGACAGCGCGGTACATTTTTTCGGAATTTTTGTGTTCCAACATCGATGTCCTTCAAGCATTAGCAATGTATTGTCTTACAACCAACGTCAGTTTAAAACTGGATGCCAAATTTGATCGACCGCATGACCGATATTTTTTCTTTGAGTTACCGATCTAATAAATTAAAGACATTCAGGATGGGTTGCAAAGCATCTTGAACAACAAAAAAATATATACCAGTTAAATAAATGTTGCTTCAAGGGATGAATAAATTAATAAGATTCCTTCGACTTCCACGCATTCTATTCACAGCACTCCTCACGCATCCATTCATTCTTCTAATATCCTCATTCCTCACTCTATCACGCAAAAGTTCATCTCCACTACTACTATTACTATACCATCACGGCATATCCCACAGGTGGAGTTGACCAGCAGAAGAGCTACACATGTAATAAACATGCAAGATGTCCTTTCCGTGCCAATATAAAATCAATACATTCGGGATGGGTGGCAAACCTTATCACTGCTGATTTTAAAATGTAAAATTACTTAATTTTTCGAACACCAGTACTTTTGTAAAAACAGGGCACTCGAAAACTTACGGAGAAGAGTGGGAGACCAATTCTTTACCGGGAGCTCCAAGGGATTCATTCGTTCGTCTCCACCGCATTTATTCCGCTTTCGTCCTTATACAACAACCACGACCATATTATTTCGACAGCATACGAAAGTGATGTACAATGTCACAATGGTTAAGTACTTATTTGTTTATTTTATTTTATTCTTCTTGCACATCATCATACACATAACAAATCAACAAATCAGTTTACATAAAAAAAAAAACAATGTGATGATAATATATACAGTGGCGAGATTATCACTTTATAGTGATTTCTTCCATCTAACCACGAATATAAGTTGCATTATATACTTGTGTATATTAGAGTATAGGTATGTATGCGATTACCCTTCGATGTGATTTCAAGTATGTAATAATAATAATATTTATGAGCGCATTATACAATACATAGTAACATAGTAAAACATTGAAGCTAATCATGATGTAGATGTAACCAAGATGTCTAAATGTAATGATATGTTAAATAGTCAATATTGTAGTGGAAATAGAAATAATAATGATTCAAAAACAAAAATAAGTGAAAGAAAATGTGTTGAATTGAAAAGTCATAGAAATACTTGCGAAAAATTTATACCTAAAATAACTGTAATCGGTGATCAGTTCGCAAAGGGAATGGGAATAAATTTGTATATGAAAGGGATAAAGAATATTAATTGTATAACAAGACCAGGAGCTAGTATAATGGATATGCATAAGGATATCAATATGCTTCTTGATGCATCTGGATGTGGTGATAAGTTGATCATTGTGATGGGAAAATATGAGAGAAGAAATCAGAGAAGAGACACATTAGATATGCTGGCTTTAATATGTGAGAAGGCTATTCGAAAACAAGTATCTCTCATTCTAACGACAAACCATTATACAGATGATAATGAAAAAAATTTGTCAATTTATAAATATAATTGTAAACTCTATACTATGTGCAATATGAATAAAGACTTGAGATTGATAGAAATAAATAGCAGACAATTATCATTGGCGGAACAAATAATGACGAACTTGCAACCCTCTGTAAGTAACATACCAACTATAATTAGTATACCATTGATGAATATAGATGACATGAATTCCATAAGCAGTTTCTCCACATTGCATGCAGATAATGGTTTTTGTAAACCATCAACTAGTCAACATCAATTTAAGAATTGTAGTGACCAAATGAAATTGAATTTTATGGATCATTGACGTATGCAAATGCAAACAGCATTAGAAATAACTGTAATAATTTTGAAACTAGATATAAAAAGAAAAAATTAGCTGCTTTAACACATATGAAGGAAACTGAAGTGGTGACGTCATCATCCTCATCAGAGAATAGTGCAACCGTGTTCTGTGTGACTCATCAAAATGCTCAAGGCCTTCGAGGAAAATTACATGAACTCTCTACTTCCCCAGTATTGAGCCAGGCAGATGTGCTGTGCTTCACGGAGACGTGGCTTTGTGAGATGGAGGCGGTTACATATAGTGTTTTGCATTTTGATATTATTAGTAAATTTTGTAGGGATAAAACAATTAGAGGGGGTTCTCTTATAATGATTAATAAAAAACATAAATCAAAAGAAAGAATTGATATAGTAAAACTATCTATAGAAAAACATTGCGAAATAAGTTGTGTAGAAATTAATAACAAAATTATTCTATCCGTATACCGACCTCCCTCTGGTTGTCATACTGTCTTTTTAAATACCATGGAGAATGCCCTCAATCAAGCAACTCATAAAAATAATAAACAAATTATTGTATGTGGAGATTTTAACATTGATCTATACAAGCCCTCCAAAGAAAACGACTCCTTTATTGATTTTATGAACTCGTTTTTATTGACACGTAGCATCTTTGATGCTACACGAATTACAAATAAGTCAGCATCATGTATAGACAATATTTTTACTAATACCGATATAATTGAAACAAACATTGTGGATTTAGTTAGATCTGACCATAATGGGCAGTTAATTAAATTTAGAACAGAATCTGTATCAACGCACACCAATAATAAAAATAAATATATTAGTAAAAGAGTATATCATAAAGATAAAGTAGAAGAATTTAAAGATTTGATATCATTTACATTGAGTGACTCTGATTTCTTAAACTGTGACATAAATAAACAATTTGAAATTTTCTTTAATGATGTTGTGTTGACAATCAATAACGTTTTCCCAATTAAAACATTAAATTGTAAACCTAGCATGTCATTTGTAGATTGGGCAACTCCTGGTATAAGGGTATCTAGAAAAACATTATTTGATTTGTATGAAAGAAAAAAAAATGACGACTTTGATGAGATCAAAAAATTCACTAGGACTTACAGTGCAGTGTTTAAGCGGGTCTGTAATGAAGCAAAACATAAATTCCTTGCCAATAAAATTAAAAAATCAAAAAATCCTATTAAAACTACATGGGATATTATTAAAAATGAGACTGGTAGAACCCGTAATGTTGCCAATGAACCTCCTACAACAAATCATATGAATGAAAAAGTTTTAGAAAAAGCAAACTCCTTTAATAACTATTTTGTGAATGTAGCGTCATCCTTAGTCAATAATCTTTCTATTCAAAATGCTTTAAAATATTTGTCACCTTCTTGCAAATCAAAGAATGTATTTAAATTTAAAAAAGTTGCCCAGGCAGATATATTGAGAATATGTAAAAAACTTAAAAATAAGAAAACAAATGATCTGTGGCATATGTCAACGTGCCTTTTGAAGCTGATAGTTGATGGCATTGCACAATCTGTTGCAACAATAATCAACATTTGTCTTGAACAAGGAGTTTTCCCAGATAAACTAAAAATAGCTAGGATCATTCCCATATTTAAAAAAGGTGACAAAGATGATCCTGGGAATTATAGACCCATTTCGATACTGCCTGTATTAAGCAAAATTTTTGAGTCGGTGGTCGCTGAGCAGCTTACCCAGTACATAACCCAGAACGGTATATTACATCCACAACAGTTTGGCTTTCAGAAGGGAAAAAATACCTCTGACAGTATAGCTTCCCTTGTCAAAACTATCTTGGAAGCCATGGACCAAAAACGAGACACTTATGGTGTGTTTTGTGATCTTTCAAAAGCCTTCGACTGTGTGGACTATGACATTCTTATACAAAAATTGGAATACTATGGTATTACTAACAAAGAAATTGTTTTTTTCCGATCATACTTAGATAATCGTCAACAGGTGACCGAAATGGGTAGTGTCCGATCGCAAACATCAGTGGTAAAACGTGGCGTTCCACAAGGTTCTATACTTGGTCCTATTTTGTTTTTAATTTATATAAATGATTTACCAATAGCTATACCAAAGGATCAAACAGTAATAATGTTCGCTGACGATACATCTCTCTTAATTAGGGATGATAAATCTAAAGAAAAAGTTGTAGAAAATGTTCACATGGTGTTAGATCGCATGGGTGAATGGTTCGGTGCCAACGGTCTCGTGCTTAATGTGACGAAAACAAATACCGTTCATTTCTCTCTGAGAAAGAATACAAATGCTGACCCAGTGATAGCGTCACTGTGTGAGCAAGGGTTGCAGACAACTAGGGAGACAAAATTCCTAGGTGTGACAATAGATGAAAAATTGCAATGGTCACCACATATTGAATGTATTTCTAAAAAATTGTGCTCTGCAATCTACGCCATTAGAAAAACTAAAGAAGTTTGTGGATTTGATGCAGCCAAATTTGTTTACTTTGCATATTTTCATAGTATCATGTCCTATGGAGTATTGTTCTGGGGAAGGGGAGCTGACTGGAATAGAGTATTTATATTACAAAAAAGGGCAGTACGAGAACTAATGAATATAAAACCCAGAGATACATGTAAGATTGCCTTCAGTGAACTGGGAGTACTTACATTACCAAGTTTATACATATATGAGTGCCTACTTTATTCCTATAAGAACATATCTAATACGCCCCTGAACTCAGACTATCACAAATACAATACTCGTTGTAAGCGAGATGTAAGACCCCTAGAACATAGATTGGCTAAAGTTTCAAAAAGCTTTATTTGTCTTAGCATAAGTTTATATAATAAATTGCCCAGTAATATTAAGGCACTCAATTATGTAGAATATCAGAGAGAAGTGAAAAGGTATCTTGTTGGAAAAGCTTTTTACAATATCGACGAAATGCTAAATGGGACTGTTCAGTCTAATTGGCATTGATTCAATTAATTTATTTATGTATAATTATTAGAATTTATTTTTTACATACACTGACGAGAAGTTATTTTGGGCCTTTTACACTCGAAAAACTTTGATTCAATGGAATTTCTTTATTTATTTATTCATTGTATTGTTGTAATTTGATTATTTTGTCATTTGTAAAAAAAAAAAAAAACTATATAATTGTCTGACGATTCCAAGTGCCAAATCAATGGCCTACGGATGATAAGAAAGAATAAAGAATAAAGAATAAAGAATAGGTAGACACAATATGTATGTAGGTACAAAATCAGCTGTTTCTTCATTGTTAAAGTGTACATTTTATTATGTATATGTACATACCTACATACACCAGATTACATTACGAATGTACCAACTGTACATATTATGTATGTAGTATATTTTAATAGGTAGTAGTACATTAATATATTATTGTTATTCTCCATTGATGTGACGCCAGCCAAATACGTACATAATATTATTATAGTTAGGTAAGTACGTACGAAATAAACAAAAACACACGTGCTCTATGCTCTGTGTTCAATAAAATCAATTACATTTAGAATCGTAATAATAAATTATGTAATCAAATTAGGTTTTGCTAATTTGCAACATCACAGAACATTCACGAGGGTTTAAAACGCAAGGGCACTTCATCAATCCATTTTTCTATGAATGCAAACATGTTTCTATTTTCGCTGGCTACAATGTAGAATACAGTATCAATACAATAAAAATTCACCTGTATCCTCGAGAAAATCAATCTTAAAAACCTGATTAAGAAGCAGTAACACTTCACTTCAGTCCATTCAGTCAATTATTTCAAATTTTCCAGTAAGGAGCAATTAGTTAGCAATTTCTTAGGGATTTGTGGTACCTAGCTAATTTCAAACGCCAGAATTTGGAACAACCTGCAAGAGTTGTTCGGCCATCGCAAGTTAGCAAAAAGTAACAATATTATTTACTTTCATACGCATATACAAATAAATACATACATTGATTGAGTATCTAAAAAATAAAACATAGTAAAACTAAAAACAATTTTGTTTTCGTTATATCAAACATACATACATATCATAAGACTAAGGACCACCCACTTAAAACACAATATTATCATCAACAATAATCAAATTAAACATATATAAATACTATTTAAATATAATATATGAATACATAGTTATGTTACGTACACCAATTTATTGTTTAATATTATGATGCGCACACCAATTGACTTTTATTGCGCATCTCTCCATTCGCATAATCACGCAACCAAATTAAAATCAAACATATTTGCAAAGATATAACATATTTGTCAATTATTTTACACATTATTACAAATATGTAAAGCTATTTTTATAATTAAACTAAAATATTTCAGATTTTGTCTCCACAATTTAGTAACAATGCTTTAAAATTACCACAATCCTATCTTCTAATATTAAATAATACCTATAATCACTTAATAACTTTTCAATACATAACACAAGACTTCTGAACTTTCGCCTGATAAGTAAACGTGATATTTTTTGATAAATATTTATGTAAATTCAAATTTTCATCCAATTTATATGCATAGTAAACACATTATATTAATTCCATCAAATTTGAGCAGAGCCCGTTAATAATATGCATGTCTACGATATATCCTTTACAACTGCTTTTATCATATAAGTGATAGGAAAAACAAAACACTCCCTGCAAACTTGCAGTCATAGACAAATTAATATAGAGTATAATCTTAAACGAAAGATTGGTAAACAAACGAGTCCGATCGAATCGTAGGTCCAAAATAATTTAAGTGCCAACAAAAATTACAACATTCATGATATGTCGCAATTGGCAAACATCATTGCTGAATTTAAGATGTAAAAAGTCTTTAACACCTACTGACTCTCACAGAACACTCGAAAACTCGCGGAAAAGAGAGTGGGAGACATATTTTTGCTCCACGGAACGTAAAAAAACATTCCACACACTACTCAGGTGATGCATATGACTCATTCAACGTTATTTAGAATTATCCGACGCAACGGCGATATAGGAAAAATAAAACTACATAATGGATACGTATATAGGTATATAAATTGTTGAGTGTTTACCGCCTCGAATTCTGGGAAAGAACACCAATTTCAATATCTATTATTTTATTACATACTACACTAGCCTTCATTACTCGCAGTCTTGCGTGAAGACATCATATTACGCGTGGTTAGGTATCGAAACTGGACTAATACAATATTATTAAGGCCGCCCTTTAGCAAAAACGGTAAAATATTGTATTTTCAACAAATTTGGTAGAAAAACTCTCGAAACTTGTTGACCCTGCGAACATTTTGATTTGATAACTATATGAAAACAAATATTTATTACTAATGTTAGTTTATTGATAAAATTGTGTCGGTGCACACGTAGTAGAATTCCATAATTGGTTAGTTAATTAACAAATGTTTGTTTTCATATTTTATCACATCGAAATATTCGCAGTATTTTACCGTTTTTAGCGACTTTAAGAGCGCTCTCTAGCAAAAGAAATGTAATTTTAAACAAAAGAAATGTAATTGATTTTAAAGACATAATTTATTGATCCAATGTAATTCCTTCCCTTGCCCTAGTTTGAATAATTTGATATCCTGAATGTCTATATTTTTGTTGTTGACACGAAGACGACTGCTTGCATGTTAACTGCAAGCAGATGTTCTGCTGGCTACTCCATTGTGCTCTTTCTTATCATCCGTAGACTATTGGTTTGGCACTTGGAATCGTCAAGCAATTAAAATATTTTTTCACAAACAATATTATGATAACCACAAATCACTACGTAAAGAAATTTAATTGTATCGAAGTTATTTCGAGTGAAAGAAAAAAACTTCACGTCAATGCATTTAAAAAATAAATAAATTGATCAATGCCAAATAGGGTGAACAATCCCATTTTACAATTCATCAATATCGTTTTTACTTTTTAGGCATTTGGCTTTACAACAAGATACCTTTTCACCTCTCTCTGATTTAGGTACTACTACAATCGAGTGCCTTAACATTACTGGGCAACTTATTATATTATTAGGTATGTATGCTAATAAGACATATAAAACTCTTTGAAATTTTAGCCAATCTATGCTCCAAGGGTCGTACATCTCACTTACAACGAGTTTGGTAAATTATGGGATATGCCGTGGTGGTATGTACTATATTATTAGTAGTGGTAATAGCAAAAAGAAAATCGGTTGATTGCATATCGATGGCTTAGGCTTAGAGCACAGATGTTGTTAGTGCAGTTTTCATAGTTTTGAGATAATCAATGTTAAAAGTTTGAGATGCCATACCACTTAGTACTTACCATGTATAGTTTTTGTTAAAAATCTCGTCAATGACACAGAGTTTTGAAATAATATTCCTAAGGAACATACTTCAGATGATATAGATTTGCATGCGTATAATAACTAGGGTTGCCAGATGTACGGTTTTCGACCGAACATTCCGGTTTTCGTTATGCTTGTCCAGTCAAGAAAATCTCTATAAACCGGACAGAAGATTTTATTTCACAATAAATACATTATATTTTTGTTAATAAATAAAATAAAAAAAAAAATGTCCGTTTTTTTTTCAACATATCTGGAAACCCTAATAATAACTCATTTTCGGTAAAAACTGCACTTACAACATCTGTGCTCTAAGCCATCGATATGCAATGTTTTCACAAAGTAAACATAAGTCTAATGTAAAGAAGTCACACCTTCAAAAGGTCAATAGGTCAATAGGCAGGAACATAATCGTTACCTATTTATTATAAATGAAAGATGTTCGTAGCTTCTCCATGTTCTAGAAAGTTACACTATAGGCAAAACACGAAAATACTTACAAAATAAATAAATTGAAAAAAGAACGAACGAAAAAAACTACAATACTTTATAAGTATTAGTACAGTCAAACTAGGGAAAAGGCTTTTCTCTATTTACAACGTACATGATCAGATTAATGTTCTTTCTTCTCCTTGTTGAAAAATAAAACCCATTTTTTATATCCTACTATCTATAGGTATTTATTTCCCTATCCATGAGCAGTTCTTATAATACGTAAAAAAGTAAGTATCTAAATGTTTTTATGTTATTTTGTTTTCCCTCCAATTCTAAGTAAAAGTTTGACAAGTGTCACTAATGATAATGACAATAATATATTAACCGGCCTGTTTATTACTATTATATCTATACATATGTACCTACCTATCTATGTATATTATAAATTATATTATTATACAGAGAGAACACAGGGCCGCCGTGGCGATGTCTTCATCAACATGTTTATCGTATTTTTTATACGGTTGTTTTGCTGCCGCACTATCTGTATCTCTCGCTGTACACATTATAATAATATTACGGACTCTGGCCTTAATCGCAATCGCAATAAAATACCAACCAACTTTACGTAGAAAAACAACATCAGGCATCGAACAACAGCCAACAGGCCGACTCAGTCGCGCATACATTCAGTCATGATAACACAACGTGTACTCGGTATTACTATATAACGAGTGGCACGGACCAGAGAGGCCTCCACGTTCGCTACGTTCCCCGAGAGAGCAGCCTTATCGAGGAAACGAACCTTTTTACATCGTACCCCTCGAGACTTTGTTCCTAGCGTACATTGCGTTGGTCGCCCCTCGCTGGGGTAACATGGACTCGTCCGCAGCTAACCTCGCCACGGCTGGGGCGCGTGAGTCGGCTGCCGAGCCGTTCAAACCGGGAGCCCCGTACATTTTGTATGGAGCGGCCGTTATCGTCAGATATTAGTTTAGCGCCACGTTCCAAATTTCAAACCGAGCGGACAGAGTTGTTTACCAAACGGAGGAGAGACTCGACTCTCTATACTAAATAATACGAATACAGTACCCCTATACAGTACTATAACTCTATCACGGCACTTGGCGATTGCGATTATAAAGAACAGAGAGCAGTGAGTACAGATCGGAACTGGAGATTTTAGTTACTTACATTTACATCATTGCGCCGACTAATTTATTTATTTGAGAACTCTCCGATATTATTATAACGCAGTCAGTTAATGTGCGGTTGGTATTTTCCTTTTTATCACACGGCAGTCAATGGATAGAATCGAGATTAGTGAGTAGTGCACGATCTACATTAGCATTATGCAACCAAATAAAATACCTACAATGAATTATTGATACAAAACAAAATACACAGAAGACACACTACCTATATAATGAGCAATTATAAATTAATGATATTGATGTGCAATAGACAGCTGATGAGATATGAATGATACATAATTTATTCAAAGTAAAAATAGAAACAATTTATAGTAAGTTACGTATTTATTTACAATCGGTTATTGGGATCTGTCAAATTATTCGGTGTTACCAGTAGCTAGTAGAATGATAGTATTACAAGAGTATGTAAAATGCTACATTGGAGAGATGTGAAGTTGTGGGTGTTACACCAGGTGAGAGGGTGGTAAACAAATAATAAATAACACCACACTCCCAGGGAGTGGAAGGAGAGTTGGGGAGGAAACAGAAAGGGTTATTTTGTATAAAGTTTACGTTGTATATAACAATATTTTATTGTCATAGGAAAAAAATTACAGTTTAAAAAATATACATTTATTTATTCTTTACTTTCCATTGATTACAATTATTACAAGCAAATTTACACCAAATACGATCAGTTTACAAGGGGACAGCTTATCGCGGAGGAGCGATTTCTTCCAACTAACCCGATTTCATCAAACTTTCACAGAAAAACCTTAAGAGGAAGAGAGGAGGTATAAAAGAAAAGGTAGGATAAGGGACCAAGAAACGGATGCCAAATTTTGAGTAATACAGAGGTCCCTGACCGACCGCTTGAAAGCGTGAAGAGTGGGAAGCAACCTTATTTTGGATGGCAAACTATTCCAACAGCGAGTACCATGAACAGAAAACGAGTTCGTAAAAAAAGTTTGAGCTATGAATTGGTATCGTCAGAAGAAGCTTCGCCATTGGATCGTAAAAGTAAGCCATGACTTGAGAAATACTCGAAACATTTCCTTGAGATAATAATTTATTATTATGATAAAAACGTCGAGTACCTATAAACAATTTTACATACAACGCTATTATTACGATATTTTTATAATATAATTCTAAGAATGAAATTGAACGATTTTAAAGTCGACAAAGTTTTACTGTACCAACGCAATGTTGAATTGATAGTTATCACTTGAAATTTGGAATAACTAAATGATTTTCTAGACAAGTATTACGATGTAGTACAGACTACAGAATATAACGTCTTCTCTTCGCCACAATTATTCAATAGTTCAGACTAAGGAGAGCTTTTAACAATAATATTATTTGCATTCATGAATACTGTAGAAAACAAAGATTTGCGATTTGTTTTGTGAGATTTTAGAGAAAACAACACGCTGCGAATTCTCGAGTAAGACAAATTTTGAAACAATTCGAAATTATAATATCCATAATTCATTTAAAAAAGTAATATTGGTTGATTAAACGTTGCGAGATAAAAGTGAAGAATAAGGATATCGGGAGAATGACCGGATGTGAGAAGAATGTTGTGGACAGAGTGCGTATAAATAAGTTGCGATGGTTTAGGCATTCGGAATGAATGGACGATAATTATAAAGAGGACGAAGGTGTATTTATCTGAAAGAGTGGAGTGTTAGAAAGCGATGAGGTCCAAGAACAATGTGGATTGACCACGTGGATCAAATTCTTAAGGATGATCGCTTGATGAGTAATGGAAATCGGGGTGCATGTCTGAAGAACTGGGTAAATACGGAGATATATCAAAATGATGTTCCGTTTTCCAACTTAGCCAACCTGGGACACGGCGTGAAACTATAGAGTATAGACAGATAGACCCCAGGTGCCGACAAATTCCCCTTTCACGACACAAGCTTTTAGCTTACTGTGATAGGTGTATAAAGTTGTATTTGTTGCAGATACAACTTTCAAAAAAAAAAAATAGAATATTGAAAAAAAGATAGTGTTAAAAGAGCTAACGCAACGCAATGAATAGGTGAGAAAATGGAATATTGACATGTCGATATAGGCAAAGGTCTATAAGCAAGTTACAGAGGTATGGGAGGTACATAATTACCTATTATTACAAAAGCACATGGCGTGCCTTGTGTAAGTTTATTAGAATTAATTATTTAGTAATGTAATACATAAAAGTTGGGTGGGTTGATAATACTGTAATATACATACATACATAACATAAAATAAATGTGGAAGCAACAAGTTGTGTTTAGAAATATATAATAATAATATGTACATACAAATAAGTATAATATTACTTGTAATTGGTAGGTATGTGTCAAAATAATGGCAACATAAAATAAGGGTGGGGTGTGAAGGAGGGCCATTATGTGCTTATTGGCACACAATAATTAGTAATTAAGATGGTCCATTGTACTCATACTAACACGTTATTTTACCTATGTACTAAAACGACCCCATTATTATGTCAATGCATACCTTTTCTAGGTTATACAGAATTCAAGTAGAACGTGAAAAAAGGATGACTAAGAGCGATTTATGTCGGAGAGAGTATTTCAGCTATCCAGTTCCATAACTGGACAAAAAGGAACTGCTTAAATTTGAGAAATTTACATTATTTGAGAAATTTGAGAAATTTACTTATTTTTAATTTTGCTATGATTATGTAATTTGAAACAAGTATTTTCCCTTACTATATATAGACTACTGATTCCGATTGATACTGACCTGATAAGTCGAAAGGCGTCTCTCTCGGAATCAATAGTCTATAGTAGAAGCAAACACTTTTTTCAAATTACATACATACATACATACATACCATCACGCCGCTTCCCTCGCGGGGTAGGCAGAAAGGATCGAGCGCCACTTGCTTCTATCCTTGCATACATCTTTCGCTTCCGTCACTGTCATACAATTCCTCATGCATGCTCTCCTGTTCAACGTGCTCAACATGTGACCGTCCTGTAGGATTTGATTTAAATGATCTTGCCATTTAATCCTCGGACGTACACGTCTCCAAGCACCATTCCTCTCAGCCAAATATATCTTTTCTACTACGTGTGCACCGACACAATTAATACATTTTGCTATACATATTTATATTATGCTACAAAAACACAACAAAAGTGAAGTATACTTTTATAATAATCGCACTGTTAAGGATGGATATACATCGTCATTGTTCCGTTCAATATTTGAACAATTCGAAATATTTATTTGTGGAATTGAAAATAGATTTTTTTTTATAATCGTGTATTTTTTTGTGGAATTGAAAGAGTGGCGTTGATTGTGTGTATTAACAATTAAATCAAAACTTAAAAATACTTAATGGCAACTAATTAATACACATATACATGTTTAACACATTTAACAATAATTTCTAAAGTTTATTATATAATTTTAATTTTGCTGTGATTTTTGAACTGTTTTCTTCTCGTATAAGTATAAATATGTTAAATTGTATGGAGTGTAGAGAAATGATATGTATCGATGTAAATTGTATTAGTTAGGTATTTTATTCTCTATCTAAAAAAGTCAATAGCCGTTTATGGTTTAATAAATAAATAAATATATGTAGGTATTATAATATATTTATACAGCTTGCATTTTTATTATATGCATCTGATCTGCTGGCTACCCCACTTGTGGGATATGCCGTAATGGTATGGTAGTATTTAGGTATACAATACTATATATTTTCTACACAGGTACTGAACTAGTAAAAAAACTTTCAAATATTAACTGCCAAGGTCTCCGCATCACCAGAGTGAAATTCTGGTCAGTTTTCAGACTTCAATAATTCTAATACTATGAAAATGCATGACCACGTCTCACAACAATACCCAATAGTAGAAGCCAAAACATAATACAAAAACATTATAACAAACACATCATACATAATATTATCACATGTGAAGTGAACCCAATACTGTATAAATCCTACAATCTCCGGTAAGAGCATTGCTTATATAATACTACTATGTATGTATAGATAGACACGTAGTAGTGTAATAATGAAAGATCTGAGGGACATACATAGTACCTATTACATATAATATGTATTCTATATAGTATAGTACATAGGTGACACGGTGTGCATAATAGCACGTGCCAAACAAATCACAACAATATAATACCTACAATACACATACTTATACATATATAAAATATACGACAACCACCTGTACCCACACTAGCTATATATATATATACATACAAATAAATATATGATGTATGACTCTAAATACTAAAGATACGACATACTATCTGAGGATATATCGTCCCTCTTCTGATTAACAGTCGTATCTGCTAAAATGTAAATTATTCAGGAGAGCGTTTTTAGTGTTTTGCCGTGCATATTTTCGTCTCTCCTAGTTATATGATACAGTGTAGGTAAATATATTACATTATTTTATTTGTACCTATGCTTATATATCTCAGAATCATTTTTGTGATGAAATTTTGAGGAATTTTTAGGTACGAAAACAAATTAGAAAGCTATTCCAGGATAACGGTAGCAGTTACAGGTGTAATCTTCAGTGAGAACATGCAGGGCACATATAAATACACATTGGTGATCATAACTCGATTTCGCAAAAAACGGCAGATACGACAGTTGGTCAGAAGAGGGACGATATGACAAAAGTTGAAATACCCGAAAAAGCAAACTTTACAGGTGAACATTTCAATCATTATCAGCATATTTATAAAATGATTGGCTCTTCATAGACGGAGAGAACTTTGGACATTATCGTCAGTAAGAAACCAAAAAAATATATATTATAGTACTAGATCCGACAGAAGAACAAAATTCCCTATGATTTGCGAACTTAAGGGAGTCTGGAGGTGTTCAAGGCAGGGTTGAAGACCCTATTGTTCAGGAGGTGTTATGATTCTTGAATGGGCGCTTGCGGTGTGGTTTTTTCACAAAACCATCTCCGTTTTCCATTTTTTGTTTTTCTATCTTTAAAAATTGGCTAGTTATTATAATTATTAAGAACTGCCTGGATTTACACTTGCCAGGAAAATATTTTGTACAATAAATCGTATGAGATGTGATGATGTAGAATGTACTGCTCCTACTAACCTAACTTAGTATACAAATGAGGACGAATTGATTCATCGGCGTGCACACGTGGAATGACAAAAACTATCGACCATCTAATAAAAAAAGGGAGTATCACACTAATATAATTAGGTGAGCACTTAGCGGTATTTATCTATGTGGGTAAATGTGACGGTACAATTTTGTGAAAACGAATAATAAAATAATAATAATAATAATAATGGGCACAAAGGAGGCAATAAAAAGGAAGGGTCGTTTGCACACAATACAACACATTACTTCATACCAAACTTATTATATAATAATATAATATATTATAAATAGCACACTTCTCTTTTTCTCTTATATAGATGATGTTGATGTTGATGATAATAATATAGGTACTGTATATAGGAAGCAGCCAGCGGGACTTATATATCTATAACATAGGCGAGGTGAGTGGGTAGCTAATAGACATAATATATAATATAACAAAAGGGAGAGATATATAATAATAATAAGTTGGTAGCAGTGTTATATTATGTATATTGAGATTACTGACCTTCCACAACAATGGGTCCAGCTGATCATTATGTAATACATAATATTATTATACTGTACGTATTATTGGTACTGCTTGTTCTCTGCAAGGGATATTGTATAATATGTAAATCTTATTTATCAGTGTTATATGTATTTATTTATCTATGTTAACCGTAGTTCTTGCATTTTACTGTCATTTTGACGATCTTCACTCACGCAGGTGCAAGAATACAGTAAAATGCTACAACTACGTTTAACATAATTATAAACCACTGGTCAAAACAACGTTGTAAATAGGAAAACAGTGTCAGAAAGTGAAAAGTACTCCGTAAAATTGCACTCTTAAAGATATACGTTGTCTTTGTTCCGTCCAATAGTTAAAAAATCCAAATATAATAATAATAATAATAATTGGAGGAATTAGACAATACCACTACTACACCATCACGACATATTCCAGAAGTGGGGTAGCCAAAATATCCTCTACGTACAAGCAAAAAATCAGGACAGTCAGAAGGGGTAGCAAACCTAATCGCTGAATTTAAGATGTAAAATGTCTTTATATTATCGAACACCCGTCTTTTACAGGACATTCGAAAACTTACAAAACACAGCAGGAGACCAATTCTTTGTCGGGTGCTCCACGGAATACGATTATACATACCTGCGTATTTAAATTCAACAAGTACTTGGGTACAGTGATAATTACATTAGCAGGTAGGGGCAGGTATAAATTATAATAACATAGTTATAATTAAATCATGTAAACGTGAAATATAATTATTCCAGAGAGCGAGTGAGACCCGCCTACAAATCACAACAAAGTCAGTCAGTCAGTCAGTCAGTTACTCAATCAGCTGTTCGGAAACAAATAATAATAATAATGATGATAACAATACTGTAGTAGTGATAAACAATGCGGTAATTATTATTATTATTTGTAATAGTACAGTAATACCGCCTGAGTCATCATCTCGTCAATCACCACAAACGTCCCGCTCTGCACCTCACATATCATCACCTCTTTAATATTTACTACAAAAACACATATACACATGCATACATAACAAAGAGTTGATCATATTAATCTGTTGTTCAAAACAATTATACAGATTTATATCAAAATAAGTCCAATATTTCAATTAGTCCTTAGGATGACGACGCTCTTTCCTGAGCTAGCCCTTAATAAATTGAATTTGCTGTTATTATACCCATAAAACTTACAATATTTCAAAACTATTTTACACTACTCCCAGTTATACTTATCAGCCCATACATATAGTTATTATTATGAATTCAAAGTGATTTATCTGATTTCGACAATAATTATAAAAAAAAAAATCTATTCATGACCTGTCGCTCTATTTGTCTCTTACATCTTGATTTAAATAACTGTAAAAAAAAGTAAGTTTATTGTATGTATTTATCGAGTGACTGTGGTGGTGCAGCACAGACAATGCCACACTTGCTGGAGTATCCATTGTGCCCTGTCACATGCACTGTGGAGGATATTTTTGACGCATTGCCATGTGCTGTGCGTTTTGCACAGTACTGGAGATCAGTTAAACTGATTTTTTCTGGGATTCAACACAATAAATTAATAATAATTGGATGTAAAAGCAAATATAACGAAATTGAAGGCAAAAACGTCGTCACCCTGAAGGCACATTGCAAAAATATTAGGCCTAAAGAGATATAAATATTGTCATAGAGTTTTGTAAAATAGATTCACAACATGACAGCGCCCTTGAAGTCGTGTTATAGGTAGCTGACGTTTGATCATCAATAGTAATTATACAACAATCCTATCCATTAATAAATACACCGGCCGGCTAATTATAACAAATGCACACACTATGCTTGTACTAACAAAAGAGATATAACTACTTTATAATAGAGTACATAGTGCCTAGCCTACCTACCTACCTATGTATATTACTATGTATGACCATATTTATATCATTCTTCACACAAGTAATCTATATTACAATAATAATGATATAGGTACCTACCTCTATATAAATTAAATGGATAGCGATTACGTAGGTAATGATATTATTATCTCTCATTCCGGTATCGGACGTTAAGAGATGCGGACGAGCGTTAGTCATTGTACTGTTGTAATAATGATAAGAATACATATTACGGGATTAACAAGAAACATAATTAGACGGCGTTTAATAATCAATTCGTTTATTTGACAATTTGGTTTGCACTGAAAAAAAATGGTTATCGTAATGAAATATAATTGTATTTCAGTAATCGGCTACACTAAACTTATCACTTTCCAGGACCACCACAGAACGAAACTATTGCCGAGGCTTAAAACGAGAGAATTTCGAAAGCTTTTGCACGTAGTTCGAAAGTTTAATAATATAACAAAGCATACTTAGCGAAAAAGATGGGATGTATGGGTTCTAGACCCGTTTGGGAAATTACCAAATAAGATGACGTCATCTTTCCTAAGATTGATAAATAGTTTAGCGTCGTTGGTTAAATTTATATCACTTCGAGGGTTTTTCATTGACCTTTCAAATAGACAACTGAAGTGCTCCAGCTTTCGTGCGATTGGCTTAGTATTAGAGAGATACAGCTGAGAACAAACATACGAATTGATAACTTTACAAACAGTATTGTACAAAATGTTCTATGAAATTATGAGACTTGTTCTACTGTGACCTATGATATAACAACAGTCAATACAATAATTATGAATTAACAACCATGAATAGAGCAAAGACAATTGCCTACACTTTGTACACTATTATTATTATTAATAGACAATTATTGTTCGTTTTGAAGTTTGAATAGATAGATAAGTGTTAGAGCAAATTTAGAACAATAATAGTTCAATTATTGTTTTCTCGACAGTGTTAAAATGAGCTACTTCTATTCAGAATGATTCACCTCCGTTTAGAACATTCCTAATTTTTCGGCTTCGATGTCACTGTAATTATAGGAACAACGTTATATCGCGAAATAGAATTTTCGAGAACTCTGACAATATTCAATTTCAATTTACTTTTCATCAAATATGTACCTATATCCTATCAACCTACACCATCACGGCATATTATACAACAAGTAGGGTTAGTGTAAGACAGTTAACATCCACAATTATTGCAAGTAGTGATGAAGGCAATCCAACCGCCCTGTATGTCTTTTAATTTTTCATTGTCACGGAGAGGAAAGTCTGCATGTTCATAACTTGTAGATTGTTAGCTGGGTACGCCACTTGCGGGATATGCAGTGATGGCATAGTAGAAGTAGTAATGAAAGAGTCATTGTATAACACAATCACATCACATACATGTTACAATTACATTGTGGCCAGCGTGGCAACGGAGGTAACGATCTTTAAGTCACGAGATACCAGGTTCGATTCCTGGCCAGGGTAAAACAAAAACTGGCCTTTTTAAAATTGTCTACATGTATATGCGTTTAGTGCATTGTACACATATAATATATATCGTCGCGTTAGTACCCCGGTACCCGTAATACATGATTCATAATATCTGGACTAGCTCGATCCGTGTCTACATAATATACATGTTATGTTACATATTAGTACCAATGTGCAATGCATCATAACTTGCGTATCGTTCACTAGTTATGTATTGGAATATGTAATAATAATTAGATATTTGTATAATATGTATGGTTAGTGTTTAGTGAGATTGTAGATAATGTACATAATATTATGTATGCGATATAACGAGAGTTGTTGCTGTTGTTGTTTATAGTGTCAGTGTCAAGGAATGCAGCAACGCTAAATAATTTAGCATGTTCTATGCATTTATATACTACATAGTTATATTAACTATAGACAAAACAATCTCATACTACAGCAAATACATAAACAACACGCAAATACATATCATATACCTACATATAGATTAAAATAGTATTTTGGAATAATTGTGTGGTGATTTTACAGAATATTGCAAGTTCTTTTTTGTTAATAAGTTGTGTTCTTGTAGTTATTTTTTAGATTCTTATTTGTCTATGATTGTAATATGTTGTCCACTGTCCAGCAATTAGATTTTCCAACTGGCAAGCTTGGCAGTGGTATATTTTATTTAAATAATGTCAATATAAAAAAGTGTGATCGTGCTATAATTAATAAAATATGAAGTGTTTAATGTTTCATATTATCATCAACAGTAAGATTCTGCGCGGAAGTGGCTGGGTGGGCCCCAGTGAAAGACAAATTCTTGAGTTGGAACGGGCATATGATAAGGCACCCTGAGCGTTGTAAAGAGATCTCTGGATATAGAGGAGCAAGCGAGAAAACCAGGCAAATTGTCCACAATAAAAAGAGATTTGTGAGCAACGAAACTTCATCCAACACAGGCACAGGATAGGAGTACTTGGAGGATGAGGACCAGGAGAGCTGAACCCAGGTGGTGGAAATGCAAGGCCAGGAGAAAGAAGAAGACTATCTATAGTAAAATGTATTTAGGAATCTATGAGATTAAGAAACTATCAACAGATTCATCATCATTTTTTTACATGCAATGCAACTGGTTTATAATTAGCTTGAGCCGATTTTTGAGAGACACCTTTCACCCTTTCTTAAGAATCAATTATTCAACCTAATTAAAAACAACTTTACCTACTTGTCAAAAACAGTTAAGAATAATGCATACCTATGTATGGTGTTAATACTGATCTCCTAATACACAAGGCAGTATTGGAGAAGAACTAGATTAAAAGTAACGAGAGTACTAAGATAGTGAGGTACCGGGTATCTACACTCTAATCTAACACACCGGTAAGTACTCGGTACATTTTCTGTATAAAGTGTAAGTAAGTAATTGTGGTAATGCAATATAATGGCAATGTAATGTAATGTAACATCGTGACCACTCTCACCTAGTCAGTCTGGTCAATAATACCTAATAGGTATATCCGAGAGATCTCATCATACAATGCCACAATACCACCACTAACCTAAACGAATAGAGTAGGTACTTACTCTATATACTATGTATCACACTGTAGTCAATGCTAATATATTCTAGCGAATAACAATATGTATGTTTGTATGTATTTTTCTTTCTCTTTATACGATAATACAGGCGGTAATACATACAATTAATGTATTATTTACAGTTATACTCACTAAGACTGGTCTCCATACATAGTAAATATTGTTACAACATCTATTTGACTGCAACAACGATTACCGGCTTCGCTCATCTCGCTTGCGAATGCAACACATATGCATTCATTCATAGATTATTCAATATACAATACAAATAATATTATAATTATAATTACTCACAATAAGACGATTCCTACAAGGATCATTACAACTGAAAGCCAATACGATGTCAGAAGATAATTTCAAACAATATATAGACGAAAATATACTAACTACAATATACTTTCAATTTTCCTAATAAATTCCGTATAATGATATCAATATCTCTAGCCAGGGGCCGTAGACAATCCGTACTTAGCGATCGACTACCGGCGAACTTTTCGACAATCTACCTACATCTACCTATCAATCTATCTATCACACCGTGTCTCAGGAGGGGTAGGCAGAGAGAACGGAACGCCATATAGATCTATCCTTACAAACTCCTTTCGCTTCCTCCACATTCATCCAGTTTCTCATACATGTTCGCCGATTTCTCTTACTCAACACGCGGCCGTCCTTTAGGATTTGATCCACGTGCTCAAGCCACGTGGTTCTTGGCCGTCCGCGCTTCCTCACACCTCCTCTTTCAGATAAATACTTATTTATTTATAATAAACGGCTGAACCAGCCTTTACAAACATAATATAACAAAAGAAAACAGTCAAGTGATAAAAACAATGTAGCTGTAATGTAGTACTAGCAAATAATTTCAAATAATGATTATAAATCTCTTAAAAATAATAATGATTATAAACTTCCTAATATATATCATAAAAAATCAAAATACAATTAATTATTCATGTAGGGAATGCCTGGCCAAGTCAAATACATCCTCTTCGTCATTCTTTCATCTTGCATTCGCTCAACATGTCCAAACCATCGTAACTTATTTACACGTATTCTATCCACAACTAGTGATGTAACGAATGTCTGATTTTGGATATTCGCGAATGCGAATGCGAATGCGAATATTTCATGCCGACATTCGCGAATGCGAATGCGAATGCGAATATTGACTTGAAAATGGTATAGGAATTTGAAATATTCCAAAACTCCTCGGTTTTCTTAAAGAATATTTTCTTGCAGTACCTTTTTCCACAATGTACCGGGTAAGTATCCGGTACTTTCACCGAATTACTGATTTGTTTCTTCATTTACATGGTACACAACAGATGAAAGACATATATGTAAATATAAACATGTAAGCGACAAAAACATTCCAATAGTCTTACATCGAAACAGTGCATACTTCAGCAATAACACACAAAACAATTATAGAAAATCTTACAATACATCCAATCACCCATTCCTATTACAAATCGCTGCTCACCCAATTTCGCACACATACCTAATACATTCATTCGCACAAACACATTCACACTTCACTAATGTATGCAATAACAATACAAGAAAACTCTTAAAAAAGAAAAATCAAAAATTTAAAAATTTAAAAAACAGTCTAAAAATTAATACTATCCCAAACACTTCACATTTTATCAAACATATACATTTTTTTTTATATTTATTTCATCTTATTCTACCCTCAACTCTCCTTTCTCACAAACCTGACGTAATTGGCACTTTAAAATTCTATAAACAGGGTTTCTTGAGTCTGCAATCGTTTTTGTTTTTTTTTTAATGTAGAACGGAAAACAAGATCTTGTTAAAGGAAGCATAGTTAATCCTATCTAAAATATTAGGCACATCGTATTCGGACAAGCATATTTTTCTCAGGTTGCATGCATCCAGCAAAACTCTTCACAATTCCAATTTAGGCAAATCTTTAATAAATACAGGATAATGCAATCTCTTCCTAACCAAACGAATGAATTTAGACTGAGTTCTCTCAACTTGATCGACATATTTTTTAAAATGTGGATTCCATACAGAGGAACAGTCCTCCAGCTTGGAGCGAAACAACGATAAGTACAAGTACAAATACGATTCATATAACCTAAATGACTTTGTAGATCTCAGAATAAATCCCAGTATTTTATTGCTCTCTTCGATAATTTTGTTCACGTGATCATCAAAGTGAAGCTCAGAGTCAAACACCACACCTAAATCTCTAATCTTATGTACTTCTTTTAAATCATGATTATGGATATTGTAAATTTATCGAATTTTGTTTCTATTTTTGGCAAAAGAGATCAGATTACACTTCTCCAGATTCAAGTGCAAGTTATTTCTTTTACAGTACTCGTGTAGTCTTTCCAAGTCCTCGTTAAGCATTTCATAGTCAAACAATAATTGAATTTGACAGTATATTTTTAAATCGTCCGCAAATAATAGAAGCTCTGAGTGGTCAAAGCACTTTTTTTATGTCGTTTATGAATATCGTGAAAAGTAAAGGACCCAAAGAAGACCCCTGAGGGACACCAGATGTAACACTGACACTGCCAGATGAGTAACCGTTAAGTTTAACTGTCATCAATCTATCAGAAATATATGAGTCAATCCACCTTAGTTGAAAAAAGTCGATGTTCTACTTTATCAAATGCCTTTTGAAAGCCGATATAAATGGCATCCAACTGTATACGATTGTCCATAGCTGAGAAAAAAAATCAGATTTGTTACTGTCGATCTTCCACTCATGAATCCATGCTGCTCTACAAGAAGATACGGCTTCAGGAAAAAAGTAATTTGTTCACGAACCATACCCTCAAATATTTTTGAAATAGGTGATAGAATTAAAATTGGTCTGTAGTTACGAACGTCCGATTTGCTGCCAGATTTATGCAAAGGAATAATACTAGCCATCTTCCATTTGCATGGAAAGCATCCTTCTTGTAAACTCCTAATTTATTTATCGTGTCGAAACCCAGAGAAAAAACCCATCAAACTGATTTCCAGTACTGCGCAAAACGCGCAGCAGGTGGAGATGCGTCAAAAATATCCTCCATAGTGCAAGTGACAGGGCACAATGGACACTCCAACAAGTGTGGCATAGTCTGTGCTGCACCACAGTCACACGCTCCGGATTCGTCCTGTAGGAAGCCCAATCGTTCTCTATTGTCGCGGCAGTTTCCTACACCAGATCTCAGTCGATTTAGGGTTTTCCATGTCCCATAGTCTAGATTGCCTCCTGCAGCAAGGTGTTCTAATAAATGTCAGATACAATGGTTTGGTTAAATGACTTACACATCTCTTTAATATATTGGTGCTAGACCATCAGGGCCAACTCCTTTTGTCTCATCTATACCTAATAAACGTTTATGAATATCAGATTTCAAGATATTAACCACGGATAAACATGAGTAAGTTAAAATATTTTCCAATTCTTTAGTATTAGAATCATGCAAATTATTCAGTGAAAATACAGAACCAAAAAACATCGAAAACAAGTTTGCAATTCCCTCTGGATCGCTCGAAGTCTGGTCACCGTCACCCATTACCCTTGGATAGCCTCTAGATTCTTTAAGGGAATTCACGAATGAAAAGAAAGACTTGACATTGCCCTTAAGTGACTTCTCAGTGTTATTAATAAAAGACCTATAATCGTGATTCTGCGACAACTTCAACTGAGCTCTAAGTTGAAAAAATAAATTGTAGTCAGAATCATTACGGTTCATCTTCAACTTACGCCAAGCCTTAGACTTCTCTTAAACAATAACAGAATTCTATTAGAGAACCATTTGGGAAAATTATTAGGTGACACCCTCTTCATATGTAGGTGTATGCTTCTCAATTATTGGCAAAACATAACCATAAAAAGATTCAATCATCTTATTCACCGGTCCTTTTCCCAAAACACTGACCCAATCAACACTTTGTAGTTCAAAATTTATTTCCGAAAAGTTTGACTTAAAGTATATTAATTTCTGGATCATATTTTGAGACAAATCCTCAGCAATTTCAAACTCATAATCTATCAACAGTGAAGGATAGTGTGAATCCTTACCAACCAGTGGAGAGTCACATCTGGTAACAGAACACGGAATAGTTGAAAGAACTAAATCCAGGATAACTTGACTGCTGTTATAAACTCCGTTAGACTGAAACATATTGAGAAAAGATATAGATTCTATCAAATACTGCGCAACAGGACACGAATAAGAACACGGAACAAAGATTGAATCAACATCGGGGTCTTTTTTCCATTGGATTGTTGGGATATTGGAATCTCCAATAAGACAAATATCCGTTTTGTCGTAATAGCTGATTAAACGTTCAGATATACTTTAAAAAAAGATGTTTTAAGTATCTAAGGATGTGGAAGGCGGTATATACATATACTACACCCAGTAGCGGTGAGCATTTTTTCATGCGTTACCGATGAAAAACGAATACTGGTAAAAAAAACTTTCACCAGTATCATCCCAAACAAGAGTGGATGAATATCCTAGTGTCCGATCCACAGCAATTAAGACCCCACCTCCATCCCTTTTACCACTCAACATGAAATCCCTATCCTTGCGGTAAACTGTATATTCGTTTTGAAAAAGTTCGCTGTCAAATATGCCACAATTTAGCCAAGCTTCCGTCAGAACAATTATATCATAACTATTTGCAAATAAGTTTGCTCTAAACTCCTCGATCTTAGTCTTCAAGCCCCAAAAATTCTGAGAGAATACTTTAGTGTGGTTCACCTTGTAGTATGATATAAATATTCCTTAAATAGAATATAAAATTATTGTAGGGCCCTATACTCATAGCAGTTGTAATACTTAAAACAAACATATAAATTAAATCTCCACAAATGCATATTTCTCCTAATAATAATAACATCATCAAGCAAACGAACACAGAAAACAATGCAACAAATGTGGCCAACACGGAACAGACCAGATACTTTATTACTAAAATAATATTCGCAAAACATTCGCATATTTTTTTGCGAATGCGAATGCGAATACTTTGAAATATGCGAATATTCGCGAATGCGAATGCGAATATTCGTTACATCACTATCCACAACACTCTTCTCGCATCCGCTCATTCTCCTGATATCCTCATTCTTCACTCTATCCCGCAACGTTTTACCAACCATTCTTCTCAGTGAACGCATCTTCACGACATTTATTCCACTCTCATCCTTCTTCAATCACGTCCAATCTACATGTACCGTATAATTATGAGTTATTGTTGCAGTTATAGTCAAAAATTCGTTTGTAGTCGATCGCCAAGTGCATGTTTGTCTAGGGGAGCTGATCATTAAATATTTGAACAGCCCTTCCTACTGGAGACAATGCCAGTATGTGTTAGAGTAACATAAAATAACTGTGTCCACCCCGAAAGGATTACATTTGAAAAAAAAACTACTACTACATATTACTTACTATACCATCACGGCACGTAGACCAGCCTCTCTCAGAGCCAACAACAAATTAGGACATTCAGGATGGATGGAAAACTTCATCAATGATTTTAAGATTAAAAATGTCCCTATTTTTCTGAAACAACTGCCTTTTAAAGGACACCCCAAAACATAATACGGAAAAGAGTGGGAGACAAATCATTTGGCCCAGAGAAATTCTCTTCCTAAACGCAATCGGTTTCCGTCTGTTGTTTTTATCTTGAAAAAAGTGAAAGCCGAATTTGGCATTCAAATCAATAATTTATACATAGCTACATGCATCGGCATTCGGCGGTCACAATAAAATTATGTCAACCATGATTGTCTACAGCGTATGTAGGTATGTACTAGTGATGTAACGAATGTGTGATTTTGGATATTCGCGAATGCGAATGCGAATGCGAATATTTGTTGCCGACATTCGCGAATGCGAATGCGAATAGCGAATATTGACTTCAAAATGGTATAGGAATTTGAAATATTTCAAAACTCCTCGGTTTTCTTAAAGAATATTTTCTTCAGTACCTTTTTCCACAATGCACCGGGTAAGTATCCGGTACTTTCACCGAATTACTGATTTATTTCTTCATTTACATGGTACACAACAGATGAAAGACATATAAATATAAACATTTAAGCGACAAAAACATTCCAATAGTCTTACATCGAAACAGTGCACACTTCAGCAATAACACACAAAACAATTATTATAGAAAATCTCACACACAATATATTAATTCACAATCACAATACATCCACTCACCCAATTTCGCACACATAATACATTCATTCGCACAAACTCATTCACATTTCACTAATGTATGCAATAACAATACAAAAAAAAACTCTAAAAAAAGAAAAATCAAAAATTTTAAAAACAGACTAAAAATAAATACTATCCCAAACACTTCACATTTTATCAAACATATACATTTTTTTATATTTATTTCATCTTATTCTACTCTCAACTCTCCTTTCCCACAAACCTGACGTAATTGGCACTTTAAAATTCTATAAACAGGGTTTCTTGAGTCTGCAATCGTTTTTGTTTTTTTTTAATGTAGAACGGAAAACAAGATCTTGTTAAAGGAAGCATTCTAAAGTTAATCTTATCTAAAATATTAGGCACATCGTATTCGGACAAGCATATTTTTCTCAGGTTGCATGCATCCAGCAAAACTCTTCTCAATTCCAATTTAGGCAAATCTTTAATAAATACAGGATAATGCAATCTCTTCCTAACCAAACGAATAAATTTAGACTGAGTCCTCTCAACTTGATCGACATATTTTTTAAAATGTGGATTCCATACAGAGGAACAGTACTCCAGCTTGGAGCGAATAAACGATAAGTACAAGTATAACCTTATGTATATATATATACGATTCATATAACCTAAATGACTTTGTAGATCTCAGAATAAATCCCAGTATTTTATTGCTCTCTTCGATAATTTTGTTCACGTGATCATCAAAGTAAAGCTCAGAGTCAAACACCACACCTAAATCTCTAATCTTATGTACTTACTTCTTTTAAATCATGATTATGGATATTGTAAATTTATCGAATTTTGTTTCTATTTTTGGTAAAAGAGATCAGATTACACTTTTCCAGATTCAAGTGCAAGTTATTTCTGTTACAGTACTCGTGTAGTCTTCCCAAGTCCTCGTTAAGCATTCCACAGTCAAACAATAATTGAATTTGACAGTATATTTTTAAATCGTCCGCAAATAATAGAAGCTCTGAGTGTTTAAAGCACTTTTTTTTATGTCGTTTATGAATTTCGTGAAAAGTAAAGGACCCAAAACAGACCCCTGAGGGGCACCAGATGTAACACTGACACTGCCAGATGAGTAACCGTTAAGTTTAACTGTCATCAATCTATCAGAAATATATGAGTCAATCCACCTTAGAAGATTCCCATGAATTCCATAAAATTCTAACTTCTTAATCAAAAGTCGATGTTCTACTTTATCAAATGCCTTTTGAAAGCCGATATAAATGGCATCCAACTGTATACAATTGTCCATAGCTGAGAAAAAAAAATCAGATTTGTTACTGTCGATCTTCCACTCATGAATCCATGCTGCTCTACAAGAAGATACGGCTTCAGGAAAAAAGTAATTTGTTCACGAACAATACCCTCAAATATTTTTGAAATAGGTGATAGAATTGAAATTGGTCTGTAGTTACGAACGTCCGATTTGCTGCCAGATTTATGCAAAGGAGTAATATTAGGCATCTTCCATTTGCATGGAAAGCATCCTTCTTGTAAACTCCTAAAAAATATCAGATACAATGGTTTGGTTCAATGACTTACACATCTCTTTAATATTATTGGTGCTATTTCATCAGGGCCAACTCCTTTTGTCTCATCTATACCTAATAAACGTTTATGAATATCAGATTTCAAGATGTTAACCGTGGATAAACATGAGTTAGTTAAAATATTTTCCGATTCTTCAGTATTAGAATCATGTAAATTATTCAGTGAAAATGCAGAACCAAAAAACGTCGAAAACAAGTTCGCAATTCCCTCTGGATCGCTCAAAGTCTGGTCACCGTCACCCATTACCCTCGGATAGCTCTAGATTCTTTAAGGGAATTCACGAACGAAAAGAAAGACTTGACTTGCCCTTAAGTGACTTCTCAGTGTTATTAATAAAAGACCTATACCTAATCGTGATTCTGCGACAACTTCAACTAAGCTCTTAGTTGAAAAAATAAATTGTAGTCAGAATCATTACGGTTCATCTTCAACTTACGCCAAGCCTTGGACTTTCTCTTAAACAACAACAAAGTTCTATTAGAGAACCATTTGGGAAATTTATTAGGTGACACCCTCTTCATATGTAGGTGTATGCTTCTCAGTTATTGGCAAAACATAACCATAAAAAGATTCAACCATCTTATTCACAGGTCCGTTTCCCAAAACGCTGACCCAATCAACAATTTGTAGTTCAAAATTTATTTCCGAAAAGTTTGACTTAAAGTATACCAATTTCTGGATCATATTTTGAGACAAATCCTCAGCAATTTCAAACTCATAATCTATCAACAGTGAAGGATAGTGTGAATCCTTACCAACCAGTGGAGAGTCACATCTGGTAACAGAACATGGAATAGTTGAAAGAACTAAATACAAGATAACTTGATTGCTGTTATAAACTCCGTTAGACTGAAACATATTGAGAAAAGATATAGATTCTATCAAATACTGCGCAACAGGACCCGAATAAGAATACGGAACAAAGATTGAATCAACATCGGGGTCTTTTTTCCATTGGATTATTCGGATATTGAAATCTCCAATAAGACAAATATCCGTTTTGTCGTAATAGCTGATTAAACGTTCAGATATACTTTAAAAAAAGATGTTATAAGTATCTAAGGATGTGGAAGGCGGTATATATACTACACCCAGTAGCGATGAGCATTTTTCCATGTGTTACCGATGAAAAACGAATGCTGGTAAAAAAACTTTCACCAATATCATCCCAAACAAGAGTGGATGAACATCCTAGTGTCCGATCCACAGCAATTAAGACCCCACCTCCATCCCTTTTACCACTCAACATGAAATCCCTATCCTTCCGGTAAACTGTATATTCGTTTTGAAAAAGTTCGCTATCAAATATGCCACAATTTAGCTAAGTTTCCGTCAGAACAATTATATCATAATTATTTGCAAATAAGTTTGCTCTAAGCTCCTCGATTTTAGACTTCAAGCCCCGAAAATTCTGAGAGAATACTTTAGTGTGGTTCTATACTCATAGCAGTTGTACAATACTTAAAACAAACATATAAATTAAATCTCCACAAATGCATATTTCTCCCAATAATAATAACATCATCAAGCAAACGAACACATGAAACAATACAACAAATGTGGCCAACACGGAACAGACCAGATACTTTATTACTAAAATAATATTCGCAAAACATTCGCACATTTTTTTGCGAATGCGAATGCGAATACTTTGAAATATGCGAATATTCGCGAATGCGAATATTCGTTACATCACTAGTATGTACTAAGTATACGTATATAGATTTTACGGAATGTGATTCGCGTTGAATGTGCGCGAGTGACGGTCAGGTCGGGCAGTATCGGGAATCTGGGAAATGAAGCAAAAGCAAAAGAAAAAAAAATGAATACGTAATTCACAAAACAATGCCAACGGAATGAAACTCGTGGTCCACTTTTTATTATGTACATAATATGAAGGTATGTATAGTCTCTACACGTGGTTATAGTATGCATGTATGTATGACAGCGCGCTATACAAGTATGCATACAAAATAATATTGGGCATTGCACTGAAATCTTTTATTATATCGGTCAAAGAATATTCTAATGAAGTTATGTGCAATCTACATTCTTGATGATTTGAAAAACCTTCTTTCTCAGTAGAATAGTTTACTAATTTAAAAGATTGTTAATTTAATCATTTCAATATAATATGTCGGATGATTTATTAGGCGCTGCTGAATATGAGCACTAACTAAGGGCGCGGGAAACTATGTTGGAAGAGTGATGTATTCAGTTTCCTCCTGAAAGTTGTTATTGATTGATTTTTACAAAGGTCTTCGAGTATAATATCAAATACCCTCCCGAGTGAGTTAAGCAGAGAGAACGAAACGCCACATATAGACCTTTCTTTAGATATTTCTTTCGCTTCTTCTACATTTGTGCAATTTCTCATATACGCACGTCGATTTCTCTGTCTCAAGATCCGGCCATTCTTGATAATTTGATCCACGCGATCAAGTCACATAGTTTTCGGATGCCCGTGCTTCCTCACACCACTTCATTCAGACAAGAATATCTTTTTTGTCATCCTTTCCTTCCACATGTCCAAACCATCGTAATTTATTTAAACGAATTCAATCCACATGACTCCTCTTCCATCCGCTCATTCTTCTAATATCCTCATTTTTCACTCTGTCACGCAACGTTTTACCAACCATTCTCTTCAGCGATCGCATCTCCACAGCATTTATTCAACCATGTCCAAGCTCCGCTTGCATTCAGAAGTCTCGGTCCCGAAATGGTATTGTGCACAAGCATTTTGCCATGTTAGGCACAATACCAATGCCGACAGTGGGCCGAAGTGCACCGTTCGTCTTAGCACGGGATAAAAACTTCAATTATTGAAAAGTCTCGTTAGATATTAAATGCTATTCGCGATATAGAGAAATAACTTTGCTAATAGTTTTCATCGAAAGCATGGGCATTTTGACATACTAAATAGTACAACAAATATAATAATAATAAAAGCATCTAAACACGGTACATAGAGCGGCATAGAACATGCAAAACTGCATACGTACCTACACAGTGTGTACGCAAACTGCATACATTAGGTTGTGTGTACATAATAATATAATTCACGGTCATGTATATATGTATAATGTTTGTTATGTAAGTATCTAACCGAGTTATATCTACATCTATGTATATATGTATTATGAGAGGTGCATGCCGTGGATGCAAGTGAAGCAATGTACATAATATATAATATGTATATAGTGTGGAGGGTAAAAGATGAATGGAATTCCCGTGCGAGAAGAGAAGAGAGGCAGGAATCAGGTATTGTTTGTATAGACGCGGTACATGTTATTATTATTATTACTTCACTCTCAGCTGACTGATACACATACATATACATACTGTATTATACATATCTACCTATTACATAGTATACAAACCAACACCGTCCATCATCTATCTATAGTTATAGAGAAATGTCACATATTGTGAAGATAGTAATTACACAGGCGACAAAATAACGCATCTAGTGACAATCAAAGATGATAAAAAGAAACGTTTAAAACTCCCCTGAACTCAGATCATTACAATTGCGATACTCGTTGTAAGCGAGATGTACGACCCTTAGAGCATAGATTGGCTAAAATTTTGAAGAGTTTTATATGTCTTAGCATACGTTTATATTATATAATAATACGTTGCCCGTAATGTCGAGGCATTTGATTAAGTATCAGAGAGAGAGAGAGGTGAAAAGGTATCTTGTTGGAAAAGGTATCTTGTTGGAAAAGCCTTTTACAACATTGACGAAATGCTAAACGGGACTGACTGTTCACTCTATTTGGCATTGACCAATTTATTACATATATTTTGGGATTTTTGCACTGCAAGTAACTTTCATACAGATTTCTTTACGTAGTGGTGATTTGTGGTTTTGTTGTTCGTGAAATTATTTCATTATTGCCTGAAGTGGGAAACTAATGACCTACGGATAGAGACCTGAATTTATCGGTGTTATTTTTTAAGAAAAGCGGTGTTATTTTTTAAGAAAAGTGGTGTTATTTTTTTAAGAAAGCGGTGTTATTTTTAAGAAATCGGTGTTATTTTTTTGTGAAAGCGGTGTTATTTTTTTTAAGTAAAGTGATGTCATTTTAAGGAAACCGATGTTATTTTCTAAAAAGAAATGCAAATTAAAAGAAATCAACACAGAATTTAGAATTGCAAGTTCTATTTGCATTATAAAAGATAATATACTTAAATAATTTATATAATTAAATTAAATTGTTTGAATAATTACAAACAAATAGAACGTTGTCATCCTCAATCCTTTATATTTCAAACACATTTATTTATTTATATATATAAAAACAATACAATTTATTGCATCAAATTTAAATTTTTTTCAAAATTAAAAATAGCCATTGTAGCCAAATTGTTTTCTTTAAGGTTTGTCCTTCGGTCCGATAAAACGCTATTATATGAAGATAAAAATCTTTCTGAGTCCACATTAGAACAAGGCATCCATATTGCTTTATTTATTTTTTTTACAAATTCTAAATTCTCCAAATTTACTATATCCAATGCCTTGGCTATGTTGACTTCACCCGCAGAAATTTGCATGTCAATGTTTTTTTTTAACTCCGTGTATCCGGTGGAGAGTTGCTGTGAGCTGAGAGATTGTAACTCTGGAATATTTTGCAGCTTCAATATAGTGTCTGCTGTCACGGGGAGCAGTGATATATATTTAGGATCCAAAATCCTTAAATGTTGGTAAGTGACACGATTGGTGTCACTTTTTATGACCTTCTTTAACTTCTCAAGACACTGGACAATAGTGTCAATTAAAATTTGTTTTTGGGAGCCTCTTTTTTCCAAGTACTTGGCCGTTCTCTCAAAGAATATGCCCAAAGTTATATTATCATATTCTAATCACAACTTATTTTTTGTAAAAACGACAAAAATCGGTGTTATTTTCCAAAAACGTCAAAATTCGCGTTATTCGCGAAAAAAGAGCGAAATTCGCGAATAAAGTCGGGTTTATCGCAAATGCGAAAAATTCAGGTCTCTACCTACGGATGATAAGAAAGAGTAAATAATTGTAACAATAACATCATAGAAATACGCTCCGTGTCGAAAAACCTCACATCTGATAGCATAAAAACATTAATCTCTGCTTTTGTAGTCTCTAGACTTGACTACTGCAATATACTATATGTAGGACTGCCGCAAATTCAACTGAATCGTCTACAAATGGCATTCAATAGCGCTGCAAGGCTTATTTTCCGCGAAGATAAGGGTTGCCACATCACACCTTTGCTGGAAAAGTTACACTGGTTAAGAGCAGGTGAAAGGGTTCAATACAAACTGTGCCTTATAGTCTACAAAGCTTTGAACAAAATGGCACCTCAGTCACTTTCTGAACTCTGTGTTCTCAAAACACCTGCAAGTAGACCTCTACGCTCAGCTAAGACATCCACCAACATGCTGGACGAAAACAACAGAGCAAACAAGTCCTGCTTCTATGATAGGGCTTTCGACGTCGCAGGACCCGTCATTTGGAACCGACTCCCCGAGGACCTCCGTAAAAACCAGCCGATTACAACGTTCAGGAGCAAGCTGAAGACTTCGCTCTTCCAACATAGTTTCCCGCGCCCTTGAGATGGATACTCCATTAAACGGCGCCGAATAAATCATCCAATATAATAATAATAATAATAATAAATGTGATCTATCGGCCAAAAACATAGTAAAAGCAATAAACGCGTGGGCAATCCCATTATTAACATACTCATTTGGCATCATAAAATGGTCTAAAACGGATCTAGATAAACTAGAAAGACTTATTAGAACACAATTAACAAAAAATAGATATCACCATCCAAATTCCGCGAAAGAAAGGTTGGTATAGGAGGAAGAGGAATTGTTAACATTTCCTCTTTACATAATAATCAAATAGAATCCCTTAAAACATTTTTTAAAAACAAACAAAATAATTCTATACTACATAAAATTATAATACAGGCCGATAAAAATCATACACCTTTAAATTTAAATGACGAAACAGTAGGTCCGCGATTAAACTATTTAAATATTTTGTTAGAATCTTGGGGTAGGAAGGAACTTCATGCTAGACACCTCAATGATCTCAACCAATCTTATGTTGACAAATATGCGTCAAACAGGTGGTTGACCATTGGGGAATTGTATGGGGAAACCGAGGGTTTTATGCTAGCAATTCAAGATCAGGTAATAAATACAAAAAATTATCAAAAATATATTATAAAAAATCAAAATATAATTGATGATTCGTGTAGGAAATGTCTGGCCAAACCGGAAACAATTCAACACATAGTTTCGGGTTGTTCCACTCTCGCTCAAACTGAGTATACTTATAGACATAATCATGTAGCAAAAATTATACATCAAAATTTAGCTATTAAACATAATCTTTTAAACTCAAATAATGTAATACCTTATTATAAATACAACCCGGAACAGGTATTAGAAAATCAAAATTATAGGCTCTATTATGATAAAACCATAATAACAGATAGACAAATACATCATAATAGACCCGATTTAGTATTACATGATAAACGTAATAAAATAACGTACCTAATCGACATCGCTGTCCCAAATACACATAATATACAAACAACCGTCGCAGAAAAAATACGTAAATATACAGAACTAGCAGGAGAAATAAAAAATATTTGGCATTCTAGGTCCGTTTATATAATACCTTTAGTCATGTCAGCTACAGGGGTAACTCCGAAATCTTTAATAAATAATTTACAAAAATTAGATTTACCGGTTAATTTGTACATTAAAATTCAAAAATCTATTATAATAAACACTTGTAATATTGTAAAAAGGTTTCTGAACACAGATATTTCAGGCACAATGCTGGTATTTTGATCCCGCGTTTTGAGCCTAATCCTTTGATATCCTGTATATCTGGATAGGTGAATTTTTCCCGGCATTAGACTGTTAAGTTTTTGTGTGATCATGACTGATCATATGGAGACTTATCTGGTTGTATAATGCTGAGAAGTGTGGATGGCAATTCTGCCGCCGCGTAAAAAAAAAAATAGATCTTAGGGTAGCCTGTTTTCTGACATGACGTGTCTTCTGGCTATGTGCAGGAGCAGCCGCAAACATCTCTCATTTGAAACGACTTGAGCGACTCCTTCATAACTTTTTCAAATTGCTTTTGAAACGATTCACATTGAAACTGAAGTTTACATCTATAATCTATACCATCACGGCCGATATGTTTCACAAGTGGCGTTGTCAGCGGACCAACTTTTAGAATACAATGCGGTATAACTGAAAACACTTTCAGAGCGTTTAAGGGAATATAAAGCACATATACAAATATTTATTAAAACAATGCTATAGATGTGTTGTGGACGGACATTTACAAAGAAAACGTGATCTAACTCAGTAATATGAGTCGGTCAGATCAACAAAACATAACGATATAAACATTTATGAATCTAATTATGCAAATCGACATTAGCGTGACGTTAGCTTAGTGTCTATGTAGATTGGAGATAGTTGCATGCATTGTAAACATATCACTGCGGGGAAGTACAGAATCCTCGATGGATTCTGGGAAAATCAAAAAGTAAACAACAATCTAGTAAAAATATTTTGACAGAAACATTGTAAACACTCTCATAAAAAGTTTTAAATGAATAACATAAAAAAATGTAAATTTTCCTGTTACGTAAATGCGACCATACACAACACGGCTATACTAACATACATACACCGGCACATGAAGTCTCTGTGCAAAATATTGAGTTGAATATAACCAAAAGCAAGTTGCCTACAATGATGATACATTGTCTATGATTACTTATATAGTATTTCGTAAAAAGTTTTTGTAAGTAGTGATAAAAAGTTTATGATATTAAACGAAACAAACAATATATTAGGTATTCTACTGATCACCAATGGAATAACAATATATTTTGCTTCATTTTAATTCATTTTTATAATCAACTTCTCCCAATATCCGTCCGACGATAATTTGAACTTAAAAAAGGGTTTGAGCGTTACTGGGATATTGCTGATGAAAAATATACCACACTACTTTTGAATCCTGCCGAGATTAAATATACTACTATTTAAGAAGATGTAGATAATACTCCCTCGAAATTATATCGAGGTAGTGGTAGGTAGAGAAGTCTCAAAATTAATTGTTTATATATTTACTATAAGGATAAAGATGTCACGTAAAAATACCGTGAACACCTCAAAGTTGATAGAATCACAGTATAAATTAATACAATGAATGAACTTAATGATCACTATACCACGAAGGCAAGTTTTTGTCTGCCTTGCGATGATTCAGAGTGTCTGTTGATTGAGTTTAAGTAGTAGTACTGTGCCTGCACGGTGTAGCAGTGACTCGTCACTCAAGACACAAGCCAAATAATTACAATACAAGTCGCTTACTCAATAGAAACATATAATACAGGTAGTATAAAATTGTGTATTATAGGAATGAGTAATGCCCGACGTACGTAACACATCGCTTGCAATAAATTATAGTGTTCAAAATAATATAGATACATTGTGTAGAGAAATGAAAGTACAGAGAGAAAGAGATGGAGATTTGATTGATATTATTGTGTGCCAAAATGTGTACCAAGATAATATCAGGGCTAGGAGGACGAGGACAAGATGACGACGATACAGTGATATATCTAAAAAAAATGCAGTTTTGAAACAAAAGTTTTCAAATAACCATTAAATATGTTTTACATAAATATATCGGTATCAAACTTAAACAAAATAGGTATTATTATGTCTCTTTTATATTAAAAATATTAACGCGTTATTTAAAAATGTTTCATATTAAGAAAATGCCATCAGAAAAAGTGACGTTTTTGATATTTTAAAACCTTATTCGAGTCCCTGGACATGTATAGCCAAAATTGCAACACGTTTTACAAATAAGACCGCAGATCCAATAGAGGCGCCTGCAAATGGCATTCGATGGTGCTGCAAAGGTCGTTTTTCCAAAGCATAAAAGCTATCACATTTTTACGCTTTTGCTGGATAAGTTGCATTGCTTAAAAGTGGATGAAAAGCACCAATACAAACTGTGTCTTATAGTGTACAAAGCTCTGAACAATATGACACCTCCATTATTTTTTAAGCTCTGTTGTTCTCAAAACATCTGCAAGAAGACACCATAAAACATCCACCAACTTTCCTGGACGAGATCAACAGAATCAACGACTCCCGCTTCTAACAATAACATATAGGAGTGAACTACTGAAGACATCGCTCTTCCAATATTTTCCCACGCCCTTGAGATGGATACTTCATTAAACGGTGCCAATGAAATCATCGATATTATTTTTTAAAAAGTAGGTAGGTACCTACAAAACAAATGTTTATGTACATAGCGAAACTGGGTAAGTATATAAGTCTGATAGATAGGTACTATGTAGGTATATAGTAGGTAGGTACATATATAATACATACAACACACCCCAAAGTGTGCCACCCCACATCTTCTCCCCAAAGCTCCCAAAACCTTTTATTGAATGTCTTTATGGACCACCTGTTACGTGACACCACCCCCACCCCCCCCCACACTACTGCTGCCTGCTACCCTCAAACGGTCCTTCTTCCAACAACCGAATACATAATGTAAGTCCTCACTATTCACTCTATCTCTCACCACACAATAATAATAATAATAACACAACATGTATATTATGTTACGTTAACCCATATTATTATCTTTCTATCCCTTATCACACACACACACATCCACACACTACTCACATTATCTATTTAGAAACGGTACAACTTAGAAACACATTGGACAACATAACATAACTTGGGCACTGTAAACAAAAATAAATAAAGAATTCTAATTTCAAACTTGTTGTTCAATAAAAAATTAAGGCATAGACTCGGTCGGTAATTAGAGTGAAAACAAAGTGCTTGAAAAAGGACGAGAGAGGAATAAGTGCTGTGGAGATAAGATCACCGAGAAAGACGGTTGATAAAATGAAGAATGAGGATATCAGGAGAATGTGCAGATGTAAATCGAGTGTTGTACATAGAATGCGTGTTGTGGAAAGTTGCGATCGTTTGGACATATGGAGAGAAAGGATGATGAAGCCGGTGTACTTATCTGAAAGAAGGGGTGAGAGAAAGCGCGGACGTCCTAGAACCACGTAGCTTGACTACATGAATCAAATTCTTAAAGATGATCGCGTGTTGAGTAACAGAAATCAGCATGCATATTTGAGAAACAGAATGAGAATTGTTTTATTGTTTAACTCCTTTAGATAGAAGAAAAGTCATATTCATACATGAGTTTATATTGGCGAACTTAATATTCATTAGATTAAAATATTCATAAATTCGTTCTCCTTTTCCCCGCATGGGAACACACACACTCACACACAACCAAACGTCAAGAAAGTATGAAAATCACTCTTAAAGTGGGTAGATATAATACAAAGTATAACGCCATATATTATTATATATATAATAATGGGTATGTACTATAATATATGCATAGGTAAGTACTGTATATAGACGGGCGGCAGGTATGTATGTAGGTAGGTATATAAAGAGTATATATTATTATATGAGGCGGGAGAGCACGTGGTTTTGTTGTTATGTATTCTTATTATTATTATTATTAATACTATTATTTATGACAGATTGATTTTTATCGTCGCGTGTTTTTATTACGTAAATTATAATAATATATTCTCCTATAAATATCCATTTATATAAATTACATACAAAATATGCAAATACTTAGGTATAATTCAATCTCGACCACCACCTGAGAGATGATATCTTTTCTGTTCTGGGCAGCACGAAACAGCTCCTCCACACTTCTCATCCCGGTCCACTCCCGAATGTTTTGAAGCCAGGAAAGCCGCTTTCTTCCAACCCTTCTTCGGCCTTCAACCTTCCCTTCTATGACCAGTTGTAGGATGGTATATTTTATTCCTCTCATGATGTGACCAAAATATCAGTTATACAATTCAAGGTACAATATACACAAGGTATATTGTACCTTGAATTGTATAACTGATATTTATGTGACACTGTTTTATTTTGTAACATTTTAATTTAACCAATGTACCTAAAGTGAAGAATAAAAAAAATATAACCTTAGAACATTTTAAATTTATAACTATGTAAATCGAGTGCTGAACAATGAATTTATTCGCTATGAAGCGTCGATATTAATCATATTATGACTTCAAACTATTCTAGATTAATTACTCATTCCAATGAATAGAATTCCGGAAACGAGCAAAAATATTCTGTTTACTCCGAGAATCGAACCCACAACCACCCACTTACAAAGTGAGTATGTAGTAGAACGCTAGTCAATCTATTCGAATAATATGTATTACCTAAAATAAACAACATACCTACCTATATAGATGATCAATTTCTAGATTTTTCGCTTCCATCACATCCATGCAGTGCTCTCCTGTATTTGTATGTACTCAATGTACTGTCGATAATATCATCAATTTACGATGTGCACACAATAACTTATTTACAATTCATTTATATTTAGCAATAAACCATATTATTATCTATCTATTTATAAATTATTAACATGATCAAACAGCTGTTTTATTTTCACATTACGAATAATATATATCCGTGCACATTAATAATAACGCTATCTAAAAATAGCGCAAATTGTATTTGCCAGAAATAACGTAATACATATTATGTATAAATACATATAATAAAAAAAAAATAACACTTGTTGTTTATTAATTTCATTGTATATTTAGACATTTATGTCATTTGTTTTGATAACCATTTTATATATTTAATTCGCAACAGTATTAAGATAATGTTATAGAAGCGTAATTATATACTTTTCAATTACATATCATTCAATATGCAGACCAATTGAATAATTCTTAAAAGCATGAGCTCTGCTCAATTTTGAGGGAATAAATACTATATTTATCCCGTGGAGCACCCGGTAAAGAATTGGTCTCGCACTCTTCTCCATAAGTTTTCGAGTGTCCTGTAAAAGTCAGGTGTTCGAAAAAATAAGACATTTTATATCTTAAATTCGGCGATGAGGTTTGCCACCCATCCTGAATGTCTTGATTTTATATTGGCACGGAGAAGACAGCTTGCATGATTTATATGCAGCTGGTCTGCTGGCTACCCCACTTGTGGGATATGCCGTGATGGTATAGTATAGTATTATTTAGGTAGGTATTTAATTCATTGCCGAACTATTCCATCTAATCGACCACTGGTGTATTAACAAGGATGAATGTAAATAAGCTACGATGATGGTTTGGGCATTTGGAAAGAATGAATGAGGACAGCATGACCAAGAAGATATATTTGGCTGAGAAGTATTGTGCTCGGAGACGTGGACGTCCGAGGATCAAATGGCAAGATCGTTTAAATCAAATTCTACATGACGGTCACGTGTTGAGCACATTTAACAGGACAACATGCATGAGGAATTGTAGATATGACAGTGACGGAAGCGAAAGAAGTATGCAAGGATAGAAGCAAGTGGCGCTCGATCCTTTCTGCCTACCCCGCGAGGGAAGCGGGGTGACGGTATGTATGTATACGTATGTAATATTTTACAAAAACCTGTCATTTACAGTACACTAGAAAACTTTGAGAAGAGAGAGAGGCCTACTCTGCACCGAGGACTCCTAGGGATGGAGTCTATATAGTATACAAAAGTGGAATTTATATTATTCAACTCAATATTGTGTAACAACGTTCGATTTCATATTAATAATTCACACGTGATCATATTCAAATCACATTACATACATATTACTATTACTATCCATTAGATAATACACACAGTAGGTAACTCAACCTTCTTATCACACACACTCACTCACCTAGATAAATTATTTATTTATTCATTCTTTACTGTATATTGATCAAAACACAATTTTACAGAGAAATGAATCAAAACTAAAAACAATCAATTACAAAAGAAAGTACCAAAAATACAATTCGGAGTATAACTTATTGATTAAGACTTGTTACTTTATATAATAATTTACAAATAATTAAAACACTGTTATATTTTCACAATATTTATTTAAACTCTAACGTTTTCGCCCAATTCAATGGCCATTCTCAAGAGTACTGAATCAGTATATCAGTATGTTACTTTATTAGCTAAATCATTTACAATACCCCATACACAATTTAACATATTCAGAACTCACTGATAATTTCAAATTATTTGTCAATATTTTATATAATTGGCAACATACAACTGTTTTTATCACTTGCTGAGCTCCCATTCTTCTAATCTACATTCAGTTATTTGGGTTTTTGGAAGAGATCGCGCCTTTGCGATAAGTTCGCCTTCTGTACATTGATAATATTATCTAATTTGAATGCACTTATTTATAAAATTGTACGTAATGTGAACAATGTAAAGCAAAGAATGAATAAACAAATTATTGTACTGTTACAATTTCTGTCTGTTCAAGTTGTGTCGAGTCTATTTTTTTAGTATTAGTACTGTGGTGTACATTAAATATTGTTTCTTTGATTGATTGTATTTTGAAATTGCGATAAATTTTATAAAATGTAGGTATGTGTGACGAGTCCAAGTGCCTGCATAATAGGGGCCTAGGGACAATATTAGAAACAATGAACAATATAATTATAAAATTCATCTTTATAACGTCATGTAAAGGGTTGGAGCCGTGAACTATGTATAAATAAATAAATAAAGATGCACGATTATTTTCACGTGATAATTATGCATGTAGGTGGTATTACCCATCACTAGCAGCATTCGCGAATCTCCCAACACATAAATACATAAACAATGAAGACAATAAGCAACCATGACTCATAAAACATTTACCTAATACACGAATCTGTAATACATAATAATAATAATAATAGCGTCTAGTTACAGCAGTAGTAGTAGTAGAAGTTGCCACAATTATATTAATATGTATTATCTATGGATCTGATTTATAAACACAGCAGGTAGGTACCTCTATACATACTATGTTATGATGATAATATCTATGTAATAATAATAATAACATTATGTTTTATTTTGACAGATATTTAGGCGGGATTCTAATCACTGCGCGAACATTTCAAACAATTATAGTATTAACCACAACAACATAACCTAACAAATTCATAATTAATTCGATTTCGGTTGATTCGCTATAAATTTGGTATAGGTTGCGTAAAATTCAAAGACAGCGAGTTTTCACATATCGACCGACGATTCATGGTGGAAATTTATATAGATATAGATAAGTATATAATTCGAAAATTAAATGAATTTCTGCTTACAGTTCCAGTTTTAGAACTCTCAATAAAAACAGTTTCTTCGTAAATCTCCATTCATTTCATAAGTTTAGTGTCAGTGCAACATCAATTATTATTCATTTAAACAGCGCATAGACGATGTTTCGTGTTGGATACATTCTCCAACAAGTAGTAGAATAAAATAGTTCTAAGAAAACACCGAGTAGTACGGTACAAATAATACAGTAATATGTGCTCAAGTTGTTTTGTGAGCACAGGCCCCCGCAAGGGCAATCAGTCGCCGCAGACTCATTCGCTACACAGAATCGGCCACAATATACACGATACTGTATAATGTTCCGTGTCTGTGTGGTGGCGCGTTCCATAGAACGGGGGCTCCGCGGGGTACTGCATGCAATAAGGCAAGAGTAATAATATTTGCTTTGAAGCCAGAGTCTCGACATTCTTTCCACATGACCAATACATGCTTACTACATCTATATACCACTGCATTCTCACATTACATACTTAATTAACTTTCCCTATGCTGAACATAAGTTTACCAGCATTTAAAGTAAGTTTAACAAATTAATATAATGAAAAATTCATACAACACATGTATTCCTATATATGTATTCGCATTCTCTGTTGCGTACTCTAAAATATTCGCACCTTTAATTGTTGAATTCTTGCAGACAAATCGGTCCTTAGTGGGAGACAAAACTTGAACGATTTTGAGAGCCGGCTTTCATCGTCAGGCTAATCAAAATGTTTATAACATACGTGGCTTGTGCAATGGGTAAAATATTAAGATTTTATAATGTTTGAATGATGGTATTTTACTTACTGTCGTTAGGGAGGTTATATCCCTATGGTGTGAAGCAACTAGCACCGCAATTTTGCCGGCTTTTGGGAGACCTGCACCCTGAACAGCTCGCACGGAGGCGAGACTTCCGACAATTATTCTTGACTTACACTAAATAAATAATAATAATAGCACCAAACTATTCCACCAACGCACAATCATGTCAACTTAAAAAATCTTCACAAAATAACAAACAAAAACAACATTACAATTATTATTGCAAACAGTTGAACATTCAACTTATGTTATAACAAGGATAAACACATTTCACTAGCAACTTTTATAACCAATAAATATATAAAAGTGTAATATTATAACTCACAATACATACAATTTATGCGTAAATGATATTTTATAGGTTATGTTCGCGCCTAACCTCCAAAAACTACTAAACAGGATAGAACAAATTTGAATTGAAAGAAGAAAATAACAATTGGTTGGTTCGCTCTTCTCTTCACTACACGATCCGATTATTTAGTACAGTACAACGTAGCGTACTGTAAGTTTTAAGTTGCGGACCTCGCGCCTACCAGATATACACTGCCAGTACAACTGATACACAACTGTGTGTTGAACAGAACGGCGATATTATAATAATAACGAGGGTACGGCAGGCAATGTATGTGTGTTGTATTATATTATTATACCTCTCCACCTATACACACACAAGACACGGGACTTGTACATAGATTAGTAGAGACTCATGGAAATGCTATGGCAGCGGGCGCTGTATACTGTGTAGAATGTACACTGTGTGTTGTATTAAAGGGGGCATAAGGCATTACGTCAGCGCTATACAAGATACAGCACCAATGGCACATTGCTTGCCTGCCTGCATGAATTGTAATATGTATGGAGGCTACACAACATCATAGCAGGGAACACAACATACATACATACATGCACAGAATAATATTATTATTTGTACAGAACGTCGACGATTTCTCTTCTCTCCTTCTAGTTGGAGCCAACAGCGCCGACGGCGTATACAGGCAACACTGAGTTTTATTATTATTATACAAGCGAACCACGCAAACAGCACTGACACAACTCATAAATAAATAGATAAATAACTTGCATACAACATAATTAGAAAATATTGTTTAAAAAATCCGATGTACTGCATTCCAATAAATACAAATAGAGGTTTTATGTTAGTGTAATTTCGTTATTTTTTAATATAATCTAGTGAACAACCATATCTGATCCTAATAATATAGTCAAAATGATGCAGAAAATCGTTGTAAATTGGCAGTTGTTCTATTATCGTCCTCGATACTTTTTTATAATTAAATTTAAATTTTTATCAAGATTATTGTAGTCATTATGTTTTCATTGTAACTTCTATATTTTGTAAAATTGCCCACTTTATACTTGTAATATTTTGTAATCAAAGGCAATTATGCCGTAAATAAATAAATAAATTTTCAGGGTAAATGAGTCGAGTCAAGTTTGTATTTGCATCCAACGTTCTCTGAAAATTGCTTCACTACGTGGACCGAAACGTCAGATGTAATTTCAAAATTCACCCGAAAGCGCATCGAAAAGAAATCCATGACCATCTGGCTGGCTTTCAAATTTTATTCGAAATAAGAATGACCGATATGAGATACGCGCGCGTATATTTAGGAATATGCACAAGTAAATCTGCGCGTACTTTTAGGAATAATATTTTTAAGTTTTAGATAAGCATATTATGCCTATCTAAAACTTAAAAATCTCTCGAATACGAGAAGACAGCATTGTGAAAAAATATGATAGCATTTAGATGCAAAATTAATAAGACTTGACTAATTAATTAATTCACTTCACAACTTTATATTTTTAAAAACTTATATCCTAACCTGTGGGTTTTGATAACAACTGGTGTAAGGTGTGCTTCCCATCCTGAAGTCTTTCTTACCTTTACTGATACGGAGGGGACGACTTGCATGGTTGTTACCTTCAGTTAATCCGCTGGCTAAATAAGATAAATACATCCTCTTTGTCTTCCTTTCATAGTCCATTCACTCCACATGTCCAAACTATCGCAAAGTATAAATAAATAAGATTGTGTATTACCACAACAAAAAACAGAGGCAATCCTGAATAAAATAAAATACACAGCAATATTGTCATAGTAAATGATAGATAACAATGGAATGGACAAAACTAGGTCAGACCTTCAGAAGGAGCATAATAATATTCTATACAGAGAATATAATAAATATAAATGAGTTGTGTCAGCATTGTATGCACAGTGCGGCAAGTATTTCTGTTGCCAACAAGCCCTGCTGCTCTATGCTGTGCTTCGTGGAGTGTAGCACTGTAGTGTGTGTCTTGTGTCTATAATACAGGCGACCGCCATACAACATCGGGACGTTTAGTTGTGTGCATACTGTACTGTAGTGTAGTGGTAGTCAGTAGAGCGGCTTTGTACCGCGGAGTAGGAGGGCACACTGGGAACACGGAGTCGGCTGCCAAACTGAACAAACCGAAGAGCACCCGCCACTTTGTAGAAAGGAACACATCAAACGAAACAGTATCGTAAAACTTGTGCACCTCGCTACTGCGTGGCACGACAAAAAGGAAAGCAACTCATAAAATAGGGTAAAGAGTAGAAAGACTGACCACTTCAATCAATTAGTCTCGTCCTTAATAATAACGCTTTCTACGTCCCGATTAAAATAATATTATTGTACTTCAAAAGTGTCGAACACGTTCGTTTGCAAAATTCATAAAAACGAAGTTTTTCATTAATTAATAACGTAAAAATCACAGTTGTGTTTATTTTTGACAAAATACGCGATTCTTAAAAGGTACAAGGGATGTGGTTAGTTATGAGACGATTTCCCCTAAACATTTAAATTTATTAGTTTAGGTAAAGTGGGAAGGATAACATTACACATTACAATTTATATAGGGTAGGTACCTAACTATTACAATACATACCTAGTCTCATTGTTATTATTATTTCGGATGCCTATAATAATTATGTATTATTACTGTATAATTGATAAGGTTCCTATATAATATTTATGTATGTAGTTATATAGGTGTCTGTACATAAGTCTTACTAGACTTGCAGTGCAGAACTATTAACATGTTGTCAAATTATTTTGCAAAATTAATAATAAGTAGATTATTATACTTAGTATTATTGGTAAAACGTTGCGAGATGGAGTGAGGATATCAGTAGAATAAACGGGTGATGTAGATAGAATGCGTACAGACAAGTTGCGATGGTTTGATCATGTTGAGCGAATGTACGATGAAAGGGTGACGAAGAGGGTGTATTTGTCTGAAGGGGGATCAAATTCTCAAGGACGGTCGCGAGTTGAGAAACTGGATGAATGTGGAGGAAACGAAAAAGGTATGTAAGGAAAAATCAGCATGGTATTGCATTATCTCTATCTACCCCACCTGGGATACGACGTGAGGGTATAGATAGAAATAAACAAGAAATGTCGTCGGAAGAGGTGACGCCATTGGCACAGAGACGCTCTGAATGGAAGAGGCTGGTTTCTGCCCTGTGAACCCGAGAGGAGCGTCGAAGGCGATGATGATAAATGAACAAACTGTGGTGATTGCTGCAAAAATGTGGAATTCTAGTAATGGACCATCATATTATTCTGAATCAACAGAACAGTGACATATTATGTACTTTTATATAATATGTATCTACAACGAGAGATTTGAGGAAGATATGAACATACCATTTTATCATAACATAACAATTCACATACATCGAGCTAGTCCCAAACCAAGATTGAATCTTGTATTTTTTAAAGATATATCTGGGTTTCTGTTATAAACCCAAATACAACCTTATTCACCTTTCACAGTAAGCTATTAAAAGCTTGTGTCGTGAAAGGGGAGTTTGCCGGCACCTGGACCCCTTGTTCACGAGGCTGAGACTCTACCTCCAGGCTACCGACGAACTCTATGGGTACCTACTTACTTTTTGAACCAACTCTCGTTTAGGACTGATTACATTAGTGGCATTACCAATTTTTCCAGTCTATATTTAAAGGTCATTGGTTATCTAGAGGTATTTAGTTAGGTAGGTAAGTATAGATAGGTAGACAATAATAATGATTTAGACGTAGGCAGGGAGGTATAGGAGCTTACCTATAAATAATAATGATGCTGAGAATAATATTATTGTGATTTGTGAATGAATTATATATACCTACCTACCTATCTACGTACAATAATAATTATTATGACTGGTGAGGTAGGTAGGTAGCTATACAGTATACATCTCTTTGGTGGATTCATGGAACCTCTCAAATGTCTTTTTTTTTATCAAAAATGAGCTGATATTGATACTTAATTATTCGTCTCGTCGAACCGCATCTACCGATGAAATAATCTATAGGTACTTACTTCTAGCCTGTGCTGATTTTCTTGATAATTTGTGAAAACTAATACGTAATTTTCGAAACATGCCTTGAAATTCAATAAACTATAGAATCGATCCTTTCTGCCCTTTTGTGGAATAAATTCACTTCAAGGGCGCTAATGCATATTTCGAGCACTCACTGAATTGACTGAACATCCTTTTCGTTTCTTGATTGATATGAAATTACATTGGCCGCATTACCAATTTCACTTTTGAATTTCCAGCCTATATTAAAGGTCATTATTGATCATAGTGGACTGAAGACTAACAATATAGAGAATTTCACGGTTACAATAATAGTATGATCCACAATGCGTATGCGCATCTCTGTAACAGCTAGAAGCGGATGGACAGAGTGCAGTACCTACAGGATATGGACCTGTCTTATATCCGCCTTATAATGATTACGGTGACACTACTACTTACTGCCTTTATCTTCCCCCACTTTTTTTTTACTTTGCAACACCTTCGCCTTAGCGTGATAACACTAAAACAATTGCACAAGTACAGTGATGGAATTCAACTTAAAATATAACTCATGTTATGTTATGACTTTTTGACACAATTGGATGCCGAGGACTGGATTTTACTTACTAGAAGTGTAGATGTTAATCATATTTTGAACCAAATACAACATACCTACCTAGTTAATACCTATTCAAATAGGTTGATTATCGGCGAGTGCAATCAACTGGAATGATTAATCTAAGAGTGGTGGTTCAAAATATGATATAACGCAAGGTTAATTTTTGTCGCTTTTGTGCTTGCACCAGAAATTCCGCAACTTCGTGGAGGAAGCGAAAGAGGTGTGTTAGTGGTTGAAAATAAAAAAATATGATTAACATCCACACTTCTTAGTAAGTACATCCAGTCTCCGGCACCCGATTGTGTCAAAAATAAAAAAAAATGATAAAGCGAGAAAGACCTAAGAAGTGGAAAAACGTCTCTCTCAAATTGTTTAATAATCAGTAGAACGAAACGTTTGTTTAAATTTATGCAAGTTATGATGCTAAGGGACTTTCATTTCGAATTATGTCCAGCGATTTTCATCCCTCCATTATACCCACATTCCGTATACATTATATATGTATCATGTTTAATAAAAGATAATGCAGTAGGTACATGACACATTCACAGTGTTGCATGTGCTTAAAATTAGCTTAGTTATTTCACAAACACGTATCTTCTATGATATGAGTAAACCATCGTCACACAGTCTAAATTGTTTTAATGATGAATGTTGTGAACTCTCGACGAAAATCATAATTGGTCTATCAAACAGAACAAACATTCTTGCGGAGTCCCCAGTGGCATACACAAATTCAAATTTTTTTTTTTCAAATTCAAATATATTTATTATTGATAAATATACAATTTACAACAATAATCAATTACTTATAATTATACAGTAAGCAAAACAATTCATTCCCTCAAATTCAAACAAACACAGTTCGTTTTTTTAACACTAAACCTACCGACATTTTATGTATACCTATTCCTACCACGAGCGGTCAAATGACCGCTTCAAAAAAATAAATACATATCATTAGTATAGAACTTTTTTTTTTTTGCTAATTGGATAGTAAAAACATATTTTTGTTCTATTTAGAAAAGTTTTATGCACATTTATGCATTTTTAGTATATTTTTTACACATTATAGAATTTATTATTTTGCGTCGCATATTTTCCACATACGTAAGTAATTTTAACTTTTTCACAAATTTACCTAATAATATATTATTTGATAAGATTTCCGTCCAGATGAATCTATAAATGTATTTGTTCTTGTTTCTGTTAAGTTCCCCAAGTGAGGCTGATGGTTCTCTTTCTTTGTCTCTTCCCAAATATGGAGAACCGTTTACTGTGTACTTACTCACAACTTATATCGAAAGACAACCAAAATTTTATACCAAATTTGTCCGATTTATTGGGCAAGTATAGAGTTAATCTACGACGTGCTTTTATTAGGAAATAATTGTTCATCTATGGAGAGACAAATGCTCCTGGTTTATAACAGTTTTGACTGTTTTCGATGAAATTGAACCAAACTTGAGAGATGAAAGCAAACTCATCGTTTTGTAGGCATTAGCTACTTTGACTTCTATTGTAAAACCGAACAAATCTCTAAAATGATTTCTATAAAGTCAGTTCGGTTTATAGTTGTCGAGGAAAATAACGAACCCCATTTCTTATTCCATAAATATGATAGATACATATTTTTAGGCACAAGCTAGGCATTTGTTTCAATCGCTTGTTTGTTCATACTAGAGGTCCTCAAAATTTTTTGTTTCACAGACCACTCGCCATATTTTTCGGTTTTGGCTAGACCTAACCATATTTGATATTAATAATTTATACATTTATCAACTTCAAATGCATTTCTGACATCTGGTATAATGTAACTCACATTGAAAGATTGTTCTTCAATGGTGCTTATTCCGATCAGTTCCTCTTTCTAATGACAATTTCTCTTCGTATTGACAACACTCATTTCTGCGATTATGTAAAAAAAATAGGTATTATTTGTATATGTGGATGATTCCATGGAGTGCCAAAAGTAAAATCAAGTCCTGTTTGTATGATATCCATTATCGTTGACCCCCATTTTCTTTTCATAAACCCCCACTTTTTTCCGCCGACATGGACTCTTTGTAGGTATTCTTAGATCTCTTGAAGTCGATATTGATCACTTTGGGAATCATTGGTTAACGCTGTAGATCCACAACTACACCACGGACTTATAAAACTTTTTTCATTTGTACACTTTCCGAAAAATAAAGTAGTTAATAACAGGAATTGTTCAAAAGGTCAAATGACCGCTCGTGGTAGACTAGACATGCAATAAAAAAAAATCAGAAACTAAAAAATAAAAAAAGTTGTGAATATTCAAAAATGGAATATATCCGTATTATAGGAAAAGTCAGAAAGTTACATGTCGATACAGCAACGTTATGTACAAGAAATTCTAAACGAAATTTCAAAAACGGTCATTTGACCGCGCACGGTAGGTTTAGTGTTAATAGTGTTGCTGCGAATATTGTCATATTTAACGTAACCCACGCTAAATTTGTGAGGGAGATGGAAATATGATTGAATGTTTTGTTTTTGTCTGGGATCGCACTGGCTAAAATCTCTAACCTTTCTCGGATATTTCAGGAGTCGAAGGACTTAATAAGACGAAATCTAGAGTGTTCCCTCGGGGCAGCATTTCTCACTTTAATGCGATATTAAATCCTGTTTGTGCATGTGTGTCGTTATGGAGATACATATCTCCAGGTACTGCACTAGGCATGTGGCGGGCGCTGCCCTTAAAAAAAAGTCCAAGGACATCTATTTATTCATACTTTTGTAAGGAAATGCCTATTAAAAACTATCTGTCAAGTCTACCAGTAGGTACCACTAAGCCAGAATTAATATCTTCGACTCTACAACATCATTAGGCGGTGAACCTGACTGACTTAGCAGATCCTACCTTAAGATAACACATCCAAGAATACCTAAAAGAATGCAGATTTGTGGCATTCAAAAACGCTTCCCCAAACCAAATGGATCGAGGAGTGTCCCCAGTCATAACCACAATCATTTCTTCACTTGCATACTTTATTATTCATTCTATCATCCGTAATGAAGACTATCGATTTGGTTATTGGAATCGTCAAGCAATTACAAACAACTCACAGTTTCTCAACAAAATAAATATGATAATTGCAAAAGAAACACTAAAGAAATATCAAATTTCGAGTGTCAAAAGCATCATCACCAAATGATATTATATTCCGCATATCGAGCCCCTGTCACTGATCCAAAAAATGACGTTAAAGGAGACTCATCGACCACCCAGATATCGCAAAAGTCTGTGGACTTCCATTTATCTAAAAAAATCTCAGAAACAATGTCCAAAAATCCAAGATCAAAATACGGAAATGAGTTCGCTTAATTGAAGTAATCAGAAACGCAGCTAACTTTCTAAAGAAAATTACCTTTAACTCGGAGGCTCATAATGCCATATCGTCGTTGCATATGCAAAAATATTTTGTATGTATGTGAAAATATTTTTATTTAGGCATAGTCTTAAAAAACTGTTCATTAGAGCATTAAAATTGTGATTTGGACTTTTTATTGGCATGTGATATTAAGTATCGAATTTTGATATTTGATACTAAGAATCACTTTATAAAATGGTTATAATGTTATAATAAGCAGTTTGTTCTAGAAATGTCAAAACATTTATAAATTTACATATTCCATTTTAACCCTTAGCTACAGTGGTGAATTTTTATAATTTTAGCACAGTGGTGCCGTCTGACAGACGTACAATTCGAAATCTATATAGAATACACTTAATAATAAATTATTATTTTTCTTAGCTAATATTACTAAATATAAGATATTTGCAAGCACATAATAGGAAATTATTAAATTGAAACAAAGCACATACATTTTAAAATTGATATTAATTATGAGCTCAAAAAATACGATGAAAAAAACATGTACTTATGTTTTTCGGTTTTTAGCTAAACATGAAATATGAATATTTAAAAAAATACAAAATCCTTATCGTAAATAGACTAGTTAATAATATTAAGACATAAAAAAATAATTAATATAAACACACTAAGATTCTGCAAGTACTCTTTACATAAGAGTTTTAGTACTACACTCTTCACAAATTTGCTTGCATCAAGACACATAGGCTTGCAACAAAATCTACAAGTAAGTTTCAGACAGCTAGGACAAGTTTTTCTAATGTTGTTATTGTCACTTTCTTTAAAACCGGGACGAAAATGTGTGTACAGTGAAAAATAAAATAAATAAATAAATATTCATATTTATACATTATATGGTAAAGTAAAGTGACCATATACATATAAATAGTGACTCCCTCTTCATTGACCAGTGAAATACTCTATTGGAGAGGTAGCACGTTAAAATATATGCAGGTAATTATGAAACAAATGTTTTAATAAATTTCATTCGAAATAGTCGAAATATTTCCTCTATGAGATTCAAAGGCATAAAAACATTAAATGCGTGGTGACGATTATTAGACGTATGCATAAAATCACACTATTACTGACCTGACGTCTGTGAGACGTAACTATCACAGCACAGGAACATAACACACACAACGACAAGGCATTGACGACTGATCGATTGGTCACTAGGATACAGAAAGGTATTGTGAGTGAGGGATGGGGATGGATTGATGGAAGAAAGATATCTAATAATTTCTTTACGAGGTGTCTGTCAGACGTGCACAACTGCGGTAGAAGGTTAAATATGCAAGGTCGATAAGTCAAACTGAATTCACACTACTGACGTATTGAGCATTTTACGTATTAGCAATGATGATATCAAACAATAACATATTATACAATACAATATGTATATTACAACATCGATATAACAACCGACAAAGACAGACGATGTAAATAAATAGTAAATAGATGTAGTAGGTACATGTACGTACATAAAACGGTTCATTCAACCGAAGTAGTAATAATAATATGTATGTACTATGGTATACCTATGTACCGTGATAAGAATTATGTGTCTAGCTGAGAGGGTACATTACTTTATATATAATAATATGTACCTACCCGGCATTATAAAGAAGGAAGGTTTGTGTGGAAGGAAACTACACACACAACAAGGGATGTTCATCGCATACCCGTCAGATACTCACTTGCATTTCCTCGCAACGTCAGCGAGGAGTACTTTCGCAATGCGCGATGCTAATCTGCAGCATCATTTATGTATTGGGTGCAATACCAGAGAAACAGTAGCAATTCAGAATCGACATATCGTCAATCACGAATAGACGTTGACACAATATGAGTAACGACTGTATCAAAATTAGACATTAGATTTATTTTTAAATTTCTTTGCCAAATATATAACTTTAGTGCATTTTTATTACAAATAAATAAAATCTCATCGGGTGCTTTGGGGTATTAGACTGGTTTAGACCTGCAGCTGACTCAGAGACTAACTAATTACGCCTGTAATAGGGCCCATCTATGTTTATAATTTCGTTTTTTGTTGTTTTGCTGTATGTATTTGATGTGCCTGTTGGTTTATGTTTGTTTTTAATAAATAAAATAATATGATTTAAGAAAGTTTACTAATAAAAATTCACACACACGTATCAGAAGACGCCCTTGAGGTGGATTTTTTTCACAAAACGGCGCTTTACAAATCATCCAAATAATAATAATAATAAAGACCATCTCAGCAATTAAAAGGTAGAACTCATGGATTTCCAAACTTGATAAAAGTTCAAAGAAAATACAGAATGATTCCAATAGCCACAAGGCACAATATTATGAATGAGAGAAAATACAGCGACTTCTTGTGATGATTTTAGTTTCCTTGTGCATCACGATTCTGATGATATTGGTCGCCGATGCAAACATGGCATTGTGAAAAGTGATGAAAGTAGAAGAGCCCACGACAAGGATGATGATGATGATACTGCTACTACTACTACTGTTAGTACTGACGATGGAAATAATAATAATAATAATAATGGGTATAGTAGGGGAGAGGAGGCAGGGGACAGGGGTAGAGTCGGGATTCAAAGGGAATTCCGCAAGGTCGCCGTCTATATATACATATTATATAATGTGATATGTATCTATGTATATATAACGGTATATAGGTGGGTAGGTAGGTGCCTTATATACATAACACACAATGTATGTATGTCGGTTGAAACTGGAACAGAGTTTTATATTATATCGGGACGTTGTATTATGTAAACATTGCACCTACAGTTCGGGATGATGTTACATTATTATTATGTGAATGGGAGAGAAGTTATCCCAACATTTGGAACATAGCTACGTATTCGTGTAATATTATGAAACTTCATAAGATGTTTATCACTTGACAATTCACATCAAATGATAGGTATTTGACATCGTGTCGCATTTGACAATTACGATTTTCATTCTGTCCAATACCATAAGATACTGCGACTCATAAGAAATATCTGTACAGAATTATGAATGTAGGTTCTTGTTGTTTTTATCAATTTTCTATTTTTTTCTTGCATTTAAATGTGACAACCTTATGGACTTTTAATATAATACAAATTGTTATAATGTATACACCTGTAAATAGGGCGATAGATTGATACCTTCTTTGACTGCATTGTTTATTTTTATGTACCTATAATATGTTATATTGTCTGTAGTGTACTGTTGATGGTTAATAAATACTATACTATACTATACTATACCCTCACGCCGTGTCCCAGGTGGGGTAGGCAGAGAGAACGGAACGCCATGTCGCTCTATCCTTACATACTTCTTTCGCTTCCTCTACATTCATCCAGTTTCTCATACATGCACGCCGATTCCTCTTACTTAACACGCGACCGTCCTTGAGAATTTGATCCACGTGGTTAAGCCACGTGGTTCTCGGACGCCCGCGCTTCCTCACACCCTCTCTTTCAGATAAATACACCCTCTTCGTCAATCTTACACCATCCATTCGTTCCACATGACCAAACCATCTCAATTTATTTACACGCATTCTATCAACAACACTCCTCTTGCATCCACTCATTCTTCTAATATCCTCATTTCTTACTCTATCACGCAATGTTTTACCTACCATTCTTCTCAGTGATCGCATCTCCACTGCATTTATTCCACTCTCGTCCTTCTTCAGCCATGTCCAAGTCTCGCTTGCATACATCAGTGTCGGTACGAGGATGGCGTTGTGCACCAGCATTTTAGCCATGTTCGAGACATTGCTATTGCTAACAATAGCTCGGAGTGCACCGTTCACTCTCGCACCAGCCACCTTTCTTTTTTCAATGTCCCTTTCGTACCTACCATCCCTTACAAACATACTTCCTAAATAAACATATTCGTCCACTTGCTCCAAACATTCATTTCCAACCTTTATTTCACACATTGTTCTTTCACTCTCTCTTTCAAATACCATCACTTTCGTCTTTGTCACATTCATTTTCATCCCATTCATACTGCAACTTTCATATACAACTGACACAATCTTTTGTAAATCACTTTCACTCTCAGCCATTAATACCAAATCATCTGCATACATCAAGGCATTCACACGGTTTCCATTCAGTTCAATGCCAACATCCATCTCTTTCAAAGGACGCATACAGTAGTCGAAAAAAAGGTTGAACAGCCATGGAGACATGACACAACCTTGCTTCACTCCTTTGGTGAGGACAAACCACTCGGAGAAGGCGTTATTTACCCTCACGCAGGCGGAGCTCCCAACGTATAGCGAAGAAATTGCGTGGATCAACTGGCTGTTCACCCCATACTCCGACAACACGCGCCACAATCTCTCCCGATCCACACGATCATATGCTTTCTCCAAATCCACGAACGCACAGAAAAGCTTCTGGTGTTTACCCAGAAGCTTCTCTACGACCATTCGTAGGGAGAAGATCTGATCAGTGCACCCTCTTCCATTCAAAAAAGCTCCTTGTGCATCCCATATCTTACACTCTGTTGCCTTTCGTACTCTCTCAATCAGAATTCTTCCATACAGTTTTCCTATTGAACTCAGCAAACTAATAGCCCGATAACTCCCACACTCAAGCCTAGAACCTTTTCCCTTATATAGCGGACAGATGATAGCCTTCCGCCAGTCCTCTGGAGTCGCGCCTTCTTTCCAACAAGTGTTGAATAGTTCTAGGCACCATGCGAGAGTCTTCTGCCCACCAGCCTTGATGAGCTCAATTGAAACACAATCATATCCTACAGCCTTACCGCACTTAGCTTTCTTCAACGCATTCGTAATTTCCGTCAAACATATCTCATCATTTACATTCATGTTATCATTTCTACTATTGCACTCATTTGCATTCACACCACCACATTCAAATAATTCTTCAAAATACTCTTTCCATCTTCTTAACACGCAATCACCACTCACTACCACATTACCGTTATTATCTTTAATCCCTTTCACTGAGTTTACTTCCACACCCGTCCTCTTCCGCTTCACCTCCTTCCAAAATATTTTCAAATTTTCTTTCGCACACGCTGACAACTTCTGGCATTCCTTGTCTTCTAGCAATTTTTTCTTCATTTCCACTATCTCTCGCACTTCTTTCTTGCACGCTCTGTATGTTTCTTTCATTCGTTCCTTCTCGCCTTCACTTCCCTGTCTCACACTCATCAAATCTTTCCATGCATTCTTCTTCTTTTCCACGGCCTTTTTCACATCATCATCCCACCATGCATCACCTTTTTTGCGTCCAACGGTGGTTTCACCACATACTTCTTTTGCACACTCTATTAGCACACCTTTCATAACATCCCATTGTTCATTCAGTGTACATTCTCTTCTTTCATGCGCGCTAAATTTTTCATTCGTCTTTCTTTCGTACTCTTCCTGTATATTCGCATCTTTCAGTTTTTCGACTCTCAGTCTCTTAAAAGGCACGGTTTTATGTGTTCTTGACCGCCAGCCAGAGAACAGATTTATCCTAGTTACAACAAGGAAATGATCTGTTTCCAACTCAGCGCCTCGGTAAACTCTGGTATCTGTAGTCGCCTTTCTCAGACGAGAGTCCACACACACAAGGTCTATCATCGATCTTTCATTCCCTCTCTCCCAAGTATACTGATGGATTTCTTTGTGAGCGAAAAATGTATTTGCCACGAAGAGATCCATCTCCAAACACGCTTCTATTATACGTTTTCCATTGTCATTCACTCTTCTATCGCCATGATTTCCCAACACACTCTCTAGGTCATTTCTTCTGACACCGACCCAACCATTAAGATCACCTGCCAGAATCAATCTTTCATTCTCACTCTTATCGTCTGCAATCTTCCGCACACTGTCCCAGAACTCTTCCTTTTCCGTATCCAATGCATCGTTTCCGGGACCGTACCCAATAATGAGTAGGATCCTCGTCAACCCTACCTTGAATCGGATCCAAATTAGCCTGGGGCCAACACATTCATATCCTTTCATACAGTTGCTCATTCTCTCCGACAGAAAAGCACCCACACCCTGACACGCATGTTGTGAGTCAGGGACTCCTGACCACAGCTCGATTCTTCCGTCTCTTTCATTCATCCCACTTCCTTTCCTTTTAGTCTCACACACACACAAAACATCTAGAGACTTTTCATCCATCATCTCAACGATTTCATTCTTCTTTCTCAGCATCCCTCCTCTTACATTCAACACTCCTAACCTACATTCCGGTCTCCTCTGTGTGCCCTTCCCCCCCTTTGACACGCCATGATGGGTGGCAAGCCTCATCGCTGGTATTCGCGTCAAGGGGCGTTAGTTTTTACTTACTTCATTCTTAAAATTATGAGTTCCCTACCTATATATTACACGCTAACTATACTACACTTTAATTACTAATGTTACTATTTATACACAACTTAACTAACACGTACAGTACTACTCGCTAATTGTTACCTAAACACATCTTATTAATACTAAATTATGACACTATTCAATTTAGTACACACAACATCTACGTATATATTATTATTATTAATACCGATATAATACAATATAGTCGATTGCTTATACTAATACACAAAAATATTGTCCGCACTGCTTTACATAATACATCTACACATTGGTCTCATTCGTCTCCAGATGATAATATTGTATTGCATGTATTCTTCACCCTCTGCGCCGCTGCCCTATCCTTCTTCCTCGTCTCTCCTGCTGCACACTGAAACGGACGTTTGCATTAGGCCGTTTCAGGTAGTACCATATGTGTTACAACACCATGCAGGAACCGATCTATAGTCTATACTATTATAGTATCTATACTATACTGTAGTAACTATAATTCTATACTATAGTATCACCGAGCTAATGAATATGTGTTATGTAGGTACACAACATGAAGATTTAATAATATTATTGTCATTTTTAACGGTTAATTGTAAATATAACACCAAGAGACTTTTTTCCGTCGTCTCAAAACACTTTTATCGAGTGTATTATAATACTGTCTTGCATTAATGACACTTAATTTTTTTACATGACCGCTTTTTCTTTTACCAAGTTTGCACTTATTTTATTAAGGATATAACATGTTCTATCATCTCACTTATCAGTATAATTAAATCCACATTATCGCTGAATCCTCCGTTTATAATAGAGCCACTGGTTACCATTTATTCTATGTTTATTAACACAGTTTATTTCATATTTATCTACACTATTTATTTCATATTTATACGCACTTTTATCGACCAAATTTATATGACCACTTTTACTTTTACAAACTTAACACTAAGGTATTTTATGGAAGCTTTATCATCTCACTTAGCACTGTAAATAGTCCAAACTATCATTTTATACTATACTATAGTCACTGGTCACTATTTATTCTACATTTATTTATTTATTACACATTTTTGTATGAGCGTGTACGGCGCGCACCCGTACGCACGTCCATCCTCCATTAGCTCTCTTAATTTGTTAATAAATAAATATTGTCAATAAAATTTCCTTTAATAGTCCTACACACACAATAATAATATTAGAACAACCTACTTCCACGACCAACTATTTGCAGAGCTCATTAATATACCGGGCATACAATAATCTCAATTTTTTTTTAATTCTTCACTTATTTTAGAGGCATTAACTATGCTACAATTTCTAGACATTTAAAACAAAAAATTTACTCCAATGTTTATTAATCACATGAATTTAAAATACACTATCGCGATTTCAATGTAGGTATATACCTAAACCATTGACGAGAGAGAGAGAGAGAGAGAGAGAGAGAGAGAGAGAGAGAGAGAGAGAGAGAGAGAGAGAGAGAGAGAGAGAGAGAGAGAGAGAGAGAGAGAGAGAGAGACGTATTTCGTCTTACAAGGACATTGTCAATTTCTAACAGTGGCAGTGAATAAATTGATACACATTCTACATCCCGAGAACAAAATGTAAATTCCTGCGGGATAACACGATATAATAATGAGATGTACGCGAATAGTGGATAATATTATAGATAACTATGCAGCATACATATTATCTAGGAGATGTACAACAGTCTACAATAATATATTATTATATCCTATGTGTTTCTATATTCAGCATGTACACATTATAATTATGTTATGTTATGATAATGTATGTAGGTACTAATGTAACAACGTATAGAGGCCATGGTCACACGATGACACGGTTGGGATTAAGTATAGGTAATATTATGAATACAGTAAGTAAAGCAGAAGCGAGTGCAATGACCCTAACAGAGAGACGGATATATCACAACATGTGATGCATCATATATATTTGCCAGATATATTTATTATTATTATTATTATATTGGATGATTTATTCGGCGCCGTTTAATGAAGTATCCATCTCAAGGGCGCGGGAAACTATGTTGGAAGAGCGAAGTCTTCAGCTTGCTCCTGGACGTTGTAATCGGCTGGTTTTTACGGAGGTCCTCGGGGAGTCGGTTCCAAATGACGGGTCCTGCGACGCCGAAAGCCCTATCATAGAAGCAGGACTTGTTTGCTCTGTTGTTTTCGTCCAGCATGTTGGTGGATGTCTTAGCTGAGCGTAGAGGTCTACTTGCAGGTGTTTTGAGAACACAGAGTTCAGAAAGTGACTGAGGTGCCATTTTGTTCAAAGCTTTGTAGACTATAAGGCACAGTTTGTATTGAACCCTTTCACCTGCTCTTAACCAGTGTAACTTTTCCAGCAAAGGTGTGATGTGGCAACCCTTATCTTCGCGGAAAATGAGCCTTGCAGCGCTATTGAATGCCATTTGTAGACGATTCAGTTGAATTTGCGGCAGTCCTACATATAGTATATTGCAGTAGTCAAGTCTAGAGACTACAAAAGCAGAGATTAATGTTTTTATGCTATCAGGAGTGAGGTTATTAGGATTTATATAGGTATACCTAAACCTAGAGATAATAGATTGATACAAATATACTATGTACCTATATGTGTGAGTGTATTTATTATTATCAACAGTACGACCGCATTATCAATCACATTATGACGAAATATGCATTACTGAGACAATATAGGTACATATTAGAAGAGTGAGAGGATGCAAGAGTGCTGTGGACAGAATGCGTATAAATGAGTTACGATGGTTTGTTCATGTGTAACGAATTGTGGTATTCTACTACTTGTGTACCAATACTATTAAGTTCATTATTGTCTTATACGTGATATTGACACCTATATGGACCAACTGAAGAAGGACATGAACTGTGGCGCATACGTAGAACTAAAGAGACTGGCTGTAAATAGGGAGTAATGGAGAAGAAAATCCAAACCCGTTACAGACCAATCCTAAGGATTGTAGTTCACTATATAAACGTGATATTTTACGAACACCAGCTTTTTATGGGGCACTCGAAAACTTACAGATAACAGCAGATCTTCTTCGTTTGTTTTAAGGCAAAGCACCCGAATTCGAGTGAATTAAGATAAATAGTAGATCTATTCATTACCGAAAACTCTACGAGGTGTTTCTAGTTTTCAAATATTATAGATAGAGAAACAATAAACATAATATTATAATAATTATAACACCCTTCCCGAGGAAAATGTTTGAAAATCTCACGTTTTTCAACATGCAAATTAAACGAGATTTGAATTTGAGCGAGATAAACAAAGTGTAGGGTGTATTGACTGGATTGACTAGGTGTATATACCTAATAATAATAATAATATAATATACACATACATATTTCATGTTGTGATTGATAGCTACTAGACACGTGTTGTGCAATGCCGGATCGGACGAGACAACAAACGAGATAGATTAGTCACGGCGAATATATGTATTATGTATGCATATTAATATGTATTGTGTAAACAACAACAACACCAACACTTATGTTTTATTATAACACGTGATATAAACTATAATACGTCAACTGTGTGTTGTGTTATGTACAAAGAAATGCAATGCAACGTAATGCATTCTCTATGTATAATAATGTGCTGTCTAGTATTCAAGTGAGTAAGTAAATCTAAACTTGTCCGATTGGCGGGGAATCGAGACCTTAACACAATTCATTCCGGACACGATAATTGTTTGTAGTGTTTTGTATAATATTATGTCTATCAATGTAATGTCGTAACTCGTAACTATCTATATGCCTAACAATGAGTGTTGTGGCAATTATTATAAGCGCCAAAGTAAAAAGTGATACATAGATACCACGGTAATGAGCCGCACAAAGTTTTTTTTTGACACATAATATCTCGCGTCTAGACAGATATATCGTCACGAATGCTTACCTAATAGAAATAGCTACGTGACATTATTATATTACTACTTACTACAGACCTTTTAATAGGTTATACATAATAAAATATAACAGTGAATACATTACATATTTATAATTAGACTTACATCTTTATATAGTGAATTACAATCCATTGGATTGGTCTGCAACGAGTTTGGATTTACTCCTCCATTCCTCCCTAATTTCAGCTTATTCTCTTTAATTCTACGTATGTGCCACAGTTCATGTAGTTCTTCAGTTGATTCATACAGGTGGCTTGCTTCTCAATAATTGTTTTGACATTTCAACTATTTAATACATTAATTCTTATGACATTTAAATTATTTTTCTTCTATCTACTTAACATCTCCTTACTATATTACAATTTTAACTCTTGACATATTACTAAACATTTCATCGACATTCTTTAATGACGCTCCAATATTTTGTGATTTGACTAATGTTATTGAAGTTATGAAGTGATATTATCACAGTACGGCGCTATATAAATAGTCATATTATTATTATTATGAATTGATTCCCATTTGTGTTTTGTTCTTCGCCAATTTTTGCTCTTGTCTAGCTCCAATTGTGTTATGAATGAGAAATTTGATTTGTATATTGTTTTATATATTGTGTAACATGTAAAAGGCTCACGCCGTGGATATGTAAATACTGATGATAATGCTAATTAATATTTCGAAATTACAACATGTGTTCAAAGGAATGCAACTGAATATATCGAATAACGACAAAACAATTGTTTACTAAATTTATAAGGTAGGTATATGAATTATTGCGATTTCAACATACATTCATATTTTAAATAGCACAGCACAATGCAGAAACTAGTGATGGACCAACTATAGACAAAAAGATAGTGTTCCATTTTGTCCTCAAATGTTTCTTTAAAGAAGTGCATATTTGAATACTGAAAAATGTTGAATGCAAAGAAAGTCCTCTTTCATCTCAAAACAAAAGTCAGAACTTTCAGAACGGATTACATCTTGAAACATATTCAATCAACGTGAAAAAATATATCGTTAATAATGTGGTTTTACAAACATACACAACTGTTATATTTTTCGTAGAGTCTCGCTATCAGAATGATGCTTATATGTTTACGGTTGACGTAGGTGTGTGTGTGTGTGTGTGTACCTAATCTGCCACATAATTATTTGTTTATATTACTAGTACAATGACCTCTGCCACTAATAAGGTGTGTGGATGTATGACACAGAGCTATAGAAGTAGGTATATTATATATCATATATATATTATAGTTAGCCATGTACAACGTGATGGATTGGATGAATATACCTACCCAGGTATTTTAGCCTTATCTTTTAATAATAGCAGTCGTCATTTACAATTGGTTATATCACAATGCATAATCTCATGCCGGTAATAATTAATTAATTATTTCCAAGGTCTTCTATGTATAATCGGTGTGTCCATATTAGATACGTAAGACATTTTAATTGTGAGAAATATTTGATGAATAACACTGCCTACAGATTAAATGCAAAGCCTTTCCGTGCAATACCAAAAAAAAACATTCCCTCTGATGTAAAAACAAAGAATATAACTTATTTTCACATTTTTGTATAAAACAGGAGAGCGCTGTACTGTACTGGTTAAAACAGTTTTTCCATCCTCTGGTTTCTTGTCCACTAATATTAACTAATATTTTTCAGCAAAGACATTTTGTTTTCTTCCCACGATACGTTTGACTTTGTAGATGACTATAATTTGCCTTTCTCGATCAGAGTTCGTCGGCAGCCCGGAGGTATAATAATCTCGGCCTCATACACATGAGGTGCGCAGTTCGATCCCGGCCGGCTAACTCCCCTTTTCACAACACAAGCTTTTAGCTTACTGTGAAAGGTGTATAAGGTTGTATTTTAGCTTATATAACAAAACCCAGATAAGTATATCGTTTTAAAACATAAAAAAAGATGCAGCACGTTTTCAGTGTCACGAAAACAAAAAGCTAATGCAAGACAAGAGTCGGTTCGATATGAAAACACCTTTCAGTAGCTTATTCACTTTCATTCTTGTTATTATTACCCCCAGATTTCATTCAACACTCTCTTCCTAATTTATTAATTAGTGAATCGTCGCGTTAGTAGGTACGCATAATACAAGAATTATAAAACTTTGTTTAAGAGATTTCTCTTAAAAACCATTTAAGAGATTTTTGGTTTCTTATAAGATTTTTTATTTACATAAGACATCTATAATTTTAATTAAGTATGTTAAATTCATTAATGTTTTTTATTATATCATTTAGTTATTGTTCCCCTCATACCAGCAATTATTACATGCTGATTGGGGAATTATAAAACGTTAATACGTTATTATGCTAATTGTAAAATTGTAAATTGTAGTTTTGGATTGGCTCGATTTGTGTGAATTGTCTACACGTCATGTCAATGTTACTCAACACAGCCACAAACAAAGCCACCATAGAGTTCTACCACAAACACTAGATACAAAATTATATACAATACATTAGGTAATTTACATGGAAGATTGATACACAATAAACCAATGACACATCGCGGTCTAAATACTACAATTAGACGACTTAAAATCAATAGTTTTAAGATACTCAAGAACACTGTACAGTTCATCATATTTTAATAATTTATTGACGTTTAGGATCCGGACTCTATACCCGTGACTACAAAAATTATGTAATTTGATATTTTGTTTAACTTTGATTGTTTCCGTGATTGACTGTATTTGAAATTGTGATAAATTTTATAAAGTGTATGTATGACGAGTCCAAGTGCCTGCATAATAGGGGCCTAGGGACAATTAGAAACAACAACATTAATCAATTCTAGGACATTATATCTACGTCATAATATAAATATAGATAATAAATAAATAAATAATGTTATAATATTATTGAATCACTATGATCACAGTACAAGGAAACTCCTTAATTCATAATTAATACTTGATATTACTCAAAACATTAAAGGCAAACAAACATCGGGTGGGCAGACATAACTCAAAATTACCAAAATTCGAATGTCTAAGTGTAGTTTTGAGCCCACGATATATATTTGTATCAGTCGTGTTGATACGAGAATAATAATAATAATAATTATCATCGTGATAGTCCGAGTATAATAATAATATTTATATACCATAATATATTATGTGTGTATGTATGTATGTATTGATGATTGAGATAGCGAGTGTGGCACGTGCTACGAGGAGGAATCCCCCATTACCTATTCATACTCGTACCTACCTGATATTATATACTATGTGTGTAGATTTGATTTGATACAAGTGTGTGTTAATGTGTAAGATTATTAATAATAATAATAACATAAACCTATTAATAATAATAACACACACGTTATTATAAATCTACCTGCCGAGACACGCTGTCTCTTTCTATACACATTCATATTATTATCACGACCATAGGCAATCTATCTTATCGATTACAATATAGGAACCGATCTATATAATTATTATTATCATTATACTTACAACTACTAATATACCATCACTGAATAATATCCCACAAGTAACGCAACCAGCGGACCAGCTGCATACTGCAATAACATTCAGGGGTGGTGGCAAACCTCATCGGAGTATTTGGATTTTATTTTTATGTCAAAATATCAATATCATTGATATTGTATCTTTTTGTGTGTGTTTGTGCATATTTTGACGTTACATATAAATTGAATTATTACTTTTACGAACTGACATCTCAATATCATATTTTGTCATTTTAATTATTATTTTTACTTTTATTTTGATTATTATTTTTTATGACTTTGAATTTGCTTGTTGTTGTTATATTTATTTTGTGCTGTTAACATGTAAAAGGCGAAAGCCGTGAATGTGCTTAAATAAAATAATAAATAAAACCCAGAAAACCTATCAAACTGATCTGCAGTATCACTTGTTTACAAAATACTCTATTCCACGGCTTCTCCCTGCTATTTACACGAAAATTTCGAGTATTTGGCGAGCCATGACGTACCATTGCGATACAATAACGATCGTCTTCTGGCAATGCCTACACACAGTATCAATTATTTCTCTCAATCATTCCCAGTTTATGGTGCTCATTGTTGGAACAATCTTCCTTCTTCACATAGAGTTTCACATTCGCTCAAAGTTTTTGAATCTTCAGTAAAGGAAAAAATGCTGCCACCTAAAGGTGCAAACATAAAGAAAGCAGGTTGCCTGCTTTCCGATGCCTGCGTCTAGCGGCGCCAAGAATGGTTACATGCATTCCAAAGAACACGAACATAGTAAAAGCAGGAACGCCGATTGCGATTTACTTTGCCGGCGCTGGTAACCTGCTTTTTGTGTTTGCACCTTAACTCAGTATCCGTCTATTGATTTTTATATTTCTGACGATAATTTTAAATTGATATTGTGTAATTTTAAAATGGACGTGGATGTTGATCTAAATAATGTAAAGCGCCATTGAAATGATATTATCACAGTATGGCGCTATATAAATTGTCATAATATTATTATTACACCCAAATCCTTCGCTTGTGGAGTAGATAGATAGATCCTAGTAACATAGACCTATATTAATTACAACCGTCATTCATACATTCTGTATTTTCTCATGCATCACATGTAGACATGTTGTTTATTCGTATAGGGTACACGTGTCCAATATATGTTTATTATGTATGTAGGTACTTATCCCAATGTATTTTGTATTACATAATAATATATTACTATACATATTTAATAGCTGTTCGTTTAGTCAAATCCCATTATTACGGAAGGATGTCTGTCTGGGCAAGTGTGGGGATGGAGGCAAGAGGGGGGCAAGGTCGTCTGGCACATCTCTTTCTCTCTTCTCACCGTATTATAATATAACTACCAATTATTATAATATTATGTATATGTACATTTTGTTTGAAATGTAATCCGTATTGTGTGCATACACTGTTGATGTGAACTAAACCAAGTAACATTACTTAACATACAATACATATATTATTTGTAACATCTAGATTCTAGCCTAATTGATTCGGCGAAGGAATAAAGTAGGTATAACTTATCAAGGCATTAGTGGAAAAACGCCTACGCATTCGGAGTTCCCTGAGGTAGTAGCGTAGTAAAATATACATATATTGCTGGATGTTTCATTTCATTTTATGGCGATGCACCCGCAATCGAGTGAATTATGTCAGTGTCAGATTTCATAATAAAATGCATTTCGCTTAACACAATTAGGTTGTAATATACGTCATCAAAACACTCAGTATTGAATGAAATACATATTTAATTCTGAAAAGATTATACAGTTATACTGATATATTTCATGTATAAACTATAATTCTATACTATACGATCTTGTTTTTTTTTTCAGATGTTCTTAAAGTGATTTATGAGAAGTCGATTGTAATCGGTGAATAACGGACATGGAAAACCCTGAATCGTTCAAGATCTGGTGTAGGAAACTGCCGTGAGAATAGAGAACGATGGAGCTTCTTACAAGACGAACCTGGAGCGTGTGACTGTGGTGCGGCACAGACCATGCCAAACTTGTTGGAGTGCCCATTGTGCCCTGTCACATGCACTATGGAGGATATTTTTGACGCATCTCCACGTGCTGTGCGTTTTGCACAGTACTGGAGATCGGTTTGGTTTTTTCTGAGTTTCGACGTGATAAATAAAAAAATAATAGGCGATTTTAAGCGAGAAGGGAGTGAACTGATGTGGGAAATGTCGAGTAGATTTTCTTTTATCTTAAATATAAATTCTTGATCGGGCAAAAGGAGACAACCAAAGAAATATCGCTGTATGTATCAGCAATAAAATTTAATATGCACTGCTTTACGTAAAGTATTTAATAAACGGTAATACCTTCTTACGTACCATCAATCAAACTTTCATTGAGAATAGTATTTACACAATTTTCTATGTTGAATTAATAATAATAATAATATTTAGCGTGGGGCGCCTTTCCGAGAAGAAGAATAAAATAAAACATAATAAAGGTGGGCGTTTCATTCACAACGACACAAAACGTGATCAATCTATTTATGTAATAAGTATACAATAATAATATGATAACAAGTACTGAAGTCTCAAGTACAATAATAATTATTATTACTGTCATTACAGAAGAATTATGATGATGATTCTGGATGATTTTATTTTGATGCTGTTTAACAGTCCCTAGACCGTCTCAAGGGCGCCGGTGAAGAGTGCAGTTTTCAATTTGCTGGTGACAGTCTGATTGCCTCCTCTCAATGGCACCGGTAGGCGATTCCACGTAACCGGTCTAACAACACCAAAAGCCCTCTCATAGAAGTTAAGCCTAACGGCTCTATTGGGTTCAGTAAGCCTATTCACAGCCAATTCCGAAGAGCGCAGAGGTGTTCTAATGGTCAAGTCAAGGGGACAAAGCTAAGTGTGGAACGATGGTGCCATTTTGATTATTTGTTTTTGGTTATTAAGAATATTGTATTATTTGCATGCAATGCAGCAATTCACTGACGTACTGAAATGAATCGCACCTTTTGTCAAATTTTCATATCACCTTGGACATGTAATAGTTTAAGATTACAACAATTCGCCGATAATGTTAATTTCTTCCTTCATACCATTGCGGCACCTCGCTCAAATTAGTCAGAGGATAAACTGTTGGCCACAATATCAGGCACCCAGGACTGCTTATCACCATCGCGGAGGGTAGGAACGAAGGCAGAAATGGCAGAAGCCGACCACTCAAGGATATGAACTGTGGCACATACGTAGAATTAAAGAGATTAGCTGAAAATAAGGAGGACTGGAGAAAAAAATCCAAACTCGTTGCAGACCAATCCAATGGATTGTTACTCACTATATAAATCTACATAATAAACAGGTATATGATAATATACATAATAAACAGGCATATGATAATATAACACAGAAAAAAGTTTATATAATATACATATCGAGGTTCACTGACACAGACAAATTAGGTAAATTGAAAGACGGGGTGGGTTAGGAGGTGGAAAGGTGGCGTACGGGTGGTGTTCACTTCGCGAAGAACATATTAGTACTAGCAACAGTAGTAGTTGTAGAAGAACGAAAGGGAGGAAGACTGTTAAGAATGAGTGAGATTTATCTTATAGACGACGACTATGATAACACGGGGTGCGCGGGGTGTAACCAGGTATAAAATAATAATAATAACAGTAACATTACATTACATTGTACTAGCGGCAGTACAAGCAGTATATGTATGTAGGGGAGGTAGGTCCGACTGGGTGGATGTGGGGGAGGGTGCAAGGACTTAGTATAAGTAACAGCTGTTCGTCACATCACTTATCTCAACCACCCAAAAAAGGGTTCGTGTAGTATGTATATTATATATTTATACATAGCGGTAGTAGAGAGTGCGGCGGAACTGTATATACTTTACATAAGTATATAATCACATTATGTATGTATGTATATGTGTGGTGTGTATGTTGTCAGAGGTCAGGGACACGTAGATACTTGGCACTTGGTACCTACGTACATTAGATTAACTGGACACCTCTATAGTTAAAGCTTAGTTGGATTATATTTTGTGTTTCGTAAGACGTGTATGTATATTTCTTACTTCTATTTTCTGATGACTGACATAGATTTGATTGCCTACTCTTCCCGTTTGGATAATGAAATATAATGATGACAAAATATTATAAATAGTGTAATGTGATACAATACAAAGTAATGAAATATAGTAAAATGCAATTATAGTATTTATTTTTATTAAAAAAACACAGTTAATTTTTCATTTTAATATATTTGAAACCTCGAGTACTTTCGTCAATATATATATATCGATTGACATTTTCAAGAGAACTTTATAATTATTGTCAATCGACGACAGTATTTGAGGTTTCAAATAAATTAAAGTGTGAAATATTAACTGTGTTTTTTAATACAAATAAATACTATCATCAGTATGAATTTTCACTCTGTAAACGTACTTCTTCTTCGATGGCCCTACAGCTCATATCGAGCTTTGGCCTCCATCAGCCCTCGCCTCCAACTCCTCCTGTCTGCCGCTGCGGTTTTCCAATTCAAGAGTCTGTAAACGTACAGACTCTTGAATTATTATTATAAGTAATGTATTGTCACAATGAGGGCGTAAGCAGTTTGTATTTTTGTAAATAAACTAGCTGACCCGGCAAACGTTGTTTTGCCATATACTAATATCGCTATTAAAAAAAGGGGATTGATGGTAGAAGGGTGAAAATTTAGGGCTGTATGCATTTTAATGCCTCACCATAAAAAAGGAAAATAAAAAAAAATTGACCAAAAAATTAAAAAAAAAAACGGAGTGGACCGACCTTGACTTTACGGTGTATGAAAAATAGATGTTGGCCGATTCTCAGACCTACCTACCCAAAAAGCAAATTTCATCAAAATCGGTCCAGCCGTTTCGGAGGAGTATGATAACAAACACCGTGACACGAGAATTTTATACATTTCAATTATAGTACTGTAGCTACGTATTCTACGATGCAATGTGAACACGATCCTTTAATCAGCCACACACAAACAAATACTGTACAGGTCACCCACCTAACATACTTAATATAAGGTGTATTCCCTTTTACATATATATCAATATGCAAATCACAATCGCAGCACCGGGGAATACTACAAGCACAGTATATTATATAGTATGCGTAGTATATACATATTATTATTATTTCCTATCGTTGTCAATGAGATATTTACTATCAATACTATTCCACTATACACATTCGCCCCGTACCGATTCCACAATCGAAACAGCGGAACGTAGTAGGCGATCTCGTAAAAAAAAATAAAACAAAACAATAGCAAACAAAACAACAAGAAAAAAATACAACGGAAAAACACATGACCGACCTATATTCGTAGTGAATACGACCCCCGAATCGCGAACGTCAAAATAATATACCTACACACATTTATTTATATATATGAATAGGTATAGGGCACTTGACAAAATTTTCATCTGTGTATTGTTCAGTACGAACAACAAACTTGTTAAGAGGCGAAATAACTAAAACAAAAGTTGTATTCTACTATTTGATTTATTTGACGAGAGAGACGTCTTCGTCTTGTTAAGACATTGTCAATCTTGTTAGGACATTCTCGACAGCAAAAGCAAGAATGACCTTTATAAAATAATATGTAGTTTGGAGTCTAACTGTTATATGTATATATGTATGTAACTGTTACAGGCCTGCCTGTTTGAGTGCCCGGATAAATAAGAGTTTACGGCTCCTGAGATATCCGGGTGTGTGGTGGATCTTTCTCCAATGTTACATGTATGTGTGTTTCGTCGTGTTAGTACCCATAATACAAAATTCATATCCTAGTTTGCGACCAGCTCGATCTGTGTGAATTGTCCGTACATGTAATGTTATGTTAATCTACTTTAATTATATTTAAAGACTGTATAACTTTTTAATTTAATTTTACTCCTACGTGGCCTCACAGGCCGTATTTATTAGCCTCTCTGTATCACCTGGTATACGTGCGATGTAATAGAATCACCTGTACATCGAACTATCGAGTGGAGCGCATTCGTTCGCTTCGCACCTGCCGTTTCTCGCAGCAGCGTAGTACGCAAACACAACACAACACGAATAAATACTGTACTTGTACTAACAGACGATGCCAATAATATTATTATTATCGGGAGAGCAGCAACGCAAGTGAGTAAAAATTAGTAAAATTTCTTGTTAAAAACACGTTTTATTTTATGATGAACAAGGTGGGCATTCTGAACAAAAAAATTAGGTACTTATTCGATTCTGTTTTTCCAAATTGTATTTGATTCTCAAGATGTCCACAATTGCCAGAGACCTAGGGGAGGCAGAGCTGTGTTCGGAGGATGCAGGGGACCGGAAAATTTGCAAGATAAGGACTAGGAGAGCTGACCCCAAATAAATGGGATAAAGGCGTGGGCGAAGAAGGAGTATTTAGTTCTCAAGTGGCATAAATCAATCCTAGCTGTTTGGGTTGCCTAAATACATTAAAAAAAAAACTATGGTGCGTTCACTACTCACTCGCTGTACTTGGGAGAGATAGATATTGTAAGAGCATCGACAGATTGAGAAAGCCAACCTCTTATCACTCTTAATCAAATGGATTTGGATTATGCAGTTAGATCAATAGTTTAAATTGTATTCAACAGGTCACAACAACTGTTTATGGCTAAACATAATTATGGATAGGTTAAGATTAGAAAAGAGAATAAATAGCGAAAAACAGTGGCAATTAAAATAATATAATAATTAATAAACATGACGTCCAAATAATAAGTACTCGTGTAATGAGTTTTTATGTTATTTAATGCAGTGGTTGAAAAATAATCATAATGCGGGGTTATTTTAATAGAGCAGACATCACAGCTGTCATTACATTGAAACCTAGTCGAATAAATTCGTGACAATCTATCACAAAAAGAGTCATGTCCAAAAATATGTTAAATTATTTTAGAATCGCATCGACTGTCACCTGCGATCTTGCAACCTTTTCCTGAACACCGCGTTGTTCTATCCTTACATACTTCTTTCATTTCCTCCACATTTATTTAGTTTCTCATACATCACACCCCAAAAAAGCTCCTCAACACTTAAATATCTTAACAACTTAATTGTTTATGAAAGCATAATACCTACCATTCAAGTTCTAATGCTCGGTGACAAAGCATATCATTATTTTCTACAAGGAGAGAATATTCTATATAATCTTATACAGAAAAAAATGCGAACTAGTTGCAAAAAATGATCCGAATTTTTCGTCATTTAAAGTTTTTTTTTTAAATAGTGTCATAAAATATTCAAATTCTACAAGACACAAGACTTTTTGACTGTTTCGAATGCACAGATTGTAAAATATATGCATTTTGAAATGTATGAAATCAACACAACACCACGATTATAATAATTATTATTAAGTACGTATACCTTTTTCGATTATAGTTCTGTTGTACTGTACGCGACCACGTGTAATCACATCACAACAGTCATCAAATGTACATTAACTAAATTACACATAGTCACCACAATATCTGGAATACACATAGGTAATCATAATACGTAATATTATATCAAAACATACCTCATAATATAAAACTCCCTACATTAAAAATACATAACCCGTGTATAAAACATAATATCTACATAATAATACAGGTAGTTATTTATAATGGATATTAGCAATACGAGGGGAAGTTTATTCTACAAGACAGGTGTAGAAAAGACTACCGCTATAAGAAAGGGTCCTGTATCAAAAATATTTCGTCTTAATTTGTTGGTTGTCGTATGTAGTTGAAACGTGGACCCTCAAAATAAGAAGGAAGCGCAAATCGGCTGGAGGTGTTTGAGATGTGGATGCATCTTATAATACTGTACTTCGGAAACGCTGGACGGACATGGGCAGCGTTGCAAGTGTTTTCCAAGGAGCCAGAGCGAATGAGGAATTAAGTATCAGAACTCGGAAAGTGTCTTATATAAGGCACGTAACGACTAATTAATATTCTATAATAATCTTCAGAATATTAAAACTACCCACGTTAATGGCTAGGCAAGCTGTTCGCCAGTTTAACGTCTCTTAGATACTAGTAATATTAATAATTATATGGATCATTTACATATGGCGCCGTTTTGACAAATGACTTCTTCTGAACAGTAGCGCTTTCAACTTGCTCTTAAATGTGGTGGTGCGTTGATTCTCTCTCAAGTCGGCGGGCAATCTGTTCCAGGCAGTTGGCGCGGCGACTGTGAATATACTTCCGGCAAATTTGGAAGTGTTTTCCCTATCGCGTTCCACAAGATTGTTCAAGTAAGATACATTGTCCACTGGCTACCCTACTTGTGGAAGATGCCTTGTTACCGTGGTAAAGTTGAGTAAATTGACACTCCAGACAGTTAACAATACAATTGAATTTATATTCAATATATCTACGTCACGATAACAAAACACTGACAGAAAGTGTTCTTCACATTATAATATTGTACAAAATATAATGTTCCCTATTCATAGGAAAGGAACTGTGTGTATGTGAATGTGTGTTGCTGTCAGAACAAGACACACATACGATATATGTAATAACATATACACACAATACATATTATAATATTATTATGAATTTAGAAGCACATGACCTTTGGCAAAGTTGTACGTATATCCCAGTAGTACCGGTCGATTAAATCAACAGCTGTTTGTACTAACTTGATATTATTATGTAGTAGGTACATTTTATAGTAATGATATGAAAGAGTTGTCATCATGGAGTATGCAACATCACGACACTGTCATATAATAATGTGGGATTATATTATTATTCAGCAACGTAAAACTTCTTCTCTTTAAGAGTTTTTTTTCAATTGCAAGGGGCAGAGTGGTAATCTACGGGTTCGAGACATCCACTCCAACTAGAATAATAAAAATACATAAACGCCAAGTAACACAAAGAGCAATGTTAAACCCTTCACTCAGAGAACGAAAAACGAGTACGGATAAGACTAAGGCAAGAGATATGGCTCAGAGAATGGCAGACCAAAAGTAAATCTGGCCAGGTCATAAAACACGTACTATATCTGACGAAGAAAGTGATGGACTGGAGGTAGAACAGAATGCGTGGATAGGCTTCGGACAAATCTCGGATGACATTAAAAGAGTTTCGGGCCTGGACAGGAAGAAAGTCGAGTTCGAAGAGAATCGTGGCGTGCCAAGATGGAGGATTTTGTCCAATACTGGAGACAAGAAAAGGGCTGGAGATAAGGGAAAGAAAGATATCCAATCAAGTAATGCTAAGGGGACCCGTAGGGTAAAAAGAAAAAAACCATAATAGTCAACAGACAATACTGCATAATTTTACACGCATTTGCGACAAAACTAAGATGCATGACAAGAACTGTAAATATAATCATACACTATGCCAAATATATGTTAAATACATCGAGAATGATAAAAGAAGAACAACAGCTGTTTAGTCGACGCCAAAAAATCGATTCCTTAATGATGGTACGAATAAAATACCAATCTAGGAAACGGAACAAAAATATAAAAACGCAAGTAGATAGAAAGTAGGTAGGTAGCTATTTATTTAGTACAGTACAATAATAATAATAATGCATCGAGGGAACCTTGAAACTTTACGGGTCGGGGGTGTCGGCCGTAAGTTTCCCAAGAAGAAGTAGAAGAACCTCTTTCTTCCCCCACAGCTGGGGGTTCTTTATGTTTCTGTATTGCCGGGGGTGGGTGGCGGGCCATTATGTTAATGCCCCAATGATTAGCTGTTATATTAGATGGTGACTGGCGAAGTACCCAAAGAGTACCTAGTGTACAACTTACTTACTTACATTCTCTACTCAATTCAACTCAACAACCCACCACAACCTGTTGCACATTCATTCTGCATAAACACTCACTTTTCTTTTTCGAGTCTTCTCCTTTCTTATTATAATAATAATAATTTGTACTATTCATAAACATCGTCACAACGAAAAGTTTACATAATGTAAGAAATCAGCTGACATTTTGCTCGTTTTAAACTTCTCCCGGTCCATCTACACTAACATGGTGTATCCTACATTGGAGTAGCGAGTGAACTAACCACATCATGCAATTTACTTACTGCAATTAAATACGAGCGAATTTTTAAGACGAAGGTCAAGGGACATTGCATCCCTTGTGTCACTGCGACCATAAAATATCTATTGTGACATCATTCTTGTCATATGTGCCTCACAAGACTTACATGCGTCATGTAACTCAGGTCTTGGTGCAAGAAGCCGCATCTTCTCGGAGTCCAGTAATGGCTCTGCAAGGATTTGACTAAGATTGCGAGCGAGTGCGTCACAATTACAGAGGATGTGGATAAGTACATAATTTCGCAATCCTCTAGACAAAATCTGCAGACTGGGGTATACAAGCGATGCTTTTATTACTAAATTTCTTGTAAAGACAGAATGATACATTCAAAACATCATCATCTCCCTCAACGCTCCTCTCGGGAGCACAGGGCAGAAACCAGCGTCCTCCATTCAGAGCGTCTCTGCGCCAATTGCGTCACCTCTTTCCACGACATTCCTTGCGCTCTGATATCGTTGTCATAGGAACGGTGTATTGTGAAAGAGGGACGCCCGGGCTGACGGAACCACTGCGGACGGAAGAACAGTGCTCTTTTTGGCCAACTATCATTGGGCATTCTCAAAACATGTCCCAGCCAGGACCATCGTCTCTCCTGTATTACGGAGATTACAGGTCTCTGCTGGGTGCGCTGGCGCACAGCATCATTTGTAACATAACAAAATCCTAAACATTCAAAACAGTAAATGGTATTCAGGATGGGTGACATGGTAACGCCAGCACAAAACATTCAAAATAGTCAACTGAAAGTGATATTGAGGATGGTTGACATACCTCATCATTGGCCCGTCCGTCAGAACAATATAGAGGCGGGTCTCTCTTGCTCCTGAACGTTGTAATCGGCTGGTTTTTACGGAGGTCCTCGGGGAGTCGGTTCCAAATGACGGGTCCTGCGACGCCAAAAGCCCTATCGTAGAAGCAGGACTTGTTTGCTTTGTTGTTTTCGTCCAGCATGTTGGTGGATGTCTTAGCTGAGCGTAGAGGTCTACTTGCAGGTGTTTTGAGAACACAGAGTTCAGAAAGTGACTGAGGTGCCATTTTGTTCAAAGCTTTGTAGCATTTTGTTCAATACCTCATCATAGCCAAATATTTTTTTACTACACGTGATGTATTACGAATACATAGTTAGGAAAAAAGTTTTCGACTACACGGGCAAAGTTACAGAAAGAGTGGGAGACCTATTATGTTCCGAAAACTCTACACTACTTGAAAAAATCATAGATTTGAACAATAAAATACCTAATATAAAGCAGAATTATCATTTATTATAATATTCCACGTATATCATACTAAAATAAACTGTATTTCATCAATGAAAATCACGTAGCCTCAAATTAACAATGAACCGAATGGGCTATTGTTTTAATAACAAAAAACGACATAATCATTGAAAAACAATAACTCAAATAGACGTATATATCGATGGTATAAAGCACAAAAGACACGTGTCCACATTTGACAGTTAAGACTAAGAGAAAACAGGTTTTTAAAGTTTGAGGAACTCAATTAATTCACTAGCTTCAAATTAATGCAGAAGGTGTTGAAAATCATAATCTTTTTTCTTTTGTAATGTCATTTATTACTTATTTTTTATTATATTTTTAACCAGAATGTCAAGAATTAGCATTTTTAGATGATGGTCATGGAGATGTGTTTGGAAGTGTGATGGAAGTGCCGCTCACGGCGACTATTGGGATGCGTTTATGCGTGCACAGATGACACATGTCCGTCCTAGATGGACATTTGTTTTTTAGAATCTTCATATCTTATGTGACATGTTACATCTGTGCACAAAACAAAGTGCATTTGTGGACGTGTGACATTTGGTTTTTATTAAATATTTCAATAATGATATTAAGATTGTTGGTACCTAATATTTAATCAGGACATAGATGGCGTTGCAACCGATCTTGTACATGTATAAACTCATTTTACCTAAAAAGTGGACATGTGTCTTCTGTGCTTTAAACCATCGATATCTACGTAACTGTATCAGCTTTACATTTAGATGAGTAGCGACTGAATCAAAAGACATTCTTAACTTATTATGATGTACTAGTGTATTTATACTAGGTTATGCTCAGGAAATAAACATTAGATTGGCAAATTAACAATCGTACAAGTGTCATTTTTTTTAAACTGGCAACACCATTATTCAAATATGTTTGACGTAAGCGATGTCTCCATGTCATTATAATAATTTATTTATAACATATTCCTTCAAGTACGTCTAAAAAAGCATCAATATTATAATGTAAAATATTGATGATTTCTCTTTACATAGCTGTATAATTGCAGCATAATTGTAATGTTTTTGCAAACACAAATTCTGGACATCATCGTGAACATTACTTTTTAAATGACAAAATGAAATAAAAATATTGTGTTTAATTTATTTACTTGATAAAACTACGGCTAAGTTATCTTTAATTATAAATATAGGTATACATAGAATGGACAGGTAAACTTTATTTTTTTTTATAAATATCAATATGAAGAGCCAATAATTTTACATACTGACAATGATTGTGAAATGTGCTCTTGTAAAGTTTGCTTTTTCGAACATATCCACTTGTGCCATATCACCACTGATATTCAATTCCTATACAAATCTAATAACACTAAAATCTCAGTATATTAGATATTTACAATATTTTTTATCCTAAAACCCGCCTAAAGGATGAAATCTAACAAGAATGTATTTTTTTTCTCCGCCTTGTCTAATTGCAGTGTCTATTAAGGACATACACAAATACGGACTAAAATGTTTTGTGTGTCTATTATTATAAAACTTTCAATACAACAACACAGCCAACAACTTCAAAGTCTCGTTAGCGAAGCGATGTTGTTGTGTACGTGGGGAATTGTAGAAACGTGACCGACCAGCTAACAAAACGAACCAACCGCCGCAACCACCACCCCCGAGTTTCCATGTTTATCACACAAGTGATGTTTCATACAAATAAAATAATAAACAAAACATTATCAATATAAGTACTTGCAGGTACACATACAGATAGTACATTTTTTTTAATTTAAAATAAAATAAAAAGATATACCTGGGTTTTGTTATAAACCCAAATACAACCTTATACACCTTTTACAGTAAGCTACTAAAAGCTTGTGTCGTGAAAGGTGAGTTTGTCGGCACCTGGTATCGAACCACGGACCCCTTGTTCACGAGGCCGAGACTCTACCTCCAGGTTACCGACGAACTCATGATCTTTTTTAATGATACTTCACTATTTTCTGCAAAATTTCCAGCTTCAAAACGTATTGATCATAAAATATTACGTACAAATCCAAATGTCGACATTCAATTCAATTCATCACCGATGAAGTACGCCTTCCGTTCTGAAAGTGTCAATCTGTATTGCAAGAAGAATATGAACTGTTTTTATTAAAAGCAAAGTCCATTTTTGGGAAATACCTCGACAGTATAAATTAATAGAACGCTTTAACCCTTTTTTAAAAACCCTGTTTTATTTACTTTATTTAATTGCATTAGAGTCATACAGTTTATCTGAAGTATATAATAACAATACAATTTCATACAACACATGAAACAATTAAGACTCTACAAATTACCAATACAAATAGTACAAGAGATCAAATACACAAAGGCTACAAAACATAATAAACAGATTAGAAACATGGTTGAAGTTTGAAATAATAAAAATATAAGAACAAAACTATTATTGAAATTGACTGAATGAATATTATTATACGAGTGTGTAAAATCAATCAAGTAAGTAAAGTCATCAGCATCGATTGAAAGTCAAAAGTCATTTTAGAAACATCAGTTTTACTAGGAGAGTCCGACCAAGAGACGCTTATGTTATGGACCAACTGAAGATGGACATGAACTGTGGCTCATACGTAGAGCAGAAGAGACTGGCTGAGAATAGGGAGGAATGGGGAAGAAAGTCCAAACTCGTTGCAGACCAATCCAATGGATTGAAACCCATTATATAGTTGCAATGACAACTTGAAGATGTTACGAATATCACAAGAGAGGGAGGAACTAAGGGACGAATTGTTTTGTACCTACAAAAGATGCTTGTTTCCTGACTACGTTACAAAGTGGAATTTAAAGCGTGAAAAGGGACGAAAATACAGAGATAGATAATGTTCTTTTTATCGATAGTTGCTATCCATTTGTGATCAAATATATACAACATAGAAGCAAACCAAACGCGTCTATCAAAATTCTAATATCGTTGTGATATTTATAAACTTGTGAAAGCTATACGATGTCGTATGGTGTGTGTGTGTTTGTGTCGGGGTCCCGGGCCCGAGGTCTCGACTCTCTCTCAATCGACACACAGGCTGTTGTAGTGTATACAGCGACCACTCTATCGATCCGACGGCGAAGCGCGCGCCGTCCTACCCCGCCGCGCGCTCCCAACCCCCTCGTCCGACATCCTACATATCTAATTAATACCTCATATATACACACACACACACACATACATATATGCATTTGCACGCACGTAAGCACACACATTCACATTTATCAAATAAATTTCGAACCCCGGATGGGTCATTAAAGTTTATCAAAAAAGTCGAGATATAGGTTGACATTGCATTTCAAGATACGAAGAGCTTGAATATAATTACGATACATGTTTTCCACAAGAGGGGTAGCCAGTGGATTGGCTGGATAAAATAATACACAGATTGTCTTCTCTGTGCCACAAAAATAAGAAACTCAAAGCGGTATCCTTACCTCATAGCTAAATTCAAGACGTGATGTTTTTCGTAGGTATACTTGTCTGTAACGGGATACTGAAAAAGTTACAGAAAAGAGCGGGTAACCTATTCTATTCCGATAAATCCAGAGACAATGGCACCTGAACGATCGGATAAAAATAATTCATGCAAAAGTCTTCCAGCTGGACTGACGATTTTGTGTAAATAATTTTTACATTTGCATCACAAGCCTAACAAAATATTACGATTATTGTGGAATGAAATCTGGGGTAGTGATAAAAATGAATGTGAACAAAGTACGGTGGTACGGTCATGTGGAAAGAAGAAACGAGGAGAAAATGACAAAGAAAATATACATGGCTGAGATGAATGGTGCTCGTAAATGTGGCCATCAGAGAATTAATGGCAGGAGCTTCGGAAGAGATGGCGCATATGCGATAAATTCGCCCTCAGTATATTCATTGTAGGTATCTAATTGGAATACATATCTTCTATGGAAGTGTTTGTATATTGATAGTATTTAATTGGAATACAGCAAAGAATAAATAAATAAGTGCATATAACTTTAAAATAAAAACAAAATAATTGGAAAGTGAAACAGTAGAATGCCGAAAGGCAGGCCTATATATTGCTTGAGCAATCTCTAATCTTTTTATGGAATATTTAATCACTCCAAGATTGCCGATATTATATAATATATTTTTTTGTTTCACAAATTTCTTCAAATAGGAGTCTATGACTCTTCACATATCCGCATGTGAGATAGGTCTCTCTTCACAAAATTCTTATTTTTATAGACACTGGAAAACTTGTATAAGAAAGAGAAAAACCTATTGAATTACAAGATTCCACGAAATAAAAAAACCAGAACAAACTAAAAATTCATCCTAAAACAGTAATGTTGGACTAGTCACTTTAACATAAAAAAACTAAGAAATTCTACCTATACCTAATATATAATACTGCTTACATGCAAAAAATAATATAATCAATTGGACAAAAGCTCTTCATCTGTAGGTACAATGATATAAATACAAAGAAGACGAGATATCAGCTACGAGAATCTATCATTTGTATATTGTATGCAGTACGGGAGAGCGGACGAAACGTCATTATCATCTTTTAGGGGAGAAGTAGGCACTATACTAAATAATAATACATACAAGTATATAACACTAATCATACTAGAATCTGAGGATGAGAACTTCAAAGCGACGAAACCTAGGGGAGCCCAGGGCGGTCTGATTACTGTACCTAAACTGTCATAGGGTTTAATATATAAAATATCAATGTATTTATTTATTTATAGTTAAGTTGACATGAGTAATGTCATATTGTTTCCTATTGTGTTTTGCTGGGCAGACTATATTATAATACTAAACTATATCCAATAAATTTAATAATTAGATGTTACAACAATTGGAGAGCGAGAGCGTGTGTACTGTGCCAAGTTCAGAAAATCAAACAGACAGTCAAGTTCAAGAGAAGTTCAGATAGTCAAAAATATCAAATACTTTTATTTATTTATACTAAGGCGCATTACAGATATTCAATATTCATAATTTTGGTTAATTTATTCGTTACTGCACATTGATTACAAGCAATCTTACATTGAAATATAATTATTTTAAATACAATCAATAGGTATACAGGGGGCGAGTTTATAGCGGAGGTATTATGTGAAAACTTATGTCGTGTTTGGGGTCAAAATTTATTATCTGCAATTTTTATCAATTTCAGGTAAATTAATATTAAAATATTTACAAATGATATTATATTTTAGTTTGATCATGAGTGTTTCATTTTTAGTCATTCAAATATTTTTCAAATCCCGAGCATCTAACTAGTAATTATTAATAATAACATCCGAGCAAGTTGATATTCCCCTTTGCATGCGTTTCATTTTTTGGTGCGTTCCCCTAATAGTAATAATAAAAGCGACAAAGAACGGCGCGGCCCTGCCTTACTGTACCCACGTATACTGTAGTGCAGTGGTTCTTAACCTTTTTGGGGGTACCGAACCCCACCAGCTACAGCAAATGCATTCACCGAACCCCTCCTAATTTGAAAAATATAATTAGATTTTTACAAATTCAAAACATGGTATATATTTATATATAAGTGTACAAAATGAAAAAAAAAATAAAAAAAAAAGATCAAAACATTAAATTTTAATGGTTAAATCAAAAAATGAAATATATAAATTAATGAATTATCGGAGTATTTTTTTCTTTTTCGAACTCGAAAAACTATCTTGCTTTTAAAATGATTTTCACCGAACTCCCAAGACTGACTCACCGAACCCCTGGGGTTCGATCGAACCCAGGTTAAGAACCACTGCTGTAGTGTATAGTAGTGCCTCTTCGTGTGATGATGAAGGATGTAGTACAGGATAAGGAGGGTAGCAGGATAAATATTGTTATAGGACCCCTACAGGACTGTTCTGCGATACCATATACATACAGTGAGCTGTATGAAATAATATTTTGAAAGCTACGTTGCTTACTACAATATAACAATATTAATAATACAATACATTGCTATTCTATGAAAAATAAACTCGTCAACCATAAAATTTGAACCGTTTCTTCTGTTGCACAATACCATTCTGGTACAGTCATTTACGTGTACATGCGAAACTTGGTCGTAGTTGAAGAAGGGCGAAAAGTGGAATAAATGCTATGAAGTTGTGATCGCCGAGACGAATGGTTAGTAAAACGTTGCGTGATAGAGTGAGGACATTAAAGAATGAGCGTATGCAAGAGGAGTGTTGTGGATAGAACGCGCGTAAATAAGTTATTGAGTTTTGAGTTGTTGAGTTTTTATTAGATTGAGACATTTTACATCTTAAATTCAGCGATGAGGTTTGCCACCCATCCTGAATGTCTTGATTTTATATCGGCACGGAGAGGACAGTTTGCATGTTTCTTACACGCAGCTGATCTGCTGGCTACCCCACTTGTGGGATGTGCCGTGATGGTATAATAATAATAATTTTATTAGAAATTGAGTTTTATTTAAACTGATTTGGACACGTTGAACAAACAAATGAGGAAAGAATGACAAAGAGGATATACTTGTCTAAAAGGAGGAGTTTGAAGAAGCGCGGGCGTACGAGAACAACGTGGATTGATCACGTGGATCAAATTCTGATGGGACGGACGTGTGTTAAGTAAGAGAAATTAATGTAGAAGCGAAATTATGTAAGGATAAATCTATTGGCGTTCTCTTTGCCTACCACACTTTAGATACGACGTTAGGGTATAGAATATGCAGATAGAGGTAAAACCCTATTGTTCAAGAGGTGTTATGATTCTTGAATGGGCCCTTGCGATTGTTTTTCCACAAAACGGCGCATCTTAAAAAAGTTATCTAGTTATTATTATTATTATGTCACAATTTAATATTCTAAATACGCAGTAGTGTATTGCAAGTTGCAAGAGGTTATATAATAATAAATAATAATATGACTGCGGAAAGTACGTAAATAATGAACCCTCTTTATAGTATAGTGCATACTGTCGAGGAAGGAATTCGAAAAATGTTTCATAAAAGAATTATTGAAATAACTAACTGGATGTCATGTATATGAATTATTATTAAACATTAATATTATGGGATTTAATAAGGAGATGTGCACAAAAAAATGTGCAATAGAGATAGGTACGAATGATAAATAATATTATATGCAAATACTGAAGATGCTTCATAGTTATTGTGCAATATAAATGATAAAAATACATACAATACAACGCTTGGCTATCTGTAGGAAGTAATGTTGCTAATATGTATATTAGAGTCGAGTGGTCATCGGATGCATTGTATGTAGGGGATTCGATCCCAGGATCCCGAATCCCGGGATCCCGGTCGTATTTTAGTCCCGAAATTTTCGGGATTAAATTTAAGAAATCCCGGGATTTTCGGGATTAATACAATTATACAATAAGTCAAGAATTTGGGACTTATTCGCATCACTGACAGCCGAAGCTTGTGTTAGTATCTTAAAAGAGCGCTATTCTGAGTTCGATATCTCACTAGATACGATATTGTGGCAATAGTTACTGATAATTCAAATTACTGTTGGAAAACTTGTTAATGCAAAGCACCTAGTTTGTTTTGCACACGATATTCACTCAGCCGTTTGTGATTAATTGTATAGAAAAATACCTGCAGATGAACTTTTCAGTGATGATATTTTATTATTTTAATTATTTAATACATAAACGGCTATAGCCTTTTATTGATGATTTGGATGATGATAATGAAGAACAGGACTCAGGATTAGTCTATAAAACGGTAATGGTGAGTTTGACCAATGACCGGAATATTAATGAAGTCGTAAAGAAAGTTCGTAGTGGTTCTTATTTTCAAAAGAGCATCTTTGAAGAATAATGCTAAGCTTCAAAACTATATTGAGAAGGAACATGAAAGAGAGCTTAATTTTTTGTTTAACTACAAATCGCGTTAGAATAGTTTGTTAACAATACTTGAGCGATTTGATATTTTAAAAAATAGCATCTAAAAGTCACTCACCGACCTAATTCAAATAAATAATTCATAAAGTCTCTGGGAAATTTAATTTAAAAATACGAGTTTAAGCATTGATCCCTGTAGTATGTATATTTTTATTATGGGTTAAGCTAAATAAGTAAGTCTAACTTAGTTGATTTAAAAAGAATATTCCAAAATAGTACATACAAGCAAACCTAAATATTAGACAACATTATAGAATATTGTTGAAGGTTGTCTGTGTTCACACTGTGAAAATTCACATTCAATAATTTATAAATAATCAAAACACTGTTATATTTTCACTATATTTATTTAAACTCTAACGTTTTCTAATTTATAAATTATTGTAGAATATATTGCCCCACAAAACTTAAACTGTTCTGGGTTAAATTATTATTATTGGACAATATAAAAGTGTCGTTTACGTGCCGAAGCACCTCAAGGACACTGAACAATTCATAAATTCTAGGACATTACATCCACGTCATATTATAAATATAGATAAATACATAGATAAATGAGAAATCTTGGATACATAAAGGTATCCACGTCAGAAGTTCCATACTACATTGAGTTACAAATATTTTAGATACAATATGTATCTACGTCAATTATGTAAAACAGAATATAATATTTAAAGTCAAGAACGTAAAACAGAATGCAATATTTAAAAGTAATTGGTAAAGTAAAAAGTTTTTAGGTCCCTTCTGAATGTCATAAGATCTGCAGCTTTCCTAAGCTCAAGAGGTAATTCATTCCAGAGGTTGGGTCCCGCCACAGAAAAGGCTCTATCCCCGTAATTTGTTAATTTTTTCCTCTGCGGAGCTACCAACTCCAGGGACACTCTCTGAGCAGATCTCAAGGCACGCTGCCTCGTACCTAGATTTTTCAACCTGCACAATTCAGCAATATAAACTGGGGCATCCTCATTCAGTGCCTTATAAACTAACATACACACTTTGTACTGCACTCTAGCCTAGAAAACTATGAACTGCACTCTAGCCTAGAAAACATAAAACTATGAAATAAATACAAATGCAAGAATACAATTTAAGAAATATAAAAAAATTAAATAGTTAGTTTTATAAATCATAAGTGTCTTGTTTGTTTATTTTAAAAGAAATTTGAAGTATAATTTTGTTTAACCGACTGTTTGCAGATTCAAAACTTAAATTCATTGCCAGATAAGTAAAAAATCCCGTGGACCACCCGGTAAAGAATTGGTCTCCCACTCTTCTCCATAAGTTTTCGAGTGTCCTGTAAAAGGCAGGTGTTCGAAAAAATAAGACATTTTACATCTTAAATTCGGCGATGAGGTTGGCCACCCATCCTGAATGTCTTAATTTTATATTGGCACGGAGAAGATAGCTTGCATGTTTTATATTCAGCTGGTCTGCTGGCTACCCCACTTAAGGGATATGCCGTGATGGTATAGTAGTAGTAGTAGTAGATAAATTAAAAAAAAACTGATTTTGACATGATTTACTGAGTTTTTGTTACCATTTTACATTATCAATACAATCCCGGGACTAGTCCCGGGATCCCGGGATCAACTTTAGATAATCCCGAAATCCCGGGATTAGAAAAAAGGGCCGGGATCGAATCCCCTAATTGTATGTTTATAGAGTGAATCGAGAATACAGGTAGCTTGGAGGTAGAGTCTCGGCCTCATGAACAAGGGGTCCGCGGTTCGATCCCAGGTGCCGGCAAACTCCCCTTTCACGACACAAGCTTTTAGCTTACTGTGAAAGGTGTATACGGTTGTATTTGGGTTAATAACAAAACCCAGATATATTTTTCAAAAAAAAAATGTATATTATTTGAATTGAAAAGTTTTCTATTTCCCTCCTTAAAATATATCAATATTAGACAATAACAATAATCATAGTATCATACATTATCACGGATATCACATATATAGCCTTATCACTATTTCTTATAATCACACCTTTATTTATTAATTTATTTAATAGATAATACTAATTTCATAGGAGAGAACTGCTTCTATGTTTATTACATGCAGATGGTCTGATGGCTATCCTACTTGAAGGATATTCCTTGATGGTATAATAGTTAATTTTACCTAATAAATTCAAATTCAAAAGTAATTATTCAACATAATATATCCAATATATTACACAAAAAAATCTTAGAAAAAACATCAACATATACATTTATATTATCAAGGTGCAGCGAACTAGTAAGATACTGTGTCTCGCCACAGTATCTTACATTAATAGACAATTTTTATAAGTAGAAAAGTTCTCTTTCGGTCTGAATGGCCGTGATTTCGGGGGCAATTTACGTCCTAACGTTTCACCCACAACTGTGGCGGGCATCTTCATTCAAATCATACTACATATTTGAAACGATAACACTATGGCTGGCAGCTCTATGTGTCATCGGGCGCAGCTTTGAAAGCCTAAGATCATACAATTTTTGATTCTTGATGATGATGGATGATTTCTTCAGCGCCGTTTAATGGAGAATCCATCTCAAGGGTGCAGTTAGCTCTTTTGGACGAGCGATGCCTTCGACACGTACGAATTTGAACACGAGCAAGTAATTTTGAAACAATAATTAATTAGCGTTACCATCGGAATTATAGAGAAGCAAGTCTAATTACAAATATCTATAGTAAGTCAGTAGTACGCATACCTGTACGATGATGGATTGGATGTATTGAAGAGGCGATATGCAATAGTAAATTAGTAATGCCTACATAATTACATTGATTATTCTCCATTACTCTGCATAGAGATTAATTGGGATTGCACACTGCCTAATGTATTATAACAGTCATGTACCTACTCACTCAGTACACTGCCTCTACCGCTGCGTGTGATGTTTGCATTATAATTATTACAATATTTAGTTATGCATACTAATAATAATAAAAATAAGCCTGGATATTACCTAATAACCCCATACAACTATCTCACATGTATGTAATTAGTCCACATGACTTTACAGTCTATCTAAATACAGTACAAACATATGTATGTTCTCGTACTGCTTGCACATCAGGTAGAACAATGATCAATAATTATTATAATTATTACAATCATGACACAGAGAGGACAACTCATATGTTAATTTATTAGACGGTTAGATGGAAGAAAAGTCACTAAATAGTGATAATCTCGCCACTGCATATCATCACATTTTTTCTAATGTAAACTGATTAGAATGATGATGTGCAAGAAGTATAAAATAAATAAATAGATGCCTCGAGTCGAGTCTACTACCCCACTTGTAAGAGATGTTAAAAAAGGAATGCATCTAGAATGGATGCCATATATCATTGTTGAATTGAAGAGTCTACCTATATGTTAAAAAACGTGATGTTTTTCGGAAAAACTGCATTTTACAGGAAACAGTACGTGTAATGATGGAAGATCATTTCTATTCTGAAGACTACTTCTTCTTCTTTACGTGTCTTGTCGAGTCTCCACCACCTGGGAGAAATCTTTTCTGTTCTGGACAGCACGAAACAGCTCCTCCACACCTCTCATCCCGGTCCACTACCGAATATTCTGAAGCGAGAAAAGCCGTTTTCTTCCAAGCCCTCTAGACCCTCAATTTTCCCTTCTATGACCCGTTTTAGGATGGCATATTTCTCTCCTCTCATTATGCGACTAAATATGAAGTTTAAGACTTCAGTGAATCAGTGAATTTTAATGACAAACATCAGTGAATGAAGGCAAAAGATACACATCGATATTTTTTTTTTTAAACAAAAGAAATTACCATGTAAGGTTTAGAAACGACAACGTCACCACCGGAAAAGTTAGGTTGCGTATTCAAGTACCGTCTACGGAACGACTAAATGAGGTGACAATAATAACACTTAATAGTAACTTGATTAATTAATTTTTATTATATTCTTGGTACAGTACTTCATTATTACGCTGCGACAATTTAATTAATCAATGCAAAATGGTAATATATTTTATTGCTTTACATTCCTAGAAATATATTGTGTACGTATATGTATGTACAATAAGTTGACAATAATTAGTTCGGTTCCCAGAATTGGAATTAGGTTACAATAAAAACACAATGTATTTAATTAAACTAACCAGACACCTAAATTGGTGAACTATGTTTTCCTAAACAATATTACATTTTGCAATATCTAATTGGAAGAAGTGACAATCCATTTAATATATTTATTTGTTTATCATTTACTACAAGCAATTCTACACGTAAATATGACAGTAAAATAATAAAAGTGAAATCATCACAAAACGGTGCTATATGAATCATCAATAATACTCGGCATACTCTGAAATGTTACACTTGTGGGATATGCCGTGATGGTATAGTAATAGTAGTAGTATACTCTGAAATGGCTAACAGTGTGTCAAAGACGTGAGCTTCATATTTTATTTCACGTTCATAAAACACTTGAATTCAACGTCTTTTCCTTACTATTTGAAAGAAAAATTCGAGTATCTAGCGAACTATGGCCTACCACTGCACTGCAACGAGCGTCTTCTGGCAATTCCTGCACATAATACCAATTTCTACTCTCAATAATTCTCAGTATGTGGTGCTCGTTGCTGGAATAATCTCCCTTCTTCTCATAGTATTATATATCTCAAGCTTTTAATGGATTTAAATACGCAGTCAAGAAATATTTATTGTCTTCTAACTCAGCATCCGTCCCCTAACGGCCCTAACCTCTTCCTATAGTTTCCGATCCCTTTGGAGTGTCAGGTGTGTGGATTGTAGATTTTTTCTTTGATTTTTATTTATGTAGAGATTTTTCTTATTTGTGTTTTTATTATTTTTATTTTTGTTTAGTGTTAAAATGACGTGGTTAGATGGAAAAAATCACCATAAAGTGATAATCTCGCCACTGCATATCATCACATTATTTTTTTATGTAAACTGCTTTGTTGATTTTGTTATGTGTATGATGATGTGCAAGAAGAATCAAATAAATAAATAACTATTATTAATAATTCAAGATTTTTTGTGTTTACGCTGTGGAAATCCATTTTTATTTTATTAAATAAAATTAATTATTATTAACTTGTCCGAAAAAGGGGTGAGAGGTTGAGCGGGCGTATTCACGATTTTAAAACGTAAAAATCCTTACAGCGATACACTATAACAACAAACAGAATCATAGAACATTCAATAATTCAGCTCTACTTTTTACGACATATCATAATATTTATTTTTAACAAAGGACGAATACAATACGGGGATGCTTTATCAGAATCATAATAATAATAACACTGTCGATCATAAAATAATGTACACATTATTATTATTACAATGCAAACAGTAAAAATAAATTTACCAAGACTATCGTAACGTCCCATACAATGTAATGGTTACCTAGTAATAATTATACGAACTAGAATCTAAAAGATATTCGTGTCCGTTCGTACAAACGTCTTGTAAATTAATACCCTCTATACAAGGTCTCCTTTTGGGCAGGTGTTAGTCTAAAAACACAAAAATGTCTTTGGGCTGTTGAAAATAGAATTTATTATTTTTCAGAATTTGGTATACCTAAAATTAATTTTTATATGTATAATTAGGAATATGTGCAATTCTATCCCATACACAAGTGAAATTCTTTAAATGGGATAGGAAATTACATATTTTTTAGGTAAATGTGTTATATAATTATGTACATTGTACACGTATTTTTGTGTTTTTGTAATAATAAAAAAAATATAGTTTTTGTAACATCTTGATATTTATGTTTTATCAGCATCTTTTGACCAGATTCAAAATTTCGATTTGACGAATATATTATTTCCTTCGATTTTCCCTTACCTCCCCATTTTGGATTACACGAAATTAACATAATAAGCAATTATATACTTGACGATTTATTCAGAGTTTCATTCATTCAATAGCTTTTTATTAACTCAAGTGATCAAGCCCAGTGGTTCTAGGACGCCCGCGCTTTCTCACGTATTTATTACTACTTCACTGAAATACAATTCACTGACATATTTATCACTGCAAACATTATTGTTCTGTTTATATTTACATTTAATCAAACTGTGTTGTGTTTTAATATTTTAAACACTATTAATGTACATTTTATGTACGTTACATGTTATTTTAACATGTAAAAGTCTTATGCCGTGAATTTCTGCAAATAAATAAGCTATAGTTATTTATTTCCCGTGCAAAGCCGGGTAGAACTATTCTAGTATCAATATTCATATAATAATGCGAAATGAGAGCAGTATCGTAAAATCACGGGATGGCTGAAAAATATAGGGATTCAAAATCGTTTCGTTTAACGACAATACCCTATCCTCTTTCCTATAATAACAATACATATATTAAGTCTGTATATAAACTGTCTGTATGAGGTGGTATGGGGATGGGGCACATATTTATTTATTTAATCAATTCATTATACGGCCTAAGCTATATTTAGGTATATAAAATAACGTAAAATCTATAAACATAGTTAAAATAAAGAGCCGTATTACTTTCACTATGAAAAATGTTTAACTAAGGGGTAAATATTGTTCATAGTGAAAGTAAAAGTGTTTTTTTTTTAAATCTGTTTTAATTATTAGATGCATGATTTTTTTACATTAGTTTGACATTCTGGTTATAGAAACTATAGAGTTTCAACGGTAAATTACTCAGCAAGTTGACTGTATCGGTGGTCACCTCCACAATTCGGTTCATTTTCTGGTATTGTGAGATTAATATAAATTGCTCTTAGATACAAAGTAACAGAAACCCTTTAACATATTTCATTTTTATCCTTACTCAAACATTCTATTTATTACGCCCGAAACCAAACGAATTATTATGGATTGGTAAAATTGGTAAACAAACAATCGTAGATTCATGAAAAATCTTGAGAGATAAACACCGGAATAGATGCAATAATTTAGATACAGCAAAGTTACTCTTGACACAATCAAAATACGATCTTAATCTAATCGTAATCTTAATCATATGACGCGTGAAGAGACTACCTTCGAAAATACTGCGCTACTGCTTCAGCAAGAGTGGTATGCACGTGATTGTATTTAGATTATGTCAAGAGTTAAACTGCAGTTGTGTGAATTGTCTATACATGTTATGTTATAATTTATGTTACTAAAGAATATCTTAATGAAACTTGTCTACAAATATATCTCGATGAGACTGGTATAAGAGAATAAGAATAAACTGTCAATTGAAATGTGTGTACAATATATCAATACTAATTAATACAGACACAAGATATTTACATTGCATTGTGTATAGAGCTCCATAACATTATATGTATAATAATATATATAGCAATGTCCGAGAAGCAAATCCAGGACTAGCGTTAATCAATCCAGCTATGTGGCATAATACGCAGAACATCACAATAATGTATTTATCATTATATACAAACATACAATGCGATACATGTACATGACATACACGCTAATTGGAAAGACTAAATACGGATCATTCCAAAGAGTCTAGGCTATTCGCAAATTATCAGCTCATTAAATAAGAAGTGTTTTGAGAAAATGGATTTTGATGTCCAATATACTGTTTTTTTTACTTATTTTATTCTTACTGCACATTATCATTCACATAACAGAACCAACAAATCAGTTTACATAAGAAAAAATGTAATGATATGCGGTGGCGAGATTATCACTTTATAGTGATTTCTTCCATCTAACCACGTCGTATTAACACTAAACACAAAAAAGGACAATTGAATTAGGATTTCAGTAATTAGGAACGAGAGAGCATTTCAACATATTTTGTTGACAGAGATCTAAAAAATAAGAGACAGAAAAAATCACAACATAAATATAGATACCCTCCTTGGGACGGGTAACGAAGGCATATTCATTCGAATATTTCGAATTGTCACCGAATGATTGAAGATTTATGATTGACGTCCAGCAGTGTGGACGCTGCTATATTCAAAAAATAATTTTAATTGCATCTATGTTGAAATTTCACAAGATGAATTAATTTCAAATATAATTTCTTTACAACTGACATAAAACAGAGAAGTCGATTGCTTCTCAAATCGCCCAGTTTCATTGCGAATGAATTTTATAATTTTTAATAGCCTAAATTTAAATTAAATATAAACCAAATAATACTGCATCCGTCGCATGTTTGTATCAATTGTATATGTATACAAATCTCTTTATACAAACACTGGGATAATCCTAAATGAAAATATAATTAAAATAATGCACATTTAACGTAACATACAGTGTGTGTTTTATAAAATTACACAATTTTATAAAACACACAACATAATAGTTTGACGTGGAAATGCACCACAACACGCCGCGTTAACAATAATATGTACACAATTTTCCATTCAGTAGGCCACCTATTCTATTTTGTTATATTTTAATTAATATTGCTTGGTAATTTGAAAATGTTTGTTTTTGATCTATTTCAGAATCGTATTCATTTCGAAAGTTGTGTGAACTTTTCAGTTGTTTTGATAATTCAAATTCTGAAATAAAATAAAATAAATATTTATTATTTTTGTTTTGTGTTACTGTTGAGTAAGACTGACGCACGACCGGTTTCGCGGACTCCGAGTTCGCATCATCAGGTTTTGATAATAATTCATTATTTATCTATGATGTTTTCTTTAGACTTAAAAACATCTCTAGTAGATTTAGGATATTTTTGCTGGTTCACATACTGACAATATATATTTTTTTATTAACGAATTCTATAATTGACTGTTTGATCCTGTTAATACTGTAAAAATAAATATATGGGTGTGCTTTTGTCAATAAAGTGTTCAATTGTTAATATTATTGGAAAGTATTAAAATTATTTAAATGAGTGATGAAAAACTCAAATTGTAGGTTGAAAAAGACACAGAAAAGAGCTTACATAATTACTGACTGGCCGACAAAATGTGAGCGACCACTTAATACTACAGTTTGTGCAATCATAATTAAATTAAATGTACTTAGTAAGCTCCATTAAAAACTTTTTCAGGCATTGACACATTCAAATCAAAAATATTATACAATACATAAAAACAATGAATATCTATCTCCATTCACACGATATATATAATATATGAGTGTCGCATATCCAACTTGCCCTATTTTTAGAATAATAATAAATAAGAATACGTATAAACTAGTACTTAGGTACTGTTATTATTTATGAATAAGAATCACTTAGAAATAATCTATATAAATAAAAATGAGTTGACCATGTATGTTCCCCCATAACTTGAGAACGGCTGAACCTAATTGGCTGATTCTTTTTTTGTTGTATTCGTAATTTGGTTAGCTGGAAGATATTGCCTCCAGGCAATAAGCTCGCCAATTGGTCATGATTTTTTTTTCTGATCAATAAAGTGTTCTTATTATTATTATTATTATCAGGAGACGGTTTGCATGAAAGATTTTTGAAAGTTACGCAAATCTAACGGAAGAGTCGAAAATTTGGATTGCATTTTTGTGTGAAAGTGACGTTTGCATGACAGTTCCGCTGTCACGTATCGCCATAACTTTTTTTTTCAAATCACCCTGGCGACGCCGGGTAGGAACATCTAGTAAATGAATAAATGTTAGGAATCCTTGAACTGAAGAATGAACTTCTGAATTGCATTGAATTATACGCGTATACAATATCACCAAATAATAAGAATACAGATAAACTAGTTAACCTACTATTATTATTTACGAATAAGAATCACTCACAGAAATAATAAATGAATAAATGTTAGGAATCCCTGATCCCAGAAGTATGAACCCCTGCTTCTGAATTGCATCGCATTATACGCGTATACTGTACTACAGTAATATTACATTATATTATATGATATTATGCAAGAGCAGCTGTGCTCTATAATGGGTAATATACAGCACTCACTATCGCCTGTATCGTACTTCTACTACTGCCTGTATGGTATGGTATGGTATAATATGCCAGTACACGTAATGCATCAAATAGTCAATGCTTTAATAATAATAGGTAGACGGCATCAGTGACGGTCCCGCGGGGCTTCAAGCTTAGGGGCCGCGATGAGGTAATTTGCGGAATATTCAATGCTGCGTGAGTTTATATTACTATAATCAGTCATTTATGCCAGCCTGATGATGAGAGCGAAAGCTCTTGAAAGCCGGCTCGCGTCCAATAAAAGTCACAGTGGATATACTGAAGAAGTGTTTTATTTATAATTAATTTAACATGAACTGCCACCAAGAACCGTTGGTTGAAAAATACCGGAAAAAAGGAAGAAATTTCGTGTTTGGCAGTGGTGGGTATGATTGGTAAGCATTTATTATTATTGTCTTGAATACTCTACTACTTAGATAATAAGCTGTAAAGTGTTGTCTTTAGTGTTAAGAATTTTAGTACGTAGCAATACGTAACTGTAAGAACATAGTTTGTAAGAATATTGTAGTAGTGAGTAGTGCCTTGTAGTGAGTATCTCCTCCAAGGGACATTAAGGTTTGTAGTTTAGGGGAGGATTTTGTCGGGGGGAGCCCATAAGGCAAATCCTGAGCCCTCCCTTTGAATTTTTCTTTTGTTTCGTTGAGTCTGGATGATATAGGAGCTCAGCTCTTAAAACATCCAGGTGGGAAAACCCTTAATGGTTGAAAAATACCAACTTAATTTAATTATTGATGCGTCACAACGACGTGAAGCAGGTTATAATTCCACTCGATCTGCTATTTCTTAAACAATTTGTTTATTTTTAATAATACACACATCGCACATTGACATAGAAAGAAACGATAATATAACCGGTAGTTGGAAGACATTGCATTCTAGCGATAAACTTGCCCTCACTTGTACAACCGATATTTTTATGATATTTTGTATAGATTTGACATATTGTAGACAATGTAGTGAGTGAAGAATAAAATAAATAATATAAAAAGTCTCACAATTATGGAACGATTAAAAAAAACAAAAGTATAAAATTTAGCACCTCAAAGAAAGTTGTTTTATTCGTAATTCGACTTAGGTAAAACGATGTAAATTAAGGTAACAAACGAAGGATTATAATTTTATTTTTAAGTATTTTCTTTTCTATGCTTAACGTTTCTACACTAATCAAGATATAACCAAATGCTTGAATATTTCCATACTAGTGTAAAATGTAATTAACTTTATTTCCTTTAATCTATGTGCTGGGTCCCTTGCTGTGTGGCGGCCCTGTACACAATTTGACTAACAAAACAGCACAGCACAGAACGCATATCAGGCAACAGGGAGTGTGCGTGGAACGTAATACTGTATTATCTATAATATTACGTATATAATACATACAGCTATAGAGGGTGATTACTGATTGCAAATGTTGTCAGTGCTGGGTAGTACAGGGATACTAATATAATATGCAAACGCAGCAATACGCACTACGCAATACCCAGCAAATGAACGGAGTATTATGAATAATAGTGTATACGGATGTGTACCGAGTTCAACTGCAGTTGCTAATCTGTATAGTGAAAATAAACTCATCATGGTATTACTGACACTTGCGAGATGTCTTTGTAAGATTCTACACAAGTGGAATTCATCGTAACATTGAGAATAAGTCATTCACGATGGGAGGCATACTTCATCACCGCTAAATTAAAGACGTTAAGTAGTACCTTAATTAATAAGGATCTATCTTAACTATCACGACGTCTCCCAAAAGTCTGGTAATTTATTTATTTATTTATTTATTTTTCATATCATCCGTAGGCCATATATTTAGCACTTGGAATCGTCAAATAATACAAATAATTTGCTATTTTATAACAATCACAAACAATTTTCAATAGTTCGTTACTTCACCATAATATCAAACACTTCACAATGATCATAGACAAGAAAAGAAAATAAAAGAAAACAAAAAAAAAAATGACAAACTGATTAAGGAATTTCATTTCATCAAAGCTATTTTGAGTGTAAAAGGCCCAAAACAGCTTCACGTCAATATAGGAATGTAAAAGATAGATAAACAAATCAAATACAATGACAAACAAATTAGCAAATGTTTATATTAAAACAAAGCGGTAAGCTCACAAGAACAAAGTCAAAGATACCATACTAAAACAAGCAAATTTATCAATTATTATCATATTATAAAATTATTATTGTTATGTGGTTATTGACTTCTTTCATTTTGATTTATTGAATAATTTTAAAATTTATAATGCATCTATTGATTTTATAATGATATTTTTTTTATTTTATTTCTTTTGTTTAATATTTCAATTGTTATTATAGTATTCCCTGATTACTGTTTGATCTTCGACACTATAAATTATTTAATATATTGTTATGTAATTGTTGTGTCTACTACATATGTATTTTGTTAACATGTAAAAGGCTTGTTGCCGTGTATGTTTAAATAAATAAATAAATAAATAAATAAATAAATAAATATGTTAGAATAAACATATAATAAAATAATTTTTACTTAAACACTGTACTATTTTCTAAATATAATCTTTAATCCAGACTTGAAGGTGGGGTGTGCAGACCTCCCAAGTCCATATCAAAATACATACGTCATGATAAAAATGTGTATGCTTTCCACATAAAATCTATTCACTTCAAACGTTTTCGCCAAGGCTTTTGCTGGGCATCACCAGTCCTCCTGATGAATTGCCAAAGTGTTAACACAAAAACATTTAATTTATTATATTGAATACTTACAACACGACAGAATTGAAAATACTAAATGTTCTATGATGATCAACGAATACTTTTAGTATTTTACAGAAAGATCTATGATCGAAAAGAGCGGGTACTGAAATCTAACGTTAAATTTAGCAAATACGATAATTGAATGTACGCGCATCATTGTGGATAACATGTACCTACGATGTATGTACGTAACTACGTTGAGTTCGTCGGTAGCCTGGAGGTGGAGTCTCGGCTTCGTGAACAATGGGTCGGTGGTTCGATACCAGGTGCCGGCAAACTCCCCTTTCACGACACAAGCTTTTAGTAGCTTACTGTGAAAGGTGTATAAGGTTGTATTTGGGTTTATAACAAAAAACCCAGATATATCTTTTTTAAAAAAAAAAAAAAAAAAAAAAAAAAAAACTACGTACGCAGGTATGTAGATTCGCATGAACGCAATAGGAATTAATAGGCATAGTATGTAGCAATCAAGGGAGCTATTCAACCAACAGATAAATGGATACCTCCATGTAGTGTAGATACAATACCGCATACACGATTAGTATATAGTAGAGATGCAACGAATAGTACCTATATTTAACCAAATACCCGAATACCGAATATAATGCAAGATCAATTAAAAGGTGTATCTTAAGATTACTTGAGCCGTAACAATCTCGTTCCCCTCTCCTCTCTCTCTCTTTTCCAAATATTATAAATCATTTTTGAATAAGCGATCCATTCTTCTAATAACTAATATTGTATTCTTTTGATCTTTAGTGTGTAAGTTTGACTTTATTTTTGTAATTGAAATTCTTATATATACATCTGGGTGTGCTTGGGCCTCTTTCTTCCTGGGATCTTGTCTGTCTGGCTCTTCCTGTCGTGTCTGGGGGACCTCCCGGAGCTTTCGGGTTCTGGAGTTTCATTGGATGCTTCGGGGGTGCTGGGGTGGGCTTGGGCTGGGAGGAGGGTGGTCCGAGTAAAACTATATTTATGCCTGTAATAGGGCACAGCATTGGCCAATTTTATTTTTCTTTTCTTTTCATTATTTCTGTTTTTTGATCTGTATGTTGTGCCTGTTGGCGTATGATTGTGAGTAAATAAATAAATAAATCATGTGCCGAATAACCGAATTTTCGGCAAAACAATAGTGAGAGCGTGCGGTACTTCCGACCGCGCATCTTCGTGTAGATACATCATAGACATAATAATATGTACTAGACTTGCAGCGCGGTACATTTTTTCTAAATTTTTATGTTCCAACAATAACAATATTATGTTGTTTCACTCCATATTAAATCAAATTAATTAATTCAATATTTGAGGATTAATAAAATTATGCATCAGTAGCTGACAATGAAATAACAACAATCTACAAGCTATTAGTTCCTTCCAGTTTAACATTTAAACTATTCGGTAGAATACCGAATGACAGACTAAATATTCGGTATTCGGCCGAAAAGTAAAAATGTTGCCGAATAGACAGAATACCGAATAGTTGCCTAATATTCGTTGCATCTCTAGTATATAGTACAGCATCGCATATTTATATTATGTGTAGAAGCAATGCAGTTACCGGCTATAGATAATATTAAGTATTATGGTGATGATTTGTGATATAACATAAGTTTCATGGGAACAAGACAGAAGAAGTGATAAATACAAGTACCGAGAATATTGCATCAATCCATTCTTAGAATAATCTTCTCTCATTTCAATTCATAATACATATCGTACCGTAATAATATATCATCAGATCTATGTACAACTTATATATTTGTACATCTCTTAGAATTAATAAATGAAATCATGACGATAAAAAAAGACCATTTCGATCCATATCATTCTCGTGGCTAAAATAAAAATCTTGGGCCTTAAATGATTTTCAGTTAAAACCGAAAAGTGTAACGGGCGGATGAATCTTTCAAATTATTTCTACATAGGAGACCGATCGACCACCGGGATAGCGCAGAAATTTGGACTCTTCCATAAATCCGAAATTCTATACTTAGAATTTTTTTCCACGTCGATAATAATTACAAAATTGTGTCTACAATCAACCTTGACTCAAACATGATAAAAATAAAAGTTCTAACATTAAAAATAGTTTCGAGAAATAAAGAAAGAGAAACAGTCGTGGTCATTGTGTACGCAGAAAAATATAAATAAGGCACTGGCTTTAAATCACTTCAATAAAATTTATTTTACTACCAAGATTAAATAAGAGTATAAAATATTGAATGCTCGGTATTATTAATTTTTACAGTGTGCACAAGACGAACTATGTGATACTGTACGTGTTAACGAGATGGATACTTCTAAAAGCCGATTGCTAGAATAAAGATTAACAAAAAAAACGGATGACTTGCCGAAATCACAAGACATCTGCTGAGTATTTCGCGATGTAGTACGTCTAGTCTACAACATAACAATATGTGGCAGCGATATAACAATGCTACATATACATTATATATTATTAATGACCTAGTAAATTATAAGGCAAATAAATATATTCGAGTGAACGCTAAAATTCATCATGCCAACTTAAAGAGTTTTCACAGACATACCTAGTATTAGAAGTTTATTTACGATTTTAAATTTGTTCCATCAAGTACACTCTTTAACAAACAAGGAACATATTTGATTTAAAAGAAATTGAAGTATCCAGCATGTGGTACCCATACTAGGTACCCTAGAACAATATCTAGACATGAAGTTGTCATTGGGGTTTATAAAAGAAAATATCGGAGCCTTCAGCATAACGCGCGATAGCTCAATTATGTGGTGTTCTCACTTTGGCGAATATCGCCAGGGCACCAAAATATCGCCAGCCATTTGAACCGTGTGAACAAAATGACAGCTAGTCTGAAACGATAAAAACCAGTAGAAACGATATCGTCTCGAGTTGACCACCTTCCAACTTTTTCGGCCCATTGAACGATTTGCGCATGCGCAAATGTGCGTGGCGTTCGTATCTATGGTAAAAACTTTATAACCTATAAATTTTATAATGTTTCCCGCTTCGTGACAGCTGTTATCTTTATTGTTGGTTTGTATCTCCATCTCGACGTCCGCCATTTTGAAAACAGTGTCAAAATCAAAGCGCATCTGACAGATCGTTTCTATATCGGTGGACTGTGTGAACAGGTGTGACGATCAATGGATGCCCGGCGAATTTTGTTTTTTCGCCTGGCGATATATTTTGAAATTCGCCTGGCGATATTCGCCAAATGTGAACACCCCATTAGGCAAAGCACACCTCGCGAAAAGGAATAGGTTGCGTATTAGAATTCCGTCCGAGGCGCTACCAAATAAGGTGACGTTATCTTTTCTAAGCATCTAATTTCGTGGGTTATATTTACAAAAAATAAAATATGTTATATTTTACACATTATGTAATAAATAGGATTTTTCTCATCAGTAGGAAATTCATTTTATTGATGGATATTTCTAATTGGACATCGTTTCATCCGTACATAAAGACGATGGATGATCGAGCGAAAAAATGGAGATCAAATAAGTATGTTTATCCTGATGTTGATGCGAATACTTAAAAAAAATATTATACGCAGTATTGAACTATCTGTAAAGTTCCCGTATAAACAATATAAATATAGAGTTTTGTATCACTTACAGCATCTGGATCGTGTGTGTTGGGGGTGGTAGACTGTCCAGGTCGGGGGGGATAGTGCTGGAACAAACAAACATTATATACAAATTATTTATTTTTATTTTATACTACACAATCATAGATTGACACAATATAAACTAGTGAAAAAAATGTACGATATTAAGGGGCCCCTTTAGCAAAAACGATAAAACATTCAATTTTCAACAAGTTTGGTACACAAACTATCAAAACTTGTTGAACCTACGAACATTTTTATTTGATAAAATATGAAAACAAATGTTAATTACCAATATCAAACTTTAACTTTAAAAAAAAAACTCGATTTCAGCTTCATAGTATTCGATTATAAAAAAGCATATTTCTAAAAATCGAATTCGGGGGAGCACCCGGTAAAGAATTGGTCTCCCACTCTTCTGCGTAAGTTTTCGAGTGTCCTGTAAAAGGCAGGTGTTCGAAAAAATTACGACATTTTACATCTTAAATTCAGCGATGAGGTTTGCCACCCATCCTGAATGTCTTGATTTTATATTGGCACGAAGAGGACAGTTTGCATGTTTCTTACATGCAGCTGATCTGCTGGCTACCCCACTTGTGGGATATGCCGTGATGGTATAGTAGTAGTAGTAGAATTCGGGGGTGTGTTTGGTACATAAATGCACGAGAACCCTACAAATTTTCATATTTTTTTTTTAATATTACGAATACTTAGATAGTTATTACAATTATAGAACAAAAAAAAACTATTTATTTTTTGTTTTTTTCATGGATATTGACCGATTTAAAAAATATTTTTTTGATAAAATTTCTCATATTTTGAAACCAAAAATCACCACATGAACTCGACTTTTTGGATACTAAAAAAAGTTTGCTAAAATCTATGGTATTTATATGCTTGATAGGATGAATAAAATATACCTATACATATATATATATATATATTTATATTACAAATAATTTGTATTTTGATATAACAAAGAGTACCTAAATAAATCTCGTCAGTCTGCGATTTATTTATTTTTAACACTAAACCTACCGAGCGCGGTCAAATGACCGTTTTTGAAATTTCGTTTAGAATTTCTTGTACATAACGTTGCTGTATCGACATGTAACTCTCTGACTTTTCCTATAATATGGATATATTCCATTTTTGAATATTCACAACTTTTTTTATTTTTTAGTTTCTGATTTTTTTTTATTGCATGTCTAGTCTACCACGAGCGGTCATTTGACCTTTTGAACAATTCCTGTTATTAACTACTTTATTTTTCGGAAAGTGTACAAATGAAAAAAGTTTTATAAGTCCGTGGTGTAGTTGTGGATCTACAGCGTTAACCAATGATTCCCAAAGTGATCAATATCGACTTCAAGAGGTCTAAGAATACCTACAAAGAGTCCATGTTGGCGGAAAAAAGTGGGGGTTTATGAAAAGAAAATGGGGGTCAACGATAATGGATATCATACAAACAGGACTTGATTTTACTTTTGGCACTCCATGGAATCATCCACATATACAAATAATACCTATTTTTTTAACACAATCGCAGAAATGAGTGTTGTCAATACGAAGAGAAATTGTCATTAGAAAAAGGAACTGATCGGAATAAGCACTATTGAAGAACAATCTTTCAATGTGAGTTACATTATACCAGATGTCAGAAATGCATTTGAAGTTGATAAATGTATAAATTATTAATATCAAGTATGGTTAGGTCTAGCCAAAACCGAAAAATATGGCGAGTGGTCTGTGAAACAAAAAAGTTTGAAGACCTCTAGTATGAACAAACAAGCGATTGAAACAAATGTCTAGCTTGTGCCTAAAAATTTGTATCTAAGTATCATATTTATGGAATAAGAAATGGGGTTCGTTATTTTCCTCGACAACTATAAACCGAACTGAATTTATAGAAATCATTTTAGAGATTTGTTTGGTTTTACAATAGAAGTCAAAGTAGCTAATGCCTACAAAACGACGAGTTTGCTTTCATCTCTCAAGTTTGGTTCCATTTCATCGAAAACAGTCAAAACTGTTATAACCCAGGAGCATTTGTCTCTCCATAGATGAACAATTATTTCCTAATAAAAGCACGTCGTAGATTAACTCTATACTTGCCCAATAAATCGGACAAATTTGGTATAAAATTTTGGTTCTCTTTCGATATAAGTTGTGAGTAAGTACATAAACGGTTCTCCATATTTGGGAAAAGACAAAGAAAGAGAACCATCAGCCTCACTTGGGGAACTTAAATGGCCAGAAAGTATGGTGTAAAATCTAAATGTTAAAAATACCTTTATAGGTACTTTTCAATATCTTAGATTTAGCCGGGATAAATGCTTGGATGTAATATAAGGAAATTACGGGTGAAGAAATTTCGAAGGAATAATTTTTATTTCAGTTGGCACAAGAAGACCAAATGTCAGAAAGAGACACAGCTACGCCAAGAATGTTCATCAGAAACAAGAACAAATACATTTATAGATTCATCTGGATGGAAATCTTATCAAATAAGATATTATTAGGTCAATTAGTGAAAAAGTTAAAATTACTTACGTATGTGGAAAATATGCGACGCAAAATAGTAAATTCTATAATATGTAAAAAATATGCTAAAAATGCATAAATGTGCATAAAACTTTTCTAAATAGAACAAAAATATGTTTTTACTATCCAATTAGCAAAAAAAATAATTCTATAGTAATGATATATATTTATTTTTTTGAAGCGGTCATTTGACCGCTCGTGGTAGGAATAGGTATACATAAAATGTCGGTAGGTTTAGTGTTAAGTAAAAAACTACAATATTGGTAATAAATATTTGTTTTTTTTTTATTTTATCAAATCAATAAAATAAAAAAGGAGTTTGGAAAGAGGATTCAAGAGTTAGTAATGACTTCTCAATGTTTGTGATAGTGTTTTGTGTTTTTTTGTTTTCAATAGTGTTGCTGTTCTGTGATTTTTTGCTCAGGTGTCTTATAGGTATTTTACTATAATATCAAATAATTTAAATTTATGAATTGTTTTACCAGATTTGTAATACTGCACGCCTCTGACACCAGCAACCTTAGTTGCTGTTTTGAGGTATTGTTTATAATTGAATAAAAGCATTGAATAATAATAAAAAAAAATATGTTCGCTAGGGTCAACAAGTTTTGGCAGTTATTCTATCAAATTTGTTGAAAATTGAATATTTTACTGTTTGTGCTAAACGGGGCCCTTAATATAATGTTCTAGAGAATCTATTAGGTAAAAAACAGTCAAAATGTCAATAAGTTTTATTTTCTATCGCTTGATCAAAACCTGTCACAGAGCACGAGCCACGCTCAATTCTGGGACTGGTATTTGACCAAATAAATTGATGACATGTTATTTATTATTAGAATTATATTTGATTCATTATTTATTTATTTGTTTATCATCCCTATGTCCAACCGGACACTTGGAATCGTCAGTCAAAATAACAATTAGTACATGTACACATATCAAAAGCATACAATTTTTCAGAGAGACGTCAGAGAACAATAATTGGTAAAATTTATTTCAAAATTTATGCTGATCAGAGTGTAGTTTATAAACTTGAAAGGTTGGGAATCTGTGGTAATCTTCTTCGTTGGGTCGAGAGTTACCTATCGGGAAGAACTCTTGCTGTAAGGGTGGGAGGTGTCATATCTCGTGTTTTCGTTTCTATCAGCGGTGTCCCACAAGGGTCCCACCTTGGACCAATTCTTTTTAACATTTTTATTAACGATATTGTGAATGATCTGAATGGGGTCGAGGTTCTTCTATATGCTGATGATCTCAAAATGTATAGGGTCATAAAAAACATTGATGACTGCAAGGTACTACAAAATAACATAGACTTAATATCTGCTTGGTGTCATAAAAATGGTTTGATGTTGAACACTAACAAGTGCAATGTCATAAGATTTGCTAAAACTAGAAGTAGAGTCTTGTTTAATTACAGCCTGGATGGAGTCGCTCTTGAGGCCGTTAGTGAGGTGCGTGATTTGGGTGTATTATTTGATGACGGTTTATCCTTCACCGGGCATATATCAAGTGTCGCGGACAGAGCTTTTCGGATGTTGGGCTTCATTATACGCATTTCCAGAGACTTCAAAAACACATATACCCTTAAGATTCTCTTCCAAGCCTATGTTAGAAGTCAGTTGGAATATGCATCATCAGTGTGGTCCCCTTATTATGGTGTGCATGTACATACTATAGAGAGGGTTCAACGCAAATTCATGCGTTATATTAACTTTCGGTTAGGCATCCCATATGTTGACTTCTGTTATGAACATCTTTTGCTGGAGCTTCGAATGTCTAAATTGTTTGACAGGCGTGTCCTGTTGGACATGATTCTTTTATACAAAATTGTAAATTCATGTTTTGATTGCCCGGAGCTCCTTTCATTGCTCAATTTTCATGTCCCTGATCGTCCTACTAGACAGAAAATTTTATTTAAAGAATCAAATACTCGAACCAATTACCAGAGACATTCCGTCATTAATCGTCTGCACATGCTTGGAAATAGATTTATCGATGTATTGAATTTGGATTTGTTTTTTGAAGGTGATTATGTAATGAAAGATAAGATAATCAAATATTTTAATCGGACTTATTTTGAAATTGTAAATAGTCAATAAATGTATATTGTCCTGATCATTCTATGCTTCGTTTGTTTATTTAGTGTCGGTTTTATTTTTGCGTAAATTTTATTATATATGCGCTGTTTGATTTGTTTTACAAGTGTTGTTTTTGATTCATAAACTTTTTTGGATAAAACTAAATGAAATAAATTAGATGTGATTAATTAATTTGAATAAGTAATATTTGAACATGTGTCAGGAATCATTTTATTGTGTTGGATATAAACTTTTGGTTTTCTATTGTTGTGTATACTTGTATGGATTTGGAAAACTATATTTTTGATCGAGTATGTATTGTAATTGTGGTCATTTTATTGTTTTTGTATTTGTATTTTTGTTTTGGTTTTTAATTCATTGATATTGTCAACTATAATGATTATGTAATAAAAGGCATATTGCCGTATATTCATGAATAAATAAATAAATAAATAAATGGCTCCGAACAGCATTTCGTCAATTTATCTAAATAAAACAAATAATATGTATAACATTGGCAGAACAGTATGATGAATAGGTGGAATCGAATGCTGGGCTAATGTAAAAGTTTTAGGCCAGCATTCACGTCGATGATTTTTATATGAAAAATATTATAAATACAGTGAAGCAACCGAGACAACCAGAGGAATCACCGCGAACAATATAAATGTGCGAATGTGCTCACGATAGAACGATAGAAATATACTGTTTTCGTATATTGTACTGTGTTTTATTATATTTTATACTAGCGGTCCGCACCGGCTTCGCACGGGTAGAAAGGTGTTTAAAAATAATAATTCAGTTTTAGTAAGGATCCCTAATTTTTGAAAATATAATATAGCCTATGTCACCCGGGGATAGTGTAGCTTCTCAACAGGGAAAGAATTTTTCAAATCGGTTCAGTAGTTTCGGAGCCTTTTCAATGCAAACAATCAAATCTTTCCTCTTTATTATAAGTATTAGTATAGAAAGATTGTCTTATGCGTTATACATTATATTTCATACACATACTAATGTACTTATATTGTATTGATTGACTTGGATATTGAGTCCATGTGTTATAAAGCGCCCTCAATAGATACTATCACAAGTTGTCAAATTATCATTATTATAGTAAAACCAAATCTATAAAAGGATTAGAATTCCATTTCTACACTAAAATGTCTAAACAAACAAATAAATAATCAGAAAAAGCGAGTTGTTGCGAGGGAAGAGATTTCTCGTTAAAATAATAATAAAGGCAACAGTAGTCTATTTGCTGTAAGATCTAATTATTGTAGTAAGCAAGTAAGTATATTATGTTACATTGTAGGTACGAAAGACAGGACTGCTGTGTAGGTATTGTACGGGAGAAGAAGTGAATTGGAAAATCCTGTAAATAAGAGTGTCCGAGACAGATACAGATGATGATAGTAGTGCTGCACATGGACCGCTCGCTGTGTGTGCTTATATCGTGTGTATGTAGTAGGTAGGTAATGTAATAAGTTAGCTGTGATAGTAATAAGGCCCTTCGTAAAGAAGAGCATAATATTATTATGTTTAAGTTCGTTGATAGTCTGGAAGTAAAGTCTCGGCCTCGCGAACAAGGGATCCGTGGTTCGATACCAGGTACTGGCAAACTCCCCTTTCACGATACAAGCTTTGCGTAGCTTACTGTGAAAGGTGTATAAGGTTGTATTTGGGTTTATAACAAACAATGCCCAGATATATTTTTTTAAAACATAAAATAAAAATGTTTCGTCTTCTGCTGCCGATCTATTCCATCTTCAGGTTAGTGTGAGAATATTTAAAACAATTCATTTGTCTTAACTCTGATTAGTTGTTTATAATTTAATATTTTGAGTATAGGTATTACTAATTATTAAACCTTAATTTGTTTTGTTGTATTTGTTTGATTGTTGGATATTCTTTTCATAATTCACTCGATGTCGGGTGCCTTGCCGAAAAGAAAAAAAAAAAAGTTTTTTTTTTATCTCTGATCTCGATGTGTGATTTTATGAACTTTGATTTGTGTATATGTGAATTATGTAATATTGTATAATTATGCTTTTGTACTCTGTCTCATAATTCAACATGTAAAATGCTCACGTCGTATACAATTGTAAGAAAATAAAAATTAGGCTATTTGGTTAGTTATTCAGCGAAAATGTTCCCTTTACAATGATGCTAAAAAACGCATTTTGAACCGAAATAACTAAAACGAGTGTTTTATTCTACTATTGATTTATTCGACGAGAGAGACGTCTTTCGTCTTATTAGTACATTGTCAATCTTAACCTTTTTGAGGCATTCCTAATTCGAGATTTAAAAATTAACTACGCTGTTTCGCAAGATATAGAAGAATGTTTTGTGATTTTTTTAAATATGCTTTAAGCAATATAATTTTTCTTCAAATACGATAGCTAAATGAATGATAAATTTTTAGCAGATCTCCAATATAATGTACCAATCAACTAACACATTTTTTACTAGATTTAATATTGATTTTGAATTAATAAAACAACGTTTGGTTGTCGTTCTCCAAATGATATTCTAGACTCATTATAACAATCAATCACTTACACAAAATTTATTGTAATTTCTTTACTTCATGCTAGCCTGATGATGAGATCGGAAGCTCTTGAAAGTTGGCTCGTGATCAATTATGTCACTGTGGAAGCACTAAATAAAAAAGTTTCATGTTTAAAAATTTAAAACCAAATTATTTTTCGATAGTCGACAACATACCCTGTAAAATCTGGACTCTTTGCAAGAAAGAAAGGTATCATTTCAATTAGCCTACACCAAATATGTACTGTATAGTTTAACATGTTATAGGATAGATACTGCCAGATAGCTAGACGGAGAATAATAACTTTATATAGAGAAGTCAAGAAGATGCTTTAGCTTTAGAGAGAAAGCTATACAGCTGCCAGTACTGTATACAGTAGTCTGCAGTATTGGAGAGTGTCGTGGTGGAGTATCGGGCGAGGGGGAGGGTAATGTGATATGAGGGGTAGCGACGGCGGATAGAAGGAGGGATAAAGTGTGCAAAGGATAGAGAGAGACGACGCAATACGGACGTGTAAGATCCGTAGTAAGGCGGCGTGGGAGTGAGAATGAGAGAGTGATACTTTATATATAATACGAATACAGAGACGTATTCCTTCCCCGTAGTATGGTATGCCGTGTCGGTTTCTGCTCGCCGTCGGAGCATCGATCCTGAGACTCTCGGCACCAGGCAGCCGTACCGCTACTGCGACTACTGCGACGCGCAATCGTTCTAGGAATGTGAGCCATACCAACAACAACACTATGTATTATAGATAGGTATATTTATATTATTTTTTTATTTATTTATCAATGATGGAAAACAATTTTCATCGTTCACCTATTTGGAAAATATCGCATTAGTGTTAACATAACTAAAAAATAATATTAATCTTCCACTACTACTAATACTATACCAATACCCTCTAAGTGGGGTAGACGGCAGTTTAATATTCATTTCAAGTAAAAATCGTTTATTTATATAGATCGTGCAAAGTAGATGCAGATTCATATTTCTTATAAGATGAATCTAAGTTTACGTGTAAACAAAATTCTGCTTACACACTGATATTAATCATTTTTGTGTCACAGTGAAATGGCTTGAATGTTCAATACATACAGATCCAAAGGTTATCTTACTTGTGGAAGATACCACGAAGACCCTTAAGAGTAGCAAAGGTATACACCATTATGCAAGATGATATCTTCCATACTTCCACAACAGGGCTTTTGGTGTCGTAGGACTCTTCATTTGGAATTGAATCCCCGAGGACCTTAGTAAAAACCAATCAATAACAACGTTCAGGAGCAAACTGAAGACATCGATTTTCAGACAGAGTTTCCAGCGCCCTTGAGATGGATGCTCCATTAAACGGCGCCGAATAAATAATCCGATATACATACAAAAATGATTATAATGAAGATACTGACATAAGAGGAGCACCGAAGACGTATTTAGAGTCTAAATGATTATCACGAGGCGGTTTTGGCCGGTCAGCCTCTCAGGCTGCCCATTGTGGCCCGTCCGTGAGGGTAAACTTTTTGCTTAATAAATGCGGATAAATTATAGTCCCTCGACTTCCGAAATATCCGGGCATGATGTCAAGTCTTCAATTTGACTTGTCTATTAGCAAATTAATTAAGGATGTATTAGGACTTCAAAACTGTAAATTTTAGAAACAATTAGAACAATTATTGTAAACCTAAATCCTGTATTCAAAACGTCTGGATTGGGTGATATAGATATATTCATTGTTCCTTATGAATCTGTAATAGGTATATTCTAATTCAGTGTCATTCATCAATGTGTCATTGGTAATATTGCAAATGCTGAGATTTTGTACTTGGGTAATTTTTGTATGAATGTGAAAAATTGATTTTGTTTGGTCCATGATCTGTGTTATTATTGCAATGTTGTTGTTTTTTGAGATGACTTGTTGTACTATGAAAGAAGTTAATAAATAAAATTAAAAAAATACATCCACAATAGGCAAAATTCAAACTTCATAATGGATTACGATGATAAACCATCTAACACAATCCAGGGTTCCGAGAAAGACGACTAAAGGCTAATCTTGTAGACATGGTGTTGCAACACGTACAAACGAATAATACAATAGGAACAATACAATTGGGGGGAATGAGAGACACGTACTATCTGCTCTTCAACATGGGACTAACATATTATTCGCTGATGTGTTGACGATACGATTGCAATGATAAAGAACTACTGCTAATATACAAGCAGCCATCAGACATTTTCCAGAGATCCGAATTTATGGCTACTTCTCCTTGTAGGTACTCTGGCTACTCTAAACCAAATCTTTCAATGCCATCGCTTCAGATTAGCCAAAGCATTTACATATAATATGTTAATTTATCTAAACGTTACAAAAATATACACATTCGTGTCCTTGCACACAGGGACAAAGTGTTAATTCTTTTCTTTCTTCCAGTTATAAAATGAAAAAAAAAAATATGCATATTTTTATGCGTGTCATTTACTACAAAGTTTCTTTGACTGCTTTGACAGACACTTGGGTATCAAACCATTCACAGACAACACTAAAGACACGATGAATTATTACTTTTATCATTATTACAACTGCAAAGTTCATAATTATAATGAAAAGAAAAAAGTGGAATAAATAATAATAATAATAATAACAACAATAGATACAATGGTGAACCACGTGGAAAAACAAAATGCAAAGAAAGAGGAAGGATAGAAGAGGGAGTTGAAGAGGAAACATTTTAAAATAAATAAACAGCAGATATATAATAATATAATAAGCTGTTTTCCAAGAAGTGAAAGTTGTATATTGTGGAGTGGAATAACTTATATAACATAATATATATTTTGGAATAATAATAATAGGAGAGAGAAAGTAAAAGATCCGGGAGTGGTGTGGGTACGGAGGCACCTCAAAACAAAACTAGTTATTCAAGACGGAGTTCTCTGAAGGCAAAACTTCATAACGTGTAATACGAATTGTGTGCCAGGTGTATTTTTGTAAAATGACACTAATCTGGCGTTCGCCTTTTTGAATCACAAACAATCGACATTATGATAATTTTGATCAGTGAAAAATTACATTGTAGAGAGAATTAACATGACAAAGATTTCTCTACTATGTAAAAATTATTATAAGTTGAATATAGTATTCACTGTGTGAGTGTTTAAGTTGTAGAATTCCTTGATTCAGTTGACATATTTTTTGTAAAACTCCATATTATTATTATTATTATTTGGATGATTTGTAAAGCGCCGTTTTGTGAAAAAAATCCACCTCAAGGGCGCTCTTTGCTAACTAAGGTTGTGCTTGAATTATTCCGTGAGATTTCTTGAATAGATAAGTTTTCAGTTGGTTCTTGAAACGAGATATGTCCTGCGTTTCTCTGATCGTTTGTGGAAGCCTGTTCCAGACTACAGGTGCAGATATTGCAAAAGCACGCTCCACGTACACTGGTTTCGATACAGTACTGGTCACCTCCAATTTAGTTGTTATATCATGACAAGACCTAAGTGTTGTCTGTCTATGACTTAACGCCTGTCTACCACAGAGTTCCATGATATATTCTGGGGCCATAGCATGAAGTGCCTTAAATACTGTCAAACACACATTAAATTCAACTCTCTCTGGACATCTGAGCCAGTGAAGAGATTGAAGGGTGGCAGATATGTGTGAAGAGCGATTCAGTTGATAAATGAAACGTGCAGCCGCATTAAAAACGGACTGAATCCTCTAGAGTTGATATTGTGGAAGATTTGCGAGCATGCCATTGCAGTAATCCAATCGTGATACGACGAATGAGTTAATTATGGTTTTAGCTCCGTCGGTTGATATATTTTTCCTTATATTCTTGAGCTGCCTTAAAGTATAAAAACCACTTCTAACAGTAGATGATATGTGTTTCTCCATCGTAAGGGCGTTATCAAGATGCGCTCCGAGGAACTTAACGTGGTTAGATGGGACTATGTCCACGTTTTGTACACGAATAGGGTCAGCGTTTATGAGATGTTGTCTTCGTGGAGACGCTATCCAGAGAAATTCAGTTTTGGTGGGGTTGATTTTAAGCATATTGTTAGACATCCAGGATGAAATGTCCGTTATGCACGAAACATATGATTTATGAAAACAAACTGTTTCGAATTTGAGTGTATTTATTAGTAATAGTAACCTGGTGTTGACTTACAAAGTCATTTTAAAGATAGTTTGACAGTTTTTTGTTTCCATAAATTTGTAAAATTCCACAATGACCTTCAAAAACAAATTTTCGGCCTTTTCCATTCAATCAAAAAGAGATTGACAATATATTTGAAAGAAGGTCATTGTCAAACTTTGCTTAGCAGTCTGATTGATTCCACAAATTTGTAGAATTCCATAATACTTTTGAAAGACGTAAGACGCCTCTTTCAATAATTTCAAAATAGTAGAAAGAAAACGTTTCGAAATTAAAAACAAATGTTTTCTTCTACTATGAGTTTAATTGTCGAGAGAGACGTCTTTTGTCTATGACACTGATTGACGAAACTTATGAGACGTCTCTCTCGACACTTAAACACATAGGTAATAGAAGAAAACATTTTTTTTTATTTCGTTATGGAATTCTACTACCAAAACACCGACACAGTGAATAGAAAAAAAAATTGTTTTAAATTTCACAATTGAATATAGTAATTTCGAGCTTTGGCCATTTCACGAGCGCAACAAACTTTTTCGGAGTTTGACTACATTAGAACAATACATTTCACATTATAATATGTACAACAATATTGTAATAGTATTGTATTACAATATTGTTATAGTGGTAAATAGACAAACTTTAAAACTAAGTACATCAGTACTGACTGGTGCATGGGTATAACTTTCAATTTTTAAGGTAATGCCCCCAGATATTATCTTCAAAAGTTATTGTATGCTTTACATAAGTAACGTCGAACTTTATTATATTAGTGCACAGTGCAACAATCGCGTCATCACCCATTGCACTGCATGCACCAAGTTAATAATAATACTAAACTATAATATATTATTATTGTGTGTGTGAAATCGTGTTTCTAACTGTGTGTTAATGACATTGCCGCTGAAAATACAAACAAGTTTATATAATATAATATATATGAATTTACCAGTTTATACCGAATACTATTACTGTTGCATAATTGAAAACTCATTACATCGCCGAGTGAATGTAGACGTAGCAGTTATTGGAAGCGACTGACAGCAGACTTTGGCAATCTTGTGGGGCAAACTGCCTTGAACAGATCACCAGTGGATCTACGACAGAACCAGCCTACTGCCACATTAAGGAGCAAGTTGAAAACATTGCTTTTTACGAAAAGTCACGGGGCCCTTGAAACGGGCATGGATCATTAAACGGCGCCCACATTATATCATTTTAGTAAGCAGCTTTGGTACAAAATTTTCTAACATTTTTTTCACTATTCTTATTATTTGGGAACATTTTATCCCTGCATTATTATTGACATTATATATATCTTTGCAAGAATTTAGAACGTGAATGAAAAATTTAAAGCTTTTCTATTTATCAGTTGTCGAATACATTTAATTTTTAGTGTGCACTAACTTATTATTATTCTTTATTCTTTCTTCCTTCTCTCTCTCTCACCTCCTATTAACTTATTTGTTATTTTTCTTTTCTTTCTTTCTTCCTTCTCTTCCCCACCTATTGTGTACTTATATTGTTTTTTTTTTGTACTACATAATAATGAATATATTTAAGATACTATAATTGGCGATGTAAATCAAATATTGAACTTGTAAATTACTTATTCCTATTGTAAATGCTGTTGTATCTAAAAGAAAAAAAAAAAAAAAAAAAAAAAAAAAAAAAAAATATTTTATTATTATACCATCACGGCATATCCCACAAGTGGGGTAGCCAGCAGATCAGCTGCATGTAAGAAACATGAAAACCGTCCTCTGCGTGCCAATATAAGATCAAGACATTCAGGATGGGTGGCAAACCTCATCGCTGAATTTAAGATGTAAAATGTCTCAATTTTTCGAACACCTGCCTTTTACAGGACACTCGAAAACTTACGCAGAAGAGTGGGAGACCAATTCTTTACCGGGTGTTCCACGGGATTAATTAAGAACTAAAATAGTAACGTTCCAATTTCAGTTAGTCTACATTGGTATTCTCTAAACTCTTAAATTGTTCCTAATTAGAATTATATACAATTTAATCTTAATTCCCTATGTCTGAAACTATAAAGTTGGAATACTAAAACTTGAAGTGGTTGACTACCCTTCCTTTTATTTGGGCAAAAAGATATACAAGAAGTACTAAGTATTAAATTATTTTTGTAATTTCAAGTAACTAAACATTATCACCACGAAAATAATTAATAGTATGGAATTCTAATCACCAAAGACTCCGTTTATGACTTTTTCTATGCAGCGGAATGTATAATAAGCAGAACAACACTAGAAAACGGAGAAGATGATTAGAATAACTATAATTTACCTGATGTGGTGAATGTGGAGGTTGCGGTGAGGCCGAGGGGGGATGTCCCGGACTCGAGGGAGCCCCCCCAGGACTCGGCTGAGGACTGGGACCTTGTTCCATCTGCAATGACAACAACACATAAACACACATTAGCACCACAGAACAATAATAATAATCGACAACACACAAAAGTGCAACGTGAAAACACACAACATAACATAAGAATAGCAAACGAAAATTTGCACACCGCATTGAAGATGTCCGTCGACCTTACATTTATTTCATATTATTTAGAAACTCCAACAAAAATAAAACACTGTACCTATAGGTAATATAATAAAATAAACCCCACTTTTGTTTCCACGAAAAGAGTAAAAACAACAGAAATACATAAAATCAACGGTTGAAAAAGCGATTTATGACGCGAGGTAAACAATAAATTAACAACACCGATTAATTACACTTGGTATTTCACGAAACAATACAACATTTGACCCAGAAACGTCTAGACCGCAAAAAGCGCCGGCAATATTTTTTTGGTAATGAAAACTCGCGAAGGTAAATAAATAATTAGTAGATAGATAGATAGATAGATAGATATGCAAACCAACTGATCTAATATAATTATTACTCCACGACTAAGAACGCTTTATTTATTTTACTAGCATTATTACAACATCACTTAACTTTGTATGTATAATATAACAACAGCGAATTGTTTTCATTGTTAACCTTTATTATCTGCGTCTGACTGTAATTATTATTATTGTTTTCGATTCATTATTAGTGTTATTATTATTATAATCCTACACATTACTCTAAAACACAACAATATTAATTATTATTTACAGTATAAAGCACTGGTTTAATAATCCCCTAGGACAAGTACAGCATGAATGAAGTGCCTCAAGATAATGAATAAAATAAAATAATACAACAAATCCCTCTAAATGTCAAGCGAGGGTAATCACTATGTACTATTTATTGCTCGTTTTGAGAGAGCTGGTGATGATGGGATACACCGTCGGCCGAGGAGTGCAAACCCATTCTAATTCGCAATCCAGCATTGTAAAGCAATAAATAGAATTTCATTCGGCGCCTTCATTGATAAGGATTTACGTCACGAGACGTAAAAATACAATCTAAAATAAGTCTCGTGCGATGTTCGGCTTGCCTTCTTGTAAGTAGTTCCTTCGTCACATGGCTGAGGAGTCACGTGGCCCTCGGAGCGGGAGGAAAAGCGAGCGCAACACCCCTGCTGGTCCTTTCAGCCGGGTTGCGTGGGACAACGTGACGCTATCACGTGAATGTGAACATATTATATTATTATTATATTGTTTTGTATTTGTAGCGTAACAATGTTGTTGAATGTACGCGGTCCGTAGGAGGATGTTGATCAATGAGAAGAGGAATATGAATCTCGTGAATAATCACGAAACAATGACGACTCACAGATATTATAATCACGGGAATTATTTTTATCAATTATATTATTTTTACTACCCTCCCTTTTTGTAAAGGTTAAATAATAATACTGTACCTACAATACCACCGATATTTATTATTATTATGGGCTCCTGGTAACAAAATGTCATATTGTCACTTGAATAAAACAACATCACTCATTGTGTACCTGCTTAAAATATATATTCCATCTTCGTAACAAATCCCGTTTGAGTTGAAACTGTCAGTGGCAATTCTTTCGATATATTTTTAGGAATCTCGTGAATTGAAAAAAGTTACACAATAAACGAAACACGAGACAATAACGAGTGATGCTTTAATTATATATTTAAAGAATATGAATTAGACAACTGGATTTTGACACATTATACTGTAATACTATACATGAGCGAATATAACTGTAAAAGTCAGTCTTCTTTGCAGACAAACTTTGTGATTTTAGAGTTAATGCAGTTAAAGAAAATCTTATCGGTGGGGTCTTCGGGAATGAATATAATGCAAAGTGAGATAAGCAAATAGAACAAAATGCCATATTGATCTATCTTTACATACTTCTTTTGCATCCTGCAATTTCTATTAACCATACGTCTTTTATCTCTTATGTACAAAAGCTTTTAACGTTATGTATGTATTTATTAAAGCGTTATGTATGTATTTTATATTATCCACTTTTAAGTGGATATATAAAATACATACATAACGCAAACATATAAAATACTATCTAAACTATGTATACCCTAACGCCGTATCCTAGGTGGGGTAGGTAGAGAGACCGTAACGCTATGTTGATCTATTCGTTAATCCACTAGGCCAGGAGACCAGGCAGACAAGTGACCACCTGGATGTCTACAATTGCCAGGGGCCTGAAGGTGGCAGAGTTGCGTTCGGAGGATGCAGGGGAACTTGGAAGATGAGGACTAGGAGAGCCGACCCCAAATAAAAATGGGATGAATCCACGTGATCAAGCTACATAGTTCTGTCCTTCCTTACATATAAATACAATTTCTTCGTCATCCATTCGCTCAACGTAATCAAACCATCGCAAATATAATATTTAATAATACTTCTTCATAGTACTCTTACCAGGTCAAAAGGGCAAGACGATGTGATTACACTCTATCTCGCAACGTTTTACCAACTATTCTTCTCAGTGAACGCATCTCCACAGCATTTATCCCACGTTCGTCCTTATTCAACCACGTCCAAGTTTCGCTTGCATACATAAGTGTCGTTACCAGACTAAAGGACGGGCGCGTACTGAGTAAGAGAAATAGGCGTGTATGTATGAGAAACTGGATTAATGCAGAAGAAGTGAAGGAAGTGTGTAAGCATAGATCTATATGGCGCCCCGTTCTCTCTGCCTACCCCACCTGGGACACGGCGTGAGGGTATTGTATATAGTATAGCAGTAGACCGTAGTGTTTACAATAGACTACTATACTACTACTATACCATCACGACATATCCCAAAAATGGGGTAGCCAGCAGACCAGCTGCATGTCATAAACATGCAAGCTGTCCTCTCCGTGCCTATATACAATCAAGACATTCAGGATGGGTGGCAAACCTCATCGCTGAATTTAAGATGTAAAATGTCTTATTTTTTTCGAACACCTGCCTTTTACAGGACACTCGAAAACTTACGGAGAAGAGTGGGAGACCAATTCTTTACCGGGTGCTCCACGGGATAGACTACTAGTGACCCAATAATGTGTGCACATTATTATTACAGTATTATACAATCAGCTGATTATGGGCAGTATAAGGTAAGGAGCACATACTATACTATACTATACCCTCACGCCGTATCCCAAGTGGGGTAGGCAGAGAGAACGGAACGCCACACAGATCTATCTTTACACACTTCCTTCGCTTCCTCCACATTCATACAGTTTCTCATACACGCACGTCGAGGAGCACATTACATTATATATATGTCGCAGTCGTTTTGAAGAATCCGTCCGTTTACAAACGGCGTCGTCGTTTTACAAACGGCAGGCGTATTATAAAATGACGAACGTGCATTCCGGCATATTACAAAACGACTAGTCAAATTGTAATATTTTGGTTCTTTCTCGCCGTATCATGGTGTTGTGTATCAAAACATTTATATATGGGGTTGCGTGGGAGATCGTAAAATAATGGTTCTATTTTATAATATAATACAGTATATCATCTATTTTTCTACGTGCCGTAAAACTTACAGGTATTATGAGTATCACTTAATGCCGCACCGATAGTAGGTATTTTAAAATAATATAATAAGTAATATATAATTTATTTATTTTTGGGTTATTTAGCAGAGAAGAAGAAATTTGCCTTCTTTATATTTATTGTATTTAAGAATGCATTTCTCTTTAAAATTATTTGTATTGTAATGAATGCACAGAAATAATGGATAAATAAATAATTCGATAATAATAAAAACGATTTTAAACTATAAGACAATAATAACAGTACACTATTCTTCTGTTTTACAAAAAAAACTAAAGCATATTTTTTTTAATAATAGGTTTACATTTTTACAATAGATGTACTATTTTTTTGGTGGATGCTAAATTGCGTAACCACAAAACAGTTTTTTTTGTAAACTATAGTAAAAAAATATCCCTTCTTCTGCATTAACAATTATACATTTGTTTCATTTCTTTGTTTTAAGTTAGGTCTTTATATTTATTGTCTTCATTGTCTTTTTATCTCAGTGGTAGGTATTTCAATAACGATTTTTTATTTATTTTTACAATCCATAAAGCTTTGTGTTCGCAAGTCTTAAGGTACACAGATAGTAATTGGGTACATAATATTTTTATATGAATTGTTAAAAACAATAAATCTTTTTGCAATTGCACCAAAAAGGATACTAACAAAATTATGCCATATTCAGGAGCAAAAAATTAAAGTCGTCTTGTAATAGTTTAGACAACCCTTAAATGTATATTGATGAAAATTTATATATTACCAAATATTTCGGTATAAATGTGTGTGTGAATTGTCTACACGTTAAAAAAAAAAAAAAAATTATTTGTATCCAATAATAGTGGTATATTTTTGTAAGGTGGTAATAAGCTAGAGAGTTAATTTATGAATTTAATTAAAAATAAAAATGAATCAACCCTTTTGACAATGATTTTTTAAATTAATACAACAATATTCCGTAGAGCATCCACCAATGAATAAGTCTCCCACTCTTTTCAGTAAATTTTCAGTGTCCTGTAAAAGGCAGTTGTACAGATCATATTTTTTTTAAATAGGCAAACATACATAATAGAAAATTCACACAGATCGAGCTAGTCCCAAACTATTATTAATCTTGTATTATGGGTACTAACGCGACGATACACACGTATACAATGCACTACACAAATATACATGTAACACCCAGATCCAGGACCATTTGAAAAAGGTCATTCTTCACTTTGCCCTGGCTGGGAATCGAACCCGGGACCTCGTGACTCAAAGGCAAGAGCGTCCTTACCTTATTTTACATCTTAAATTCAGCGATGAGGTTTACCACCCATATTTTGTTTATTTATTCTTTACTCTGCATTGATTACAAGCAATTTTACATAAAAATATAACAATAAAAAAATTTACTGCACAAAAATAGTATACAAGGAGAAAATAAATAATTTAAACTAGACAAATAAATTTTGTGCAATGGGCAAGTTTATCGCAGAAGCGCGATATCTTCCAACTAACTCATAAAACCCAAATATTATTATTTGAAACACAATATACAATCAAAATGCAGAGAACAACACATCCTGAATTACTTAATTTTTTGGTGGCACAGAAAAGACGTCTTGCACGTTTATTACATGCGGGTGGTCTGCTGGCTTCCCTACTTGGGAGATATGTCTTGATGGTATAATAGCAGTAGGTACAATAATAAATTATCTGATGACTTTTAATTTAGCAGAAATATTACTAATGAATTGACATGATATTTCACATTTTTTTCTGATTAACCAGCATTTACACTAACTTATTTTATTTATTATAGTAGGTATCTCATATAACTTTCATTTCTACATATGTTTTTCGTTCGGCAGGGTGTGGTTACTAAAGGGACTATCTCCCGCGCAATCTTATACACGAATGCGTGTAAGTTTTAGTTTTGATGCGCAACGCCATGAGACGGTGAGAAATGGAACTAAAATTCTTCAATTTGACTAGTCAGATTGTAAAACGCCTAGACGTATTGTAATTTGCCTGAATATTATACTTTCGTCATTTTGTAATATGCCTGCCGTTTGCAAAAAGACGACGCCGTTTGTAAACGGACGGATTCTTCAAAACGACTGCGACATATACACCTAGTAATAATAGTATTAGTAGGTGAGTTGTAGTTGTAGGTACATGTGATCTAGAAGCGGGCAATCGTGTTTATAACGAAAGTGTAAGTAACAAGGTAGGTACCTACCTATACATACTGATACCAGGGTAGGTGATATTATTATATATTGTGATGTATACAACAATAATAATAATGCACAATACCGGTATATTATGTACATCAACCATGCCGTAATAATAATAATAATATTCGCTATCAACATATTGTAGGTACCTTCTGCATGTTGTTAGGGCATATTATTACATTATGAAGCAGGTCTTTATGATTCCAGCTAACCCACAAAGATAATACATAATACGAGATCGGTAATTCAAAGAAAAAATCGGTCATGCGGTCGATCAAAAATTTGCACCCAGTTTTGCAAACTGACGTTGATTGAGAAAGTTCGTAAGACGATAATATATTGCTAATGCTTAAGGGACATCGACATTGGAACACAGAAATTCCGAAAAAATGTACCGCGCTGCAAGTCTAGTATGTCTATGCCAACCCCAGCCTTTATATATATCCCAATCTAAACAGGATCGTGAAATTTTCAGAAAACTACAGTTGAGATTCTCACTCAACCGAGTTAGTAAAACGCCAGAAAAATCCTCATAACAATTTCTTCGTGTTAACACACTTTCTCGTGCATACTCTCATAATGGCCAATTAATGCGTGCAGTCCTCAAGATTTCGCACACCAAGTCGATTGGACAATATATGTAGCCGTACTGTTTTTAGAATTGGTACACAAGCAGTAGACTTCTATAATTGAATAAAATGACACAAGCGTTTTCTCGAATCTAATCGAATTAATATTAATATTAAGTTGATATTTTCGACCGAAAATTCTTGGTGAAAGTTCAGGTTAATTTTTTATAAATAAAACACTTGGATTTAGTGCTTCCACTGCGACTTTATTAGTCACGAGCCGGCTTTCAAGAGCTTCCGCTCTCATCGTTTTTTACGCTAGCCTGATGATGAGAGCGGAAGCTCTCGAAAGCCGACTCGCGACCAATAAAGCCAGAGTGACTTAAGAAGTCGAAAGACGTCTCTCTCTCGTTGTTTAATCTATAGTAAATCGAAAGGCTAATTTTAATTTATCAAATCGCACTGTTATTAAACTTATTATCCTGGTTTCGATGCTATATTTGTTTACTATGACAAGGAAGGACAGTTTCTGTCTATGTTCTCGAGATCGAGGGTAAAAGGGCGAAAGAAATCTATTGTGGATGCAAACACTTCGCTAATATTAATTCTATAGTCTGTACGTTCACAGAGTGAAAATTCATACTAATGAAAGTATTTATTTTTGTTAAAAAACACAGTTGATTTTTCACTTTTATTTACTTGAAACCTCGAGTACTTTATATCGATTGACATTTTCAAGAGAGTGTTCCGACCAATGGATTTTATCATGCGTCTGTAGCACCACATCTCAAAGGCAGCCAACCGTCCGCTTTTAATCTTGCTGATGGTCCACGTCTCGCAACCATATAGCAGAATGCTCTATACAAAGGCTTTAGTGAGGTTCTTCCTAACGCTTAAATCAATATTAGGGGATTCCAATATTTTAGATTTTGTGTCACGATTAATTTTACTAATTTTATTGTATTTCATTATATTTTATTGTATTAATTTATCAAAATCATAGAAGAGGATGAATGAACTAGAGGATGGAAGGAAAGTGGTGCATAGTAAATAGCAAAACTATAGTGATACGATATAGAAATATTACCTCACGTGGCTGACAGCTATACATACCGTAAGTAGATGAGGCAGTATTTTTCAGATAGGTAAGTACTTACCTATATACTAGACACCTTTCATTCATTCATCCAAACGGCCGATTTCCATATCAACTGACTAAGGTTAGGTAGACACACACACACACACACACACACACACACACACAGTATACTTACTACTATACCTACAACTACGTCCTTCCTTCCCTCGTATACATATTATATATACCTAGATACTATGTATGTATGTACATATAAAATAATAATAATATATTCCATCCACATCACACAACAGCTGATCCTCAGTGGCACCCCCTCCACACACCACACCAAATCACATCACCACCACCCACGCCGTTTCACCCCTTGGCCCACTTTAGATTTCACCACTAGTTTTCCCATAGTCTGTTGTCTGCCTGTGTCTGGTTTACGTAGGTTAGATACTATACTGTATTATGTTGTTGTTGAAATACCTACCTATATTTACTATTATAATGTACCAACGTAGTATTAAAAAAAGTCGCTGCAAATAACAAAACCGCGTGAGCCGCCTCCTTCTTCACCCAACACCGACCCCTAACGGTTGAAAACGAAAGTAATGACGGAGAGTGCAGCGCAATACTCGACACATGCGAGAGATGCATGTGTTTACATTACAATATGTATGTGCACATTACGAGTATATAACTTGGTCGTAGGGTAGGTGCCGGTACAATAATAAAAGGCGGACTGTGAAAATGTATATAGTACAACAAGTCACGTGGACTACCGTGGCAAGTTCCATATCCTAGAAATACTACTACTACACCATCGCGGCATATCACACAAGCTGCATGTAGCAAATATGCAAGCTGTCCTTTCCGTGCCGACAAAAAAATGAGACATTCGGGTTTGGTGGAAAACGTCATCACTATAAATACTAAAAATAATATTATGTTTTTTATTACATGATATATTCTTTTCAGTGAAATAAATATTTATTATTATAATTATGTCACATACAGTTGTACATACAAGATTTTCTTCAGTTTACTTCAGGTAAAATGGGCACATGTGCCAAGTGACACTCGGTTCTGTATTTATTCAATCTGTTTAATTTATTTGTAAAAAATTGCGCCCTATTTCACTAATGTACATAATTGCAACCTTCTGTAGAATGATGTATGTTGCCAATATATTGTCAAACTATTTATTGGAAAGATGATGTGGTACAATGCCTGCCTGTACTTGATAAAACTATAGGTACAATTGTAACATGTCTCATTTTACCCAAATTCTTTTTATTTCTTCCTGTAATTCTAATTATTCCAATTCTATTATTATACTTAATCAAAAATGAACAAATTGAAGACTCTTCTAATAAAACTTCCCGCGCACTCGAGATGGATACTCCATTAAACGCCGCGGAAGAAATCATCCATCATTAGGTATAAAGATAATTATGTGGAGGGCAATAGACGATAAGTGGTCCACTAGGTACTAATCTAACCAACACCACTACTACTCATTTCGGCCTTGACACAGAAAAGGGAATAATAACGACAATATGTAGGTATATAACAAGGTAATATTATTATATACATATTACATAACACCACATATTATACATTACAATAACACCGCGTAGTATTATATTAGGTACAATACGTATGATAGCAACAATAAAGAGGGTAAGTAAGCAAGTAGACATGTAGTCTCGGCCGGGCTGTTGAGTCGAGTTATTGTGCTCAGCTATAACTTGTAGGTATAATGTATTGTTGTTGTATCGGGGACGCTTTAAATCATCTCCAGGCGACACATTTTATACATACACACAGCGCCGTATTATAATATATAGACTATACCAAAGGACTAAAAAGAAACCAGCCTTAAATCCATAGTATGTCAAATATTGTTAAACGAAGTTTTCGCATTTACTGGACCTTCACACCTGCATGAGTGAAGACAAACCACTGGTCAAAGCAACATTGTAAATAAGACAACACTACCGCTCTCCGGCACCATTTAGTGTTTCAGGTTGACACAATCAACGATAGATTGTCAACAGCCTCGAACACAATCATTAAGACGGTTGCTCTTAGTTGACATGTATGCTCAACAGATGTCGAACATAGTGGTTTGAAACAGGAATTGGTGGGATTGGTGAACGTACCATGGGTAAAGTGCACTTAAACCAGCCTAAGCCGATTCGTAAGCATCGGAACACCTTTCCTGTTTCATACAAAAGGGAGTTTGCACAGTCTGTTGGTTGTACGGATGAGGTGTCTGTTGAGTTGAATATTCTTAATGTCACATATTACTTAGACAGCCTTAACCGATTCATTAACGTTGGAACACTTAATGCCCTCTACTCTATCAGACTCTAAGTGATATCTATCTTGCGATTGAACAAACTTAATAATTTTATTTTATTTTTATTTATTAACGGCGATTTTTTTAATTATTCACACATGGCAAAGACTTTTACATGTTAAACAATAAAATAATACTGTAATAACAATTACAACAATTTGAAAGACGAAGATTTTGGTAATAATTACTTTTATATATTTTTTTAGAATTCTCTGGTAAATTTAGGATGGTCCACATATTGAATGTATATTTGTTTTGTTAATTATTAATTTATACAAAAAAAAGAAACATTGTATTTTCCACTCAGACTGTATTTAGTTATAACGTTTTCGGAACTTCTAGCTCCATCATCAGTAACAATACTATTTTGTTTTGTTAATTGATTGACATATTCTGTAATTGATTGACTGTTTGATCTACAATAATTCGTGCAACATAATGCACACTACAAACATAACAAAACTACAGTAAGGCTGTTCCAATTACCATTGTGACGGTGCGAGCCTGAGAAAGGTTGGTAACCACATAAATAAATGTACACAGTATCTACAGATACTAAACACACAATAATATGAGACGAGAAGGAGAACACGTTGTCGTCGTCGGTATTCCTTGTTTGAAGGACATCCCAGAACGGGTTCCGTGCATAATTTACCCGTTATCATTATTATATTGATATTGATCGCAAAAACTAATAAAATATAACGCACGTATGTAGTGGTAGTAAATATACCCACTAACCTGAATTTTAATGTTCGATAATAATAAACGACACTGTGTGAATGAAGTGATTCATTGCGGAAATATCCGTATAAATCTACCGTTTTTATTTTAACTTAGTGATGCGAGAAGAGAAAATTCTCCAAAGAAATTTCTCGAGAATGAGAAATTTCTCCTCTGATGGAAGAGAAATTTCTCTCCATAATTTTTCTTGGTGGTATTATGACCTTTCGCCCAGTACACTTCGCAGCCAACCTGATTGATCCAAAAATTTGTGGGGCTGATTAAGGCCCAAATCAGAGGTTATTAACACTTTTTCCATGCACGTACCTGCATTTTTTTAAACTTAAATATGGGCATGTGGGGTGTCAAATATCAAGATTTTTCATCAGTTATTAGCACTTTTTTCTATGTAGGTACCTAACATTTTTTTGTTTCCATAATTAATTGTAGCCATATTGGTGATAAATTGTCTCAACATTTGTACATTGTTATTGATTGATTGAATAAAGTATTTATTAATATTATACTGTTAAATAAAAAATAAAAAAAAACTCCGAAAATTTTCTATTTCGAGAAATTTTTCAGTAAATTTCTCGAAACTTTATTTCTTGAGAATTTCACGACACTATTTTAACTATTGTCAAATTATGTTGTGAGTAAACGATTCGATCCCGGGCGTATATTAGTACCGAAATTTTCGGGATTAAATTTATGTTGAAATAACTTTATTTCTCGGATATTTCAGAAGTCCTTGAACTCCTATTTATCCGTTTACGTGACAATCTATTAACCTTTCAACTCTCTCTAGTCTATCAGTACCATTATGCCAGCCAGCATCTTCGACCTTACCACGTCAGTGGACGGGGGACCCGGCTGACGTAGCAGATCCCATTAAATTTAACGAATCCCGGGATTTTCGGGACTAGTACAATTTTAGAATAAATCAGGACTTTGGGACGCATTCGCATTAATGAATCACTGACAGACGAAACTTGTGTTTGTATCTTAAAAGAGCACCTGTCTATGTTCGATACATCATTACATACCTACCGATATTGTGGCAATAGTCACTGATTTTTTTTTTTTTTTTATTCATTTACGTGGTACACAACAGATGAAAGACATATAAATATAACATGTAAGCGACAAAAACATTCCAATAGTCTTACATCCAAACAGTGCACACTTCAGCAATAACACACAAAACTATTATAGATATAGATAGTATAGATGGTAAAGATGATGGTCCAAATGTTAATGCATAGTACCAAGTTTGTTTTGCACTTATCTGTTTGTGATTTATTTTATAGAAAAATAAAAAATAGATAGAATACCGGTTTTGACATGGTTAACACTCATCGATAAATGACACAGACAGCTTTGTTGAAGATAAAACATTATCATGTACAATTGTACAGCGACCTCGAGGTGCTATGGCACAAAGATGGCGCTTTAAATACTCTCCGTTTATTATTATTAAATGTGTTTTATTGTAAGATTTTTTTTTCAGTAGCTTTGTTTTTTATTATTATTATTATTTGTTTTTTGTTTTTAAACCTTTGGGTTAGTTGGAGTTTGGCTGTATGTTGATTGTATCTAACTTGAATGTACCTTTAACTTTTACGTAATTGTTTGTAATCAATGTACAGTAAAGAATAATTAAATAAATAAACAAATATAAGCGTTTTATTTCTATTAATTTATCATGAATTGTCACCAAAAATAATCGACTATTAATTACAAAAAGAAGGCATTTGAATTCGTATCGCTTCCTCTGTTGTATTGCCTACTTTCGCTACCTAACGCGTACATTACTACATTAATGCAGAATATTATGTACATATAATATTATGGGAACTAATTATTTGATCGGCTATTAATCCATTCGTTCGGCAAGAAAAAATCAGCATTTAAGTCATTTGAGCAGCAAACAATGTTTTCATCGGAAATAAATAAAAAATAATCGCAACACTTGTTTTACAAACAAACTTGGTTATATCAGCAAATTAACAAATTTTAACAGCTTAATAAATAATCGCACAACAGAATAATTAATTGACCAGCAGAATTGTTATTTGAGCAGCAGAATTATTATTTGACCGGCAGAAAATATTAGATAAACAATATTTTTCACACACCGATTTACCTTCGGATCCACATGAAGTTTTTGTGATTTCTTACCAAATTAATGATGACTATGAAAATAATGCCAGTTTCCGCTTTGCTATATTAACAAAATATCTAACTGAAATGTCGAAAAACGCTAGAATCGTTGCTAGATGCTACATATAAAATCACATAAAAAGATGCTACATACAAAGATTTATTATTTGAACAAGATTAAAAATTTAGCTTTCACAAGTTTAATTAAAATTAGCTCACAGTTTGCTGCTCATTTATTTATTATGCCGGTCAAATAATAATTTTGCTGGTCGATTAAATTTAGAGTTTTACAATATCATATTATTTGCAATACAAATATAATTTTCTCGCTGGGCATAAGTAGCATATCAAAATGATATATTTGTCAACAGAATACATTTTTCTGCTGAACAAAACTTCAATATTATGCTGATCGTTTAAATGATAGCCTAATATTATTCTATTTAACTTGTGAGTGAGAGTCGAGATATTATCACGTCGGATTTTACGTTCGTTTTCCATTATTCTGAAGATAGATAAGTCAAGTGCAAACTCTCCTACCGAGTACCTACTTTGTACACATACATATATACATTACGTGTATCTAACATATAATAATATATGTGTGGCATATGAGTCCTGGGAGCCGGATAATTCACCGACAACAATTCACCGAGAGGACAAATTACCGAGAGGATAATTCATCGACGTACATTTCACCGACAGACAATTTGCCGACAAATGCAAAACAATATAATCAAGTTTTGTAATGTTGTATTTTACTGTTTATGTATTTGTAGAAACAAATATAAAAAATGTGATAACCTAGGTATATAATTTTTTGAGTACCCACAAAATATTACAAATATTATTTACAAACGTGAAGAAACAGTCCTAAAAAATTAATACCTTGTATGAATTTTGGGTAATTTGGGATTTTGGATTAGTTTGAAGATATCACGTCTCTGCGATAAACTCGCCCATTGGGCAAAATTATTTTTATATATCACGTTGTAATTATATAATTTTTGTCTAAATATTTTATACAATAATAATAATAACCCACAAAATATTTAAACACCCACTAGAAGAAACAATCTGTCTTTTTTAAAAAAAGATCTGCCGACCACGCCAGAATTATATTATTCGCATTTGTCGGCAAATTGTCTGTCGGTGAAATGTACGTCGATGAATTATCCTGTCGGTAATTTGTCCTCTCGGTGAATTGTTGTCGGTGAATTGTCCATCGGCAAATTGTTGTCGGTGAATTTTCCTAGACCCATGAGTCCTACGTCTACACATAAACTTTGTACCATTCTATCACTGCTCAAGGTGCAAGGCAAACGCGATGCACTTACCTACCTACGTCAGTAACTTTGATTTATATTAGGTATATAAGTTTAAGGCTGGTTTTGCGACAACGGTCTTGTCTTGAATAATTATGAGGAAAATTGGTGAGATTCGCTTTTCTCTGAAAAGATGAATTATCCTGTCGGTAATTTGTCCTCTCGGTGAATTGTTGTCGGTGAATTGTCCATCGGCAAATTGTTGTCGGTGAATTTTCCTAGACCCATGAGTCCTACGTCTACAAATAAACTTTGTACCATTATATCACTGCTCAAGGTGCAAGGCAAACGCGATGCACTTACCAACGTCAGTAACTTTGGTTTATATTATATAAGTTTAAGGCTGGTTTTGCGTCAACGGTCTTGTCTTGAATAATTATGAAGAAAATTGGTGAGATTCGCTTTTCTCTGAAAAGATCGATGCAAGATGATCCGATGACTGATATTTTAAGTGAAAGAAATAATAAGGCAATTAAAGATAATATGTGAATTTCTATGCGTCATTGTCAACACATTACAATGGAGTTCACATACGAAAAATATCGGTCTAAAACTTTGTTTAAAAAGATAAGAGAGACCTGCGATATGGAGGCTGCAAGATTAGTGTATTTTTTAATATTTTCATAGCATAATTTGTCATCTGTGTACGCGTGTCTTGTCATATCAAAATTTCTTATTGAAGTTAAGTGCGGTAAAACAAGTTTGAGGCGGCTGTAAACTAATGCTGGAGTTCTGGACTTCCAATTGTACTAATATTTAGTTTATAGGTTGAGATGTTTTGATATGTATATTTTTTTGTAATAAAGTGATTATCCTGGAACAGGTCTGCCTTACAGGATAATCCTATTTTTTACTTGAATTGATAGATTGCATGCTTAATATTTGTTAAATAAACAAAATAGATAAGATTGAATTTGAATTCTGCTGCCAAAAAATCAGTGACATATTTCAGTGACATATTGAAAATAAGTGACATATTTCAGTGTCCTCTTTATCCTTGCAAACGAGAGAATGGAACACCATAGTGATATATCCTTAGCTACTTCTTTGACTTCCTCCGTATTCATGAACGCCATTTTTCTTAAAACTACTAACTAAAAATATAAATAAAAAATACATATGAATGTAGTTACCTGATGGGGAGAATAGGGCGGCCTAGGATGAGGTCCGGGGGGCGGATACCTCTGGTGAGGGGGGTAGGGTGAATAAGGTTGTTGTAGGCCGGGACCCGGACCGGGACCGGGCCCCGGACCTGAGTTCTGCGGGGGCGGACCCCCGGGGTAGCCGCCCGGGGGAGCGCCATAAGGTGGACCGCCTATTCGTGAACCGCCGCTCTGTAACAATAGAGAAATAAACTACAATCAGTAAATAAGAAAATAATTGCACATTTAATCAAAACTGTAACAATTAATGAAGCAATGCATTCCCTACTACAATTGGAGCGTGATTTATTTTAATCAACAAGTCGAGAAAAAGAGTAGTTAACTCAGACCTTCAATTCTTATTTTTTAATTGTAACACGATCAGGTGCCGGAGACTGGATTTACTTGCTAAGAAGTGTAGATGATAATCATATTTGAATTTTAAACCATTCTAGATGAAAAGCTCCAATCAATTCAACTACCTAGTGTAAATAAACAGTGTTTTTGTTCTGAGACGACTTTCAAGAGCTTCCTCCCTTCTTCCAAACTTTTCATTTGCTTGACGATGAGAGCGGAAGCTATCGAAAGCCGTCTCGCAAACTAATAGAACTAATTTATGATAGTTACTTGATATTCTAGTTATATAAATTCTACTGCAAAACATATATTTAGTGTTAGCATAATGCATACAAACATCAACATATTGCTGACTGAACAAACGACACCCAACTTCCGAATGTTTTGGCAATACTGCTTCCGGATGCAGTTCCACAAACAAAGCGAGGTTTGTGTGAAATGCAACAAGTTATTGACGTATATATTATATTCTCTCTCACAAAGCTGACATGATACCGAGCTAGATCAACACCAAACCTATAGACACAATAATACTGCAGAGTAGAGCATTCTCAAATAATCATCAATGTTGCACTGCACTGTTTGCAGATGATCGCTATAATCTAATATTATACAAACTCAGTGCTGCATATCAGAATAAACAAACATTGCAGCTAAAACACCAAACAATATAATAATATCAACAAGCGATACGCAAGAGTACGTCCAAGCTAGGTAAATAAACTAATGCACATATTATTTTTGAATAATATTTGACCTTTGAAATACGTACTTATATAAATATCTTTTTTAATCTGCTGGCTACACCACTTGTGGGATATGTCGTGATGGTGTAGTAGTAAATTTTTAAATGTTTATGACAGACACTCTCATAAAGGAAATTAGGTACTGATGAGAAAAATGACGAGATCTGTGGGCAACGACAACAGTGAGAAAACAACCCATTTGCAGTCCCAACTATACAGCTTCCAGGTTCTACGTTGTCCAGAAAACTTTGGTGCACTTTGAACAAACTAAAAAGAGGTATCGAATGCACATCGTCACACCTACATCAATAGGTACTCGCAGACTCTCCGTTATGTGTGTGTGGTGCTGACCAAATAAAAAGCCACGTGGTGAACATATTTCCCCAATACTCATACGATAACGGGTTGCAGGCACTTAGTTTAGTGTCAGATGACGACACGATCTCATAGCTACGGGGCCTTTGGATACGAATATGACAAGTATAACCCATAAGTAGAAGATACAGAGTATCGAATCCAGGAGTTAACACGTACCTATGCGAATTTGTTAAATAAAATATGCAATATCTAGCTATTTAATATAAATGTCTAGACCACGTTAATTGTGACACAGTAGATGCATAAAATTTAATAACTTCGAATAAAGATTCTATTCTTCTCAAGGCCATCCATTTGTTTGCGAGTGATTTAGGCGACTCGAATAAAGATGTTTAGTTAAATAAATTATTCGATATAGAGTTTGCATATAAAAAGGAGCATAATTATTTATCTTTGAAAAATTATTTGGCAATACTGTATTGTCGAGTTACATAGTATTCGTTAAACCACGTAGTTTTTTTTATATTTTTGTGCATACTTGTAAGTAGAATACTTTTATAAAAAGTAAGAATCAAAAACGCATAGAAATAACAAACCTAAAATACTTCATCAGCTTACGACACGTCTGAAATAATGATAAGTATGAATAAGGGAAATATGTACAATAGTCTTTGTAAACAAATTATTTTATAGACAGATTACTTTTGTGTACAAAGAAATATACCGGTAAATGCTCTGAATGGACATAAATACCATGACATCATTTATTCGGACATTCATATTCATTATTTACTCATCTCCGTGTCTGGACTCAAATGTGAGGACGAAAAACTACCAGTTCAATGCCTCTACTACCTCAATTTTTCAATATGACTGTTATTTTGACACCTATCCAGGGCTCAAGAGTAAAAAATACTTGTCTTAAAAGGATTTTGGATAATAAATGGTATGACCATGTCAAAAAAGATATTGAACACCAGCGCACTTAATACAGTTACGCACTTAACAAAAATCTGTAGACTCCGTAATACAGTAGAGATAATGAATGGTCTTGGTTGTAATGGTTCAGTGATAATTGGTCAAAAAGAGTACTGTTTTCTTGTCCACGTGGGTTCCGACGGCCCTGACGTCCATTTTTTAACAATACATTGACATTAAGAGCGCTAGGAACATCGTGGAGGGGACTCAATTGGGATGTAGGCGCTTTTAATTGGGGTTGGTTTCTGCCCTGTGCTTCCAAGAGGAGTCGTGAAGGGCGAGATGAGTTATAATAATATCATCACAACATGCACATAAATAAGGTTCTCAGTAGATTCACTGAATATATCGAAGATACAGCTCGTCCACATTGTGCCAAAAAATATGTATCGTAAATTAAACTCATTTCTGTTTTTGAAATATAAAATATGAATAAATATTAATATTATCTAATCGAGCAATTATAATAGTTGTTGTTATCGGTGGTTATTGTTAGTTTGAAAATTTAATCTCACTTTAGGTAATATTGATTTTCGACTTTATAGTTTAACGTCGGCGGATTCGTGTAACCTCCTATGTGCATTATTCAAAATTTTACAGGAGATAAAAAAAACACAGTTTGCTGGAAGACATTTTCTATGTTTCTTATTTGGAAGATGTCTAAGAAATTCTATAGTATGTTGAAAAACTAGGCACTAGGCATGATTCGAAAAATTTCACAGAAATATTTTTTAAGTAGATACATGTGATATTTCATGGGTAATCTAAGATTTAATTTCTCTCAATTATTTTTTTTCGTGGATATTTCAGCGTATATCTCATTATTCCATCGGTAGATGCGGCTCAACGTTACGAATAATTTGCTATCAATATCTCATTTTTGAAAAAAAAAGTCACATGGGAGGTTTCATGGATCCACCGACGATATCATTATAAGCTCTTATAGATTTAAATAAATTTCATAGTCCTACATTGCTTTCAATATTATTAACACAGTGGATATAGTTATTGTTATAACCAAACCAGTCGCCCTTCAAAGCTCCACATCCGGAAGCACAGGGCAGAAACTAGCCAATGGAGTTATCTTCTAACCACGTTCAGAAAGTGCTGATGTCGTAGTCATAAAATATTGTTACTGTGTTCCAAAGAGGAGAATTGAAGGTTGAAAAGAAAAAAAAGATTAATAATGAATAATAAGACGTAAAAAACACTTCAACTACTGTTACTATATAATCGCGGCGTATCCCACAAGTGGGGTAGCCAGCGGACTAACTGCATGTTATTAACAAGCAGATTGTTTCCAGAACAGAATTCTCTGTTCTACTATGTTTACATAATTCATTTATTTACAGGTGTGCTGGAAGATATTGTCTCCACGCGACAAGCATGTCTATTGAATAGATGTTTCATTACAATAATAATACAGTGATACCTCTATCTATCGTTCCTCGAATAATTGTTTTCCCGTATTTGTCGTTATTTTTTACAGTTCCGAATTAGTTTCATACAAAACACGTAAAAATATATCGCATCCATCGTTTCTCTATATGATTTTATCGCATTGACCGTTTAAATTACACAAAAAAATCGTATATATGTATAAAAACATTGGAGAACGAGCGAGAAAGAAAGAACATTTTGTTGATTCTGTCTGCTGTCTTTTTTGATAGTACATCAGTAGGTACCTACAATAAAAAAGCAAATGACGATGAAAGATTACATACAGTATAAAGTATGATTTTGCTCTCCATGCAGCTATCTTTTTTATTTTGTTACTACTTAGGTATATTTTTTATTTCAACAAATTGATTTATAACTTTTGAAACATGTATCATTTTTATAAAACCTATATACTCGTGTGTACTTACATATTAAACATTAAAATACATATTAATATGATTTTTTCTATACTCCCGCATCCATAGTTTATTTCAATAGGTCCCTTCAAAAACGATAGATAGAGGTTTCACTGTAGTTTATCATTAATTTATTCGCCGTGCCAATAAAAAAATAAGACATTAAAGATTGACGCCATGCCTGATCGCTGAATTGTAGATGTTTGTTGTCGTGAGTTTTTACGAACACCTGACTTTTACAGGACACTCGAAAACCTACAGAAAAGAGTGTAGGAGACGTATTATTTACAAGGGGACTCTAAAAGGTAAATAATAGTTGATCATAATACGAATATATTTGAGTATAAAACCCATTTTTATTTTCCCGTCCATCAAATCTCCACCACAAAAATTCAAATCGTGTAATAAACGCCAAACGAGTTTTTATTCCGCTCGGCACTCCGAAGGCACGGGCGTCCGCAAAAATGAGGAGCTTTAATAGTAAAGCATGCGATACTTTATGAGCTACGTACATACAGACACTTTGTTTTATCGACAAAGGTTTCCATCCAGTCTCACAGTGGTTCCAGAACTACTAACTCTTAAGAGATTGAGGACGAAACAAAAGATAATAATTCAAATATAGTAAAAATAATTACAACAGATGGTGAGACGTATTATTTTATTCGACAACAGTTCTAATGTGATCCAACCTATCGCATAGATCAGGTTTCAGATTCTCTAAAAGATTATTTTATATTATAAATCATGGTGCGCAAAAAAAATTAACACGTATGATAGACAGAAGAATGCGATAGAAAGCAAAGGAAAGTGTGAGGGAGTAAACCTACTCTGAGATAAAACGAAATATTTTATGATGTCATAATTGCGGAAATATTTATAGAAAAGTATAAAAATACGAATACATATTTAGATTCTTCTCTTATTTCATAAAGATCAACCGTCAAATAATTTGGAAACGAGAGCTCAATAAAACCGTAAAATATAAGGAGGGAATATACTTATGTGCAATAGATTGTCCTGTAAAAGGCAGGTGTTCGAAAAAATAAACATTTTTCATCTCAAATTCAACGATGAGGTTTGTCACCCATCCTGAATGTCTTTTTTGAAAAAATTTTTTGCTGGCACGGAGAGGACAGCTACCCCACTTGTGGTATATGCTATGATGGTATAGTACCAGTAGTAACGATAGGCTTTTTAGATATATCCTTTATTTATAGGGGAATGGGATCCCGGACCACAGTTTGGAAATATCCCGGCAGCATTTGGTCCATGGACCTCGCTTTGAACACTCGACGTTGATCTGAAGCGTTGTGGTTTATGTTAAATTTGCAAAATGTCGCCATCGTACCGCCCATGGTGGATAATGATAATAAAGCATTCCCGTTGTAAATCTCTCAGGGGGTGGGGGGCGGTTCCGCGTCATCAATCACCCCCAGGGTGGGCGGGAGGCTGCAGCGCCGCCATTGGACGGAACACCATCGATCTGCGCACATCCCTTCCTCTCATCCTCTCACACAACTACTCACTACACGCCCTCCACTATCTACACTTACACAACACACGGCCCTAGGTGCATTCCTTTCCTTGTACCCTCTAGTCTTACTAGTCACTGTCCTGTCCTATCTCTTCCATACACACACACATAAACGTGTACTACTACCTGTCTCTACCTTCCTTCCTTCCCTATTCTCCATATCTCCAAGGAAACAGAGCGACTGACCAATCCACTCCAGCATAGTCCTCTCCAGAATACTACTACTACTACTACTACAATTTGAAGCGCTTAATGCAAAGATATTGTACTCGTTTAAGATGAGCAGTCAGCACACAAGCAGTATTCTTAGAATTTTCATAACGATATGCAATACTTGAATACGAAACATTACTTTACAATACATACCGACTTTATAGATAAATATTTTGAATACACAAGAAATTACGTAGGCACTACTACTTAATACATGTATAAACTTCAAAGGGAAAAATTCCCGTTTGATTTGATATGAAAATATTTTATATATTTTTATTTCTATTAAATGAATGAGTACTTACTTACATTCTACTTAAAATCAACGCATTTCCAAGAATACAAGAAAAATTCTAAAAGTCAAAATGTTTGCAAAAAATATAAATATATTCAGTAGAGAAACATATTATTTAGATATATACAATATACACAGGTATTTATTTGTCATACCTACACAGGAAGGCATGTTTCCCACATACATCTCGTACAATGTTATAAAAATAGCGTGCCGTAGATTATTTTTTTCACTTCTGTATACTGTGTTATGAATGAAGTAGATTTTTCTCGAAATAATATTTCACCGAACGTAAATAAATAGGTAGGCACTCACCTACGTACCTATGTATATAGTAAATAATATAGTAAACATATGTTTTATAAAACGATAATAATATGTACCTTTAATTATGTCGAACACAATTAAAGGTAGATATTATTATATAGTATTATTGTTTTATTAATGAAATTATTTACTACTAATACTATACCATCACGGCATATCCCACAAGTAGGGTAGCCAGTAGACCATCTGCATGTAGGAAACATGCAAACTGTCCTCTTCGTGCCAATATAAAATCAAGACATTCAGGATGGGTGGCAAACCTCATCGCTGAATTTGAGATGTAAAATGTCTTAGTTTTTTCGAACACCTGCCTTTTACAGGGCACTCGAAAACTTTCGGGGAAGAGTGGGAGACCAATTCTTTACCGGGTGCTCCACGGCATGAAATTATTTATTTCAACGAAATACGATATTGCGGAAAAAATCAATCAAGAAAATTATCCCGTGGAGCACCCGGTAAAGAATTGGTCTCCCACACTTCTCCTTAAGTTTTCGAGTGTCCTGTAAAAGGCAGGTGTTCGAATAAATTAAGACGTAGACGAAGTAAACATCAAGCAAATAGAGAAAAAAAACCATTTACACTGTGTGTTTGATAAGGGATATAGGTATCAAACATTTATTAGTCTAACTATATTTCATTATGACTTAAATACAGCTATATTTGGGTTAGTTGGAAGAGATCACGCCTCTGCGATAAACTCGCCCTCTGTATATTGATAATATATTATTTGAATGCACTTTTCCATAAAATTGTATGTATTGTAGCGATGTAACGAATATTCGCAAATATTATGCGAATGTTATTTTGGTCATAAAGTATCAGATTTTCGGTAAAAGTATCGGATACTTACCCGGTACATTGTAGAAAAAGGTACTGCAAGAAAATATTCTTTAGGAAAACCGAGGAGTTTTGAAATATTTTAAATTCCTATCATCATCGTCGGTCCCTCAATCCTGAGGATCGTGACCATCATGCCTCGTTCTGTAAACCATCTGTCTCCATGTTGAGCGATCCTCCGCCATGTGTAAGGCCCCGTGAAGTGAGCTCTGTGTGGCCTCCTTAATTTGGTCGCTCCATCTTATTGGCACTCTGCCCCTTCCCCTCCTCCCTTCTACAACCCCAGTCATAATTACTTTTTCCAGGTTGCCATGCTCTCTTCTTGCAATGTGCCCGAAATATCGCAAAGCGCGCTGACTGCAAATCGTTGAGAGTCGCACCGAAATGTTTAGCTCCCTGAGGATGGACTCATTGGTCCTGTGTTCGGTCCAATGCACTCGGAGCAATTTTCTCCAGCACCACATCTCAAACGCATCGATCCTCGCAGCGTCCACGTTTCAGCTCCGTATAAAAATATGCTGAATACCAACCTCTTGACCAGTCTTATCGTTGTGTTTCTAATAATTTCACGGCTTTTCCAAATTTTATCAATTTTAACAAATTCCTATACCATTTTGAAAATTCGGCGACGGGGGGGTAGAAATTTAAGCAAGTGAATATTCGCTATTCGCGAATGTCGGCAACAAATATTCGCATTCACGAATATCCAAAATCCCACATTCGTTACATCACCAATATATTGTGATCAGTGTAAGAAAATAATGAATATATAATAAATAAACGACGGATACAATGTATTAAAGAAGTCGCATACAATTTGACCTTAAATAGTATTTTGAAATCGGCAGACAAAATAGCCACGTCGACTACAAAAATAACTTTAAAGCAAAATCTCATTCCTTATCATCCTTTTAAGAAATGCAATAAAATAGTATTACTACTAAACCTATAAAAATATCTTGAGCTTAGTAAAGTTAGGACACCAGACCGACGAGACTATCTAATACAATGTAGTTTGTACATTGTACATCGGCGGCGACGTGTAGACGGTGTCCGGAGCATCAATGCGAATAAATTTTATTTTATTTATTCTCAAACTATGTCAATAATCAAATAATCTCAGTCCGACCAACTCCACGCAACAATCGGAAAAGTAATCCGACCGATATTATTCCCTCTACACTGTGTGTGTGTGTGTGTGTGTGTGTGGTGGTCTACTTTGTGACAAATACAATATCTCGTGCAAAGCAAATCAATTACGATTGAAAATGTATTTGGGGCAGTGTATGTAAAATACAAAGTAGCTGTGAAGTCTGGGAATAAAATTTATGACCAAGTCTTATCTGTATTTTTTTAAGTGTCCTGTGAAAGAAGACGAGACTTATTAATTAAATTTCAAGTACCTATAAGACATTAAACATTTTCAATTCAACAATATTCAACTGCCCATCACGACTAAAATAGAACTGCACTTACTACAGAGCAGCCTCGGTGTGCTTATAAATTGATCATGCAATACTTATATGGTGTTTTTTTGTGTGAACAATATTGATGTATTTGATGCAACTTTATCAAAATTCAAGAACATGTTTTCTAGATCCCTGACCAATCCACAGTCTAGTCGGGCATAAGGAGAGATTTTCATTCCATCGTTTTCTTTACCTTTTCCCTTTATTGTCTATTCCGTCATTCCTTTTTGGTGCACTAATAGCTAGCTGTTGATCATTTATGCTTCTTTGCGGAGCATACTGGATAGTTATATCTTTACACACTTCCTTCCCTTTCTCCACATTCATACAGTTTCTCATGCACGCACGTTGGTTCCTCTTACTCAACACACGGCCGTCCTTGAGAATTTGATCCACGTGATCAAGCCTCACGGTTCTTGGACGTCCGCGCTTCTTCACACTCTTTATTTCAGAAAAGTATATCCTCTTTGTCATTCTTACCTCGTTCATTCGTTCAACTAGTCCAAACCACCGTAGCTTAATCTGTCCACAACACTCTTCTTGCATCCGCTCATTCTCCTAAAATCCTCATTCTTCACTCTAATATGTATTTAATGTTGGTAAACGTAACTAGTTATTGACTTATTTAATATTGTTATCTGTTTTCATATATGTATTGTAAAACTGTCAGTTTCCAAAACATTACAAAAGTAGTGAGATATGTGATCTATCCTAAACGCCTTATATTTTATAACACAAAGGGAACGGTCTATACTTTCATGTAGTTAGCTCACTTCAAGGAGACGGTGTGATGGTACAGACAGACAGCCTTTCGATTTATCATCCGTAGGTCATTAGTTTGGGACTACGATAAATATTACTGTCAAGATACAAACAATATTAGAGCTATTACTATACAACTACATAATAATTATAATAATGTCATGCCAATCCTCCGGATAATTGATTCTCACTTGATAATCTTGATAGAGTGTCAACAAATAACTAATGCAATGCTGAATGATAACAATTAAGACAACCAAACAATAGAAGATTTAGGTTACGAGTCCTTACGCTAAGTCAAGACGCATTCTCTTGTGTGTTTGGCACCTGATTATCTTGACTACATATTATGCTTATCTATATTACCTATATTAGTATTACAGAATATGCCTGCACAAACAACAATGCCGACAGTATCTACGGTAGAATATGCAATACTAATAATTATTATAGTGCAATAATTAATGCGGGCCGTGTTATTTCTGAGTACCTACACTACACTACAAACATACATTCCATCTAAATACTATATCTTCCTACAAGTAGTACGCACTCTATACCAGGAATATGAAAACTTTCCAATGTTTCGGGACAAATCAATATTATACTTAACGAGTGATCAATATAGAGTCCCTATAATATTAAAGTAAAGCTTTTCCAAGCTTTCCCTAACTTTCCAATGTCCACATGCAAAAGACGAGTGGTATCTACTCATAAAACATCACGTAGGTGTATAAAATATTTAACATGTTCAATTCAGAATTATAGCATAATTCGCTCGAAATCGGGTGCCTCGCCTTAAAAAAAGAAAAAGAATTCAGAAGTAATGAAGTGTGCCAACTCATCCCGAATGTCTCACTATTTTATTACAGGAAAAGTTACTAAGTGGGAGATGCTGTTAGAGTATAAGTATGTAGTTAGATATAAGAAAAACTTTTATTGAATGGTAAAATCTTAAACTTTCTTTCCAATTGTAGCTCTGTAGGTGAAAGAATAGCTTTTTAAAAAGACCTCATTTTATTTATTTGTTCATTCTTTACTGTACATTAATTACAAATAATAAGAGTTCGTCGGTAGCCTGGAGGTAGAGTCTCGGCCTCCAGAACAAGGGGTCCGTGGTTCGATCCCAGGTGCCGGCAAACTCCCCTTTCACGGCACAAGCTTTTAGCTTAGTGTGAAAGGTGCATAAGGTTGTATTTGGGTTTATAACAAAACCCAGATATATCTTTTAAAAAAAATAAATAAAAAAAAAAATAAAAAAAAATTACATACATAAAAGGTTAACATTCAAGTTAGATACAATCAATATACAGAGGGCGAGTTTATTACAAAGGCGCGATCTCTTCTTACTAACTCAATTTAATTTATTGGGAGCGTAGACTACACTTAATTCCTTCAACATCAAGCATAATCAATACAATATTTATATAAAATGATCAGCAGATCATTATTGTGCACATGGGCCAAGGGTTGTCCCTATGTGCTGCTTGCACTACTACAACAATATTATTAATAGGTACTAATAATAGATAATGGATGATGTATTCAACCTATGGAGTGGGTAATACTAATAATGTATTGTGTGTTAGTAGTATCTATTATTATTAATTGTCTATGCACAGTGACAGTTGGCATAATACGCAACGATGATTGTAATTCATGTCTTATCTCTATGCAGCGAGAGAGGAATGCGTGTACAGGATGACCGGGTATGCAAATTTTCGAATGATTTAGAATAATCGGGATTCTGATCATAGAAAAATTTGTCATTATGTATAGATGGTCCTGATTAAGTCTATGAATGTGACTTACACACATTTATGGAAATCAACCAACAGACAAAAAAAAAATACTTTTGTTTTCACCATATTGAAGAGATTTATTGTTTTTGACAAAAAAATAAATATTTATATATTTGTGAGGTTTGTCTAGTCTTATTTGCAAATAAAACATTTAGTTATCAACTCTTCAAGGTTTATTGATTACCAACGTTTCATCACGGATTTAGCAGGATCTACGATATATCAACCTACAAAAATGTGGTCACCCTGTACTGCGAAGTATGTACAATGTCCTGTCCACTGCACGTCTATTATCTCTCTCTCTCCCGCAGTACAGTTACCTACAACTGACATCACATCATCTTACTACTGTACTAGGATAAGGAGACACAACATGCATATGACATTGAGTGAGTGCTGCTATGATTCAAATATCCAGATCCCTACTTTAGATGCTCAATAATATATACAGCATTGAAGAGACTAGATACAAAAACTTAACAATCATTTTCTTTCACACTAACAGCTGTTTATTTCAGTTACGCACTAAGGACATATCATATTTCATTCATTGAAAACAGATAAACAATGATAAATTATGTAAGTACCAAATTAATGATATAAACTATAAATACCGGTTGTTTGCTGTTGCTGTTGGATTTGCTCCTGGCATCTTGATGCAACTCAGTTAGACTAATAGGAATACTTATGCGCTCTTTGTCTTTCAGTTTTCTCCAACCTTTTTATCTCAAAGTTTTTATCGCGACCTCCTTTTTAAGTCTCAGATTCCCAGAATTTGATGATTACGCTTATATTCAAAATTTCTACCCTCGTCGCCAGATTTTCGTTAAGGTATTGAGGAGTTTAAAATATTTCACGACATCCTCGGTTTTGTAAAAGAATATTTCACAAATTAGCTTTACTTAATTTTAAATATCGAAAAAGAAGACACAACAAAAAAAGGACTGCTTTCCGTGTTTCTTCTGCGGACTGATACACTGTTTTACAGGATATTTATTTATTTATTCATTCATTCTTTACTGTAAATTAATTACAAACATTTACATAAAAGGTAAACATTCAAATCAGATACAATCAATAAGTATACAGAGAATGGATAAAATCTAAACAGACAAAATATTATCTCTAAACACTAATTACCTACGATATCATATGATAATAGAAATACATAGTTTCATTATATACAAACGGTCACGACCTCAACGAAACATTGCTGTTGTTTGTAAACATATACAATAATAGGTACATAATATTATTCATTATATTATACATACATACATATACATACACTTACAACATACCTATAAGTATTAGTGTATATACAATGTATAATCAATTACTACTATTATTATTATTATTTGTACTAGAGTCAAGTGTAAATATGTTGCGGAAGGTCAGTGTGGGTAGGTATATGTGTGTTGTATACCTACCTATACATGCATAATACGTATGTATAAAATCATCACATTGGGATTGTGTTATGTATAATGTAGATAAGTAGTATAATAATAATACAAACATTTTAATGATAATATTAAGTAATAGATATGTACTAAGTTTAGTATACCTATATATATATTTAGATAGCTAGGTACACATTATTACAACACACACATCTATTTATTGCACTTCACATGTGATACAATGACAAGTAGCCGGTGCTGTTGTCAATATAAATAAATACATATAAACAAAACACATTAATAATATAATATTATCGCCACGCGGACAAATTCTTACAATGCATTTGGTATTCTGGCCCTATAGATTCAATCGTAAATTTCTCGGCCAGTTGGCTCCATCAGTGAATACGTTTAAAGTATAATAGGTATATGGACAATTCATACAAATCGAGTAAGTACTACACTAAGCTATGAATCTTGTATTACGGATACTAACGCGAAGATACATTTATACAATGCACCAAAAATAATATTATATATACACGTAACACACAGACCTAGGACAATCTGAAAAAGGCCACATTCATTTTGCTCCGGCCGGGACCTCATGACTTACTACACAAACAAAGTACACCGGTCGTCTAAGACAGTTAGATCTAGGTGGAGCAGTAGAAATTATTGTTGGATTGGAATTGATTGCCACTATTCAACAAATAAAGTGTATAATATATACTCGAAACAAGACAAAAATAAAATAATGCTCAGTAATCAATCAAAAGCATTTGGTCAGTCCAAATCATCTCTACCATCACATCATACAAACTTTATAGACAGCTGTCACATGCTTGCATATATATTTGTATGGGATCTCTTCACCCAATCTTAGCATAAGTCGATTCATAAGCGTCGAAACTCTGTGTCATGCACTCCTTAAAAGGAAGTTCACATGTGTATGTGTATCATATACAACATACCACCTTGTTAATACCTATTCAAATAGGTTGACTATGGATGAGTGTGATCAATTGGAATGATTAATCTGGAGTAGTTCAAAATATGTTTAACATCAACACTTCTAGTAAGTAAAAAAATACAGTTCCCGACATCCAATTGTGTCAAAAATTCGTAACATAAAACGTAAACAACACTTTAATGTTGACAAAAAATTAATAAATAAAGAAAACAAGTATTTCGAAGAATTCACAGGGAATAAGTAAATATTTACTTCATTCTTTGCTATACATTGGTTACAAAATTAAGTATAACATCCAAATAACAGTTTAAAAATAATATGAAATTTCCAGAGATAAACTGAAAACACATCTTGACAAAACAACAAGCAGTCAAGAGTACAGCAACATAGTATACAGTATGCAGGTAATGAGTTTCTTAACAATCATTTAAAGACACTGAGACTGAAAAGATGAAAGGGATGAGAAAAATAAATCGAGTAAAGGTAAGTACATAATAATATTATTATTATTATTCAGCATTCACGAGAACAGCTGATAAATAAACCTTACGAGAGGGAGAGGGTAGAGGGTGTGGGGGTGTACACCGAGGGTGAGTGACCCTTGCTGAAAAGCGATAGGTACTCTACCTATATACCTACTTCTTATATACATAATACATTTATATACAGTATAAACATAATAATACTTACCTACCACTACTTGTTCTACTAATACTCAAGGAGCGAACGAACGTATCCACTTTTCTAACCTACATTACATAAAATAAATTCGGTATGTAGATCACCCGCTTACTGTGATATATGTACATAAGAATAAAACGGAACACGAAAAGGATTATTGTAGGGATGTACTTTTTATACGGACTTGTTTTGATTGGCTATCATTTAAACGATCAGCATAATATTGATGTTATGTTCAGCAGAAAAATGTATTCTGCCGACAAATATATCATGTTGATATGCTACTTATGCCCAGCGAGAATATTATATTTCTATTGCAAATAACATGATATTGTAAAACTCTAAATTTAATCGACCAGCAAAATTATTATTTGACCGGCATAATGATTATTTGTCCAGCAAAATAAATAAATGAGCAGCAAACCGTGAGCTAATTTTAATTTAACTTGTGAAAGCTAAATTTTTAATCTTGTTCAAATAATAAATCTTTGTATGTAGCATCTTTTCATGTGATTTTATATGTAGCATCTTAATGAACGACACTAGTGTTTTTCGACATTTCAGTTAGATATTTCGTTAATATAGCAAAGCGGAAACTGGCATTATTTTCGTAGTCATCATTAATTTGGTAAGAAATCACAAAAACTTCATGTGGATCCAAAGGTAAATCGGTGTGTGAAAAATATTGTTTATCTAATATTTTCTGCCGGTCAAATAATAATTCTGCTGCTCAAATAACAATTCTGCTGGTCAATTAATTATTTTGTTGTGCGAGTATTTATTAAGCTGTTAAAATTTGTTAATTTGCCGATACAACCAAGTTTGTTTGTAAAACAAGTGTTGCGCTTATTTTTTATTTATTGCCGATGAAAACATTGTTTGCTGCGCAAATGACTTAAATGCTGATTTTTTCTTGCCGAACGAATGGATTAATAGCCGAACAAATAATTAGTTCCCTTTTATTTTACTTTGTACTTGTGTCATTAATCTGTTTCATTTCTTATTCATATTATTTATGACAACTTTATAGGCTATTGAAATATATTGATAGATTTAGTAGAATAAAGATATTAAAAACAAATATTTTTTCTACAATGTTGTTTTTTTTTCTTATTGAGAGAGATGTCTTTCGTCTGACAAGAACATTGTCTATCTCAAAATTGTAAGACGAAAGATGTCTATCTCAACAAAAAACAATATAGTTTTTTTTTGTTTCATTATGAAATTCTTTGACCTAAACACCGACACAGTAAATAACTTGTATGCGCTCATAAATTAGATGCGAGTATATAAATATTGTATCAATATGAGTTTTAAAATGTTAAACTAAACATTGTTTAATTTTCACGTATGATTATTAAGTCAATTAATATAGACTAAATTCTAATTGCCGAGCGCTTTCGCCTTGCGGCATCTTCAGGGCAAAGTTTTAAGTAACTTGAAACTTCATACGTGAAAATCAAACTAGTGTTTAGTTTAACATTTTAAAACTCATATTAAAATGAATTTTCTAAACGTTAACGCACCTACTTTAAATTTAATAAATATTTTTATTATAATAATATGAAAATAAACTTGAGTGTTGAGAGTTGTCGTATTGTGTATAGGTATACGATAGAATTTTCGCACGGAGAGGGCAGTTTGCATAATATTTGTTTCATGCGGCTGATCTGCTGGCTACCTCACTAGTGGGATATGCCGTGATGTAGTTGAATAATAATAAACAGTTTGTTTTATGAATCGAAAAGTCCATATATTAGAACTAGAAGTGCACCTTTTGACAACAGCGGTCGTTTCGTATTTATAATTACCCACTAAACTTGAAGCATATCTGGGTTATATTATTTCAGAGACCTTTTATGATTTTGTCAGGTAAATAAATACATAAACATACATACTCAAATAGACACATTCATACATAATACAATAAACATACATACTCAAATAGACACATTCATACATATTACAATAAACATACATACTCAAATAGACACATTCATACATAATACAATAAGGCGAGGGGGGAGGGGAGTGATGAATTTAAGAAGGATTATCGGGAGCAAGATAGTGATTTTTCAGTCTATTTTTGAATGTGGCAATTGCAGGAGCAAGTCTAACTAATAGAGGTATATCATTCCATAGCCATATAATAATATATACCTAGTGGATAATATAACATCTCAATGTGCAGTACAGCACAGCACGGTATATATGACTTTCCACATTGAACTTTCTCAAGGACGCGTCGTGGAAGCGGCAACCAAGTGCAAGTGAAATATACGTACATAGAAAGTATTATTAAATACTGTATATATATTATATACCTATGTATAATACACAGTAAGTATATAGTGGTTATAATACAAGGACATATTATACATAACTACAATTGCAAAATGCTATCTATCACGGTGTAAAGACTTGTTGATATTATAAACTCAACTGTGTTTTGAAATTAACTTTTTGAGGGTTAGGTATATCAAGCATTCTCAGAAGAAGTGAAATAAGCCACATACATGATGACCAGTATTTGTTTTTAATAAACTCTAAATCGTTTATAATTAATTGCCAGACGATTCCAAGTGTCAAATCAATTGCCTACGATGATAAGAAAGAATAAAGAATACTGTCTTTTATTCATTGTGTTCGGTCATATTGTATTGTATCTTTATATGGAGGAAATTGCTCCGAGTCCATTGGACTGAACACAGGACCAATGAGTCCATCCTCAGGGAGCTCAACATTTCATCACGACTCTCAACGATTTGCAGACAGCGCGTTTTGCGATATTTCGGGCACATTGCAAGAAGAGAGCCTGAAAACCTGGAAAGAGTAATTATAACTGGGGCTGAAGAAGGGAGGCGTGGAAGGGGCCGAGTACCAGTAAGATGGAGCGACCAAATTAAGGAGGCCACACAGAGTTCACTACACGGGGCCTTGCAGATGTCGAAGGATCGCTCAAGGTGGAGACAGATGGTCTACAGAACGAGATATGATGGTCACGATCCTCGGGATCGAGAAATCGACGGAGATGATTATGTAACTATAATTCTATTGATTAACGTATTGTATACGAGTGAAGGGCTCAGGCCGTGGATTATAAAAATAAACCACAATAAATCGTCCTTTCTAAAGGTAGTTAACTATATGCAGTATAAAATACGTTGTTTCAAAAATAAATATGATGCACACACCACATTCATTGATCTATCTACCGGTGGTGTATGTATGATGTAAATGGAGTTAAATCGTTCGTGTCACGAACAAAGCGATCACAACGAAATTCAGCAAACATATAGTATAACACCAGGTATATACAGTATGATATCAATGGGGAGGCAGAGTATCTAGATAGAAGCCTAGAACTGTGTATCCATACGAATCATCCGAGTGGATGATCATCGTGTGCAGTAAGCAGTATCTAGACCCAGAGGTACAGTGTGGTGGAGGGTGGAACACTATGTAATAGTTATCCGAGTATGAGCAGAGGTGTGATTGCACTGCACACATAAAGCAAAACACACACACACATACCTGTAACTTATGAACGATGCAAATATTGAATAGAATAGGTATTTCATGTCATTCCAGAGGTAGGTACTATTCCATATAACTTATTTTAGGAGGATTAACTATGTAACAGTTTCGAAACATTTTGAAAGTTTTGAGTATTCGACAATGCACTTCCGTTGCTTGATTATTTACCGAAATCGATCGCGATTTAAATAATCAAGTAACGGAAGTGCATCGTAGAATACTCAAAACATTCAAAATGTACTATTTCATGTTATAAAGATAACGAGAATTAAATTTTTTCTTACTTTTCTCATATGTTTATTGACTTTAGTTCACGCATTTTGAAACACCAAGTTTGTTCATTATTTCCAGTACTGAGTTGCAAAACAATCAACATGACACAAGACGAGAGAGATTACCCAGAGAATCCACTGCAGCTAACATCCTCAGACGTGAGGAAAAGGATTAGAGAGAAAGATTGAAAAATATCATCAACCTCTTCTGAATCATATTGTTAAAATTTTATTTTCATAATAACGTCGGGTTCAAAAGATCCAAGACAGACGTTAGTTAGTTAGGCAAATATTAAACTTCGTAACCAGATGATTTTACATATTCCATACCTACACCTTTAAAAAAATATGCAGTACTTGTACCACTCGCATTGACAAAAGGGGTGTTTCTGCGATCTATAAATAAATACCCAACATACTATGTGGCAGGTGTATGACGAGTGACGTATCACATAATATTATTCTGTACCCACAGTACAGTCTAGTTATAGTAAAGTCTCCTGGTAGGTATACATGCACCCACCTACATACGCAGGTATAATATGTTAGCACGAGGTGCACATGCAGTTTCAAGTATTTTGCATGAGTGATTTCACTTTCAATTTTCATCTAGTGTAATAATAATAACAACAACAGAACATAAATTATGTACGTAGAACGAAAGGCCTCAATGGCATATGTATGTATTAGATATACCTATGTATATCACATTACACATGATGTATGTAACACGGTTTGATATATTTCGTGCTAGCAAATTTGCATTGGATATACTTACCAGCCGAATATTTCGCTGTCCCTCAAAATAAATTTGTACAGAAACTTTCAAACTTGGAAGACACACATTTCTGGTCGCATATTGACGATCTGTTTTTAATTATTGGTCTTTGTGATCGAGGATCGAGTGCCACTTCCTTCAATCCTTGCATACACCTTTCACTTCCGTCAGTCAAACGATTCCTCGCGCACGCTCTTTTGTCCAATGTGCTCAACACGTGACCGTCCTGTAGGATCTGAATTAGGTATATGATCTTGCCATTTTATCCTCGAACGGCCTACGTCTCCGTGCACCATTCCTCTCAGCCAAATATATCTTCTTGGTCATTCTGTTCTCATCCATTCTTTCCACATGCCCAAAATACTAAATTATATCCAATTCACAAATAAGTGTTCGGGCCTCAATAACACATTGTCCAATGTGGCCCACCACCAGAAAGATAACCGCTGTACTAGTTAGTATATAAACATTACTAGATATGTACCGAGTAACAGTAAACACAATGGGAGTGTAACACAAAGCCGCCCAGAACATATTGATGATATGTATTATGATCATGTTGGTACACCGTACAGGCATGCTGTGTGGATAAAACGTGTTCTCGCATCGTTCCATTCAACAATTAGTTCTTAACACTATGTATCTCAAACATTACAATAATATATACCCATATCTACCTAGACGTGATAGCAAATCACGATGATGAATATTCAATCAATATCACTTATAATACATACACCTTCTGTAAAATAACTGGATATTATACATCTATCTATGTTGTTCGACATTACATCACTTTCGCTTACAATTGGTATCCTTTATGTTTCCCAGTTATAAACTCGTTTGAGGATTGCTATTTTGTAGTTGTTGAGTTAGGCCAGTTACTATCTCGGGGAAATGTGATCAGCGATTTTAGTTAAAAACACACGTAGAATCGGAGAGAACGAAGTTTATTCAGAGAAGTAATGAAGTGACAGAAAGGTGACCATAAACAAAAAAATTCTATCATAGCCAATTATTAAGGTGGCACTAACATGTTTTAACAGTAGTAATATTGAATTATCGATGTTATTTTTACAGTTAACCATTGTACGAGGTCACATATGTAAATTTAACACATGAAACTACCATATTATAAGGCGTAGAAAACAATCTAGAATACATTCTCAAATTCACATTTCGTAAGACGAGACAGGCAAATTTAATAAATAAATGTTTAACCTGCTAAAATATAGAATAAGACTGTTATTGTAATTCTATTTTTTCTACCAATCCATCCACAAAGAACATACATTACCCTCTATTCTATATTGATTCAAACTAAAATAGGAACAAATATCAATATTAAAAATTACGAAAATAGGAACGATACATAATTTTATAATCAAGTTCACTTGAACTAACGGAACTAACTTTCGTATTCTATATGATGCAAGTTGTATATAATTCTAATGAGGAATACTTTTAGAGTTTATAGGATACCAATGTAGATTAACTAAAATTGGAACGTTACTATTTTAGAGGCTCTACCTCCAGGCTACCGAGTTCGTCAGTAGCCTGGAGGTAGAGCCTCGGCCTCGTGAACAGGGGGTCCGTGGTTCGATCCCAGGTACCGCCAAACTCCCCTTTCACGACACAAGCTTTTAGCTTACTGTGAAAGGTGTATAAGGTTTAGGTTTGGGTTTATAACAAAACCCAGATATATCTTTTTATATAAAAAAAGTTAGTGCTCACGAAAAATGAAATAGAATCGGGAGTATTATTTGATTGTATTTAATTTGTATGTATACTTTTTAAGTAATTGTTTGTAATGAATGTTCGATAAAGAATTAATAAAATAAAAATTATTATATGTTAATGTGGAGACTTCGTGAAGATAAAATAAATAGAGGAAGACCCCTCCCCCCCTCTCCCTCACACGATGGTCTGACGACGTCACAAGACTCGCTGGTGACTAGTTGGAGAAAGCTCAGGACAGAGATGCCTGGAATCATTATGAGAGAGGATTGTGTTCAGCAGTGGACAGGAATAGCTGCAGAAGTAAGTAATAAACAAAATTCTCCATTTTTCCGTTGTCCGATTAAATAATAGATAAAATTATGCCTACATAAAATATTTACATATATCGATCGGGGATACGACTTGTTCAATAAATAATACACAAGACATTGACTGAGTGAGAACTAGAAGTGCGAATATACAATATCATTACTACTACAGTATTATGTAGCCGCCACATTCTAAACATATCGATTATTTATATTAGTTAGCTCACTATAATGTACTGCCATTTTACGGCCATTTCACTATGAATTTCTTATAAAACAGCGGTAAGAGGGCTATGGAGGCACACATACATTAAGGAAAATACAAAAAGAAAGAAATATATGACCATTATGTAAATTTAACACACGAAACTACCACATAAGGCTTTGAAAAGACAAACTCACCTTACTTGGTAGTGCCCCGGACGGGACTTGATCACGCAACCCATCCTTTTCGCGACGTGCACTTTGCCTAATTAAGCTACCGGGGGACATGCCGAAGACTCCGATATTCTCTCTTATAAACCCCAATGACAGCTTCATGTGAAGGTATTGAGAGAAACATACTGCGAACTAACTTTATAAGATTCTATTTATTTAATTATTCATTCCTTACTCCTCATTAATAACCAAATTTTCATGATGAAATATAATATAAAATATAAAAATATATTATTGAGCACTGTTTAATCTCCACTATGTTAGGTTAAATACCTGAAGATGCCTACAAGTTTCCCTGAAGATGCCTACAAGTATAGGCGAAAACTTTCGGTATTTAACCTAACATAGTGGAGATTAAACAGTGCTCAATAATATATTTTTATATTTTATTTATTAAAATTAAAAATGGATTTCCACAGCGTAAACACAAAAACTCTTGAATTATTAAATATAATTTATATTAAAATGAAATACAATATCTTATTTTCTTTGCCCCTCAAGCTCTACTCGGTAACACATGAGAGAAAGGAGGCTTCTCCATTCAGAACGATTCTGTATCAATAGTCATTTCCATTCCTGACATTTCTATCGATGCCATAGAAGACTTATGTATTATTAACGCAAAAAAATAACGAACAATCTCAAATATTTATAGGAGGACTAAATAGTCTAGAAAGTAATACAAAAACAATTTATAAATCTGCCTAGAAACAAAGTTTTAAGTGATATTAATCAGGGAACTATTTTTGAACAGCCGACAAATACAGGGACATTCAGGCACTTTAGAAAATCCCTCGGGATGAACTGACTCCCAATAATCGTGACGCGATACTTCTCCAGTCTTCACTAGCATTAAAGACAAAAAAGTTACCAAGAGGGAACTATTAGCCATGTCCATCACCTACATTATATATTATACTCTATTATTTTACTCCGGTTTTTTAAATGTACATAATGTATAAGTCAACTTTTTGACTCTTTTTCTAACTTTCGGGACTTGTGTCAATTAAGAAAAGTGAAACAGGAAGTTACTCATATTGGTAACAAAAACCAGACTCGTAAATGAATGTGAATAAACTACGGTTATGTAAATGGCGTTGAATATGAAAACTTGTCGAGCATATTGAATAGGAGACCATGCATGAAGAAATATATGAATTTAAAAATTAAGAATTAGTGAAAGCAAGTACAGCAACGAATGTCGCTCGACTCTTTTTGCCTAACCCGAAAGAAAAGCGTACAATTACTATTCAAATAAAGGATACACTAAACTGGCAACATTTTTCCATTTGAGATTTGTGTATGTAGCTTTAATAATAGAGCGGACACTGATCCTGGAAGTTGTAGAAGGTCCTTCAGGCTATAACAATACGGAGCTAGAAAATTAACAAATTACTGTTGACATCTATATACACTTTTAGGTTTATTGGAAGTCATTGCCTTAAGGCAATATGTACAAAATTAAAAACAAATGTTTTCTTCTACTACTGTATATGATTTATTGACGAGGAAGACGTCTTTCGTCTTTTAAGGACATTGTCAATCCATACGCCATATCCATAATATGTTGTATTGCATCGAAATATGATTTTTTGTATATGTTTAATGGCCTTGTGCCGTATATGTTATTAAATAAATAAATAAATAAATAAATATGTACGCCTTTTGTAGAAGTTTATTTATTAGAATAAAATGTTTATTATTATTATTACTACACTACCCCAGCAACCTCTATAAGTGGGATAGTCAGTTAACGACAAAATATACAAGTTGTCTTCTCTGTGCCAACAAAAATAAAACATTCAGGATGGGTGACATATTATCTATTGTGATGCTTTACAAACATTCGCCTTATACAAGACACTAGTCGAAAACTCAAAGAAAACTGTGGAGGGTTTATTCTTTGTCGGATGCTCCACTCAAGTGGATATAAATAATTATAATGGTAACAAATATAACTCCCAAATGTGTGTACGAGGAATAAGAAGACATAGTGTCAGTATTATCTATATAAAACAAAATTTAATAGATGATGGTAGAACAACATACAATATAGACAACAATAATAATACAATTATATACGTCAAGTCATCCTTTAAATTATATTAATTATTTAAGTACATTGTAATAGTATAGAACAAAAGCACGCGGCACTATGGAGGCGAGGGAGGAGGGGTGGAAGGCGAGCGGTAGAGAGGCGGCATGTGGAAGGCAGGCGCCCAATACGACGAGAACGATCGATAGAGAGAAGAGAGAGAAGCTACTACCAGAGCTAGCACGGCTAGCAGCGCTGCCATAGCGGAGTTAATATTATCGTACAGCCCGCCGTACTGCTGCCGCTGCCCTACTCCCTCCCTCACTCACTCGCCTGCCCCTCTACCACGCCACATCCACGAACATTCTAACACACACACACACAGTCTGACTGTTGGACGAATAATTCTCTTCACACATACAGACATACAAGCACCGAGTATAAGAGAGACGACGATTCTACCCTCATCAGAGCAATAATATAAATATTATGTATGTACTTACTAAATCACAATTATAACAAAATACAATATAATGTAGGTAGACAGTTAGATAGGTATGCACTGAACTTTCTCCCGTATAAATAATGCATTTGATTTCGACACATGGAAATTATTTTTTATAATATACATGCAAATTTGCATTTTTTTATCACACATTTCTTAAAAAATACATAAAACAGTAAACATTCATCAGATTCGCTGTAAAAGACGGCTCTTGTTCGATTTCTTCCAATTAGTGAATAATATAATTGAATTTAATGTTTTCAGTGTTAATATATGTTAATATATGTTAGATGTGCAGAGTGTGAGACACATAGTGCAGGACTGCCATCTCAATAAATTTAGCGGGGATCTGCGGGACATCCACGAAGCGGGACCAGAGGCGGTGAGCTGGCTCTCGACACTAGAGCCAAGACTGTAGAGGACACGACGCAGCCCACATGGGTTAAGATTCATCAACACCGAGCCATACGAAAAGTAATGTAAGTAAGTGTTAATATCGTGAAACAACATTTTAAATAATAAATTAAAATGTCTAATAACAAAGTTTTTTGTATCATAAATTATTGTATACAGCGTATACCATAAACATGCCTAGTGCTTTTATTAACAAATTGGCATCATCGAGGCTGACTTGAAAACAAATTAAGAGCCAATTATGAATCAATAAAGGCGTGCTTGTAGTGTAATTTGTATAAACTTTTGTGAAACAAAAAATAGTGTTAAAATACAGTTTTTGTTGCAAACATTATATTAAGTTTCACCACCCACGAGATGCATTATCTTTCTACCGTCCAGTTAGCTTACATACAATAATCAAAGACGCCGCTAACTAAAGGACCATTCATATTGCTTCACTTTGGATGATCATCCAGAATTTGTTCGTCGAAACGTCTGTTCACATTTATTCATCCTATGTTTTCACTGCCACTTCAATACTCACGGTCGTCTTATCTGTGGTTTGACGCATTTTCGTAAAAGAAAACAAAGAGGAAAAATAATAGTTATCTATTAAATATGAAAATCATATAATTCTCGTAATCACAAAAAAAAACACTTTCGTTTTGTTTATGAGACTGACATTCGATACTAATTTGAAGAATAGAACAAATAATAGAAAAAAATATGACAATGGTCGTTTCAAGAAAGTACCTTTCATCAAAATTATGGGTGGTAAATAGCTAACACGCGTAGGAACGTTTATTTATACTTTTCTATTTGCAGGATCGTCCAGAGTGATCACTGAAAGTGAATAAGACCGTATGTCCCTTAACGTACGAGAAGATATAAACAGATTAGAGTGCATATAGAAAACAAACATTTATTTACAATACTTTCATTTCGCAATTACACCATCTCGTTAGAGATTGCTTCTGTGTACATAACCACACATGAGCGAGCACATTAAAACGAGATCTTTGATTTTCATCAAGTGAAACCGACCACTAAGCAAGGCTTCACTGAACTAATACAGCAGAGGGTTTGGAACACAAAACTTTGTTGTCTCTTATACCAAAGATAGGTAGACAAGCATTAACAAGAATAAAATACTAAATTCTTAATATAAAACAAACGTTTAATCATATCATCAATAAACAACAAAAACACACACCGTTCTGGGTACCCACTTAATTTCTGGTTGAGTTTGCATTTTGAATAGAAATTATTACAAGAACCCTTTATCGACACGGTCTGGAAAATCGTTTAAAAGTATTTGATTTGAAATATTTTCAAAATGCTTTGATCATCAATTTGGATTTATTTGGAGACTTATTTATTTCAATACCATTTATTTGAACTAATTGGAATGACATTTGCAAGTATTCTTTTATGAAAAGATAAAACATATAAGTAATAAAGTTTTGCAATTTCTCGATCTCGCTCTGTACTATCATGCCATCTCTCGTAAATGGGATAAATAAGGAATAAAAAATAAACTTTATAGGTATCAACATAGTATACAAGAATGTTTACAAAAATAACCAAATGGCGAGCTTATCGATTAGTTACGGGTGATGAGTAAGACTCTCATACCTGAAGATACCGATCACAAATACGGGAGAAACGCTAGGTCATCTTACAAATCATACGAGACATAAAAAATCTACAGTCTTATTAATAAACGTAGATTAAATTTTTAGAAGGAGATGAACCACCGATCAGACAAAAAACGTATTGATAAACGTTGATCAGCGTAAACCTAGCTTAAAAGTGGTTGATCCGCCTCTCGAGGTGGTTTAAGTAAGGTGGTGTTGGTTTAAATCGGCGTCATCTGCCCGCCATGTTGGATTTTACGTCAGATGTTTGCTATGCGGGTTTACATGTACGCTTTGCATTTATTTTACAATTTATAGGAGTTGGTTTGGGTTAAAAATACACTTAAGTAGTATCCGAATGTGAATTTAATTCAATCAGTTGTTTTTCTTGTGATAATAGACACTTTTTTCGTGTGACAGAACACCAGTTTCGTAATTTGTTTTTTGATAGACGCATTTAATTTAATTCCATGTTGTATGAAAGTTATATTGATTGATTCTGAATTGAAAATTATTCCTGTTCATAATTGGAATGTAAAAGGAAAGCAGAAAATAATATTTTAGTATTTTACTGATGGTTAGTAATACATATTGTGTGCAGTGTTATGTTATACCCATATCACTGATTGTGTGTCAGATTATGATTTATTTGATAAATGATTAAAATGTCATTCCATTATTACATTTTCTTTTCAATTATACAAACCTTCCTCATCATATTTTAGATTTCAGTGTGTTTGGGTACAAAATGTCAGATGAAAAAACCAATAAGATAATTTTGACAGCCGCTTGTTTGTTTTGATTTTGTCCGTTTACTAGTGTCGTATAACATAGCTACCAACATAATAGAGCGAATTTTCGAGTTGCCATATGAATTCTTTTATGTAAAGTACAGCTGTCTATGGTACGGTTTAAATATTTTTATTAATAAAGAAAATTTAATCGGTGGTTTAAACGCTTACAGGCGGATCACGGAATCAGTGGTTGAACCATGGTTTAGCGGATTTTTATTAATAAAACAACGACAGTAAAAGCTTCGAATTCAAGTCTTAAAAATGTTCAGATTAAAAATAATATGAAATAGAAATGGTAAAACTTCACAAAGACGTTATCTCTATTTGAAGTAAATATCGACAGTCTAGTTCCATAGCTCAACAAGTAGAAATGTCGTACATATTCGAGATATCGTCATTTTCGTAATTTGACTATATTTATAATATTATGCTTTATAAATACAACAGAAAGAGAAATAAACTACACAATTATCGCACTGTTAAAGACACACGTTGTCTTTGTTAAGAGAGTGGCGTTGATTTGGTGCAGTAATAATAATAATAACTAGACAATTTTTTTAAGATGCGCCGTTTTGTGGAAAAACCACCGCAATGGTTCATTCAAGAATAATATAACCTCCTGAACAATAGGGTCTTTAACTCTGCCCTGAACACCTCCACATTTCCCAGAGTTCGCAAATCATAGGAGCACCAAATTAAATCAAAATTTTCGATTTGTAGAGTTATTGAATTGTACAGTCGACATTTATTACCGTCTACGTCTCGTCTGGTCAATTACCAATATTATATTGATGTTCCCACATTTAGTCTACATCAAAGTATAACAAATAGATCATAATAATAATAATAACATGTAATCTTTCAATAATACTCCCACACACACACAACATACCTACATACACTCACTCAATTATTTATTCGATACTAAAATTAGAAGAGGAGCTATTTACGTTACGCAAATAACAATGAAACGATCGGAGTGAAGAAATAGACGGGAATATTTCTAGGAAATTGTAATAAATAAATACATAGTAACTTTTCATTAGTTTGCGAACTGGTAATATTTGGAGGTACAATAATACTAGACATATACGAGATGAGGAAAATACAACACCAAATAATGAGTACTAGGAATTTAAAATTAAGTTTTACGTGTAATATTTTATGTGGGTACACCTGTAGCATGCCCTCTATACAAGGCGAGAAGCCGGGATTTACCTAAGGTTCCTAAACTTAAAAATAATTAAAAATTATAAAATCACACGCAATTTACAAACAGATAATTTTAAATATCGCGGGCTTTTTATGAGAGTGAATTTCATTGGTCACTTAATGCAACGCCGATGAAAACATCAAACAAAACTCGCTATTAATCTATTTAAATAAAAATGAGTTGACCATGTATGTTCCCCCATAACTTGAGAACGGCTGAACCAAATCAGCTGATTCTTTTTTTGTTGTCTTGTTGTTTTATTCGACTCATGAGACGAATAATAAAACATCAATATCGTGTTTTTGAACACATGTAGGCAAGGTTTATTATGGATACACAATATGACCGTCAAATTATTTATTAGCCTATTAATTCAATGGAGTATCCATCTCAAGGGCGCGGTAAACCAATTCGAGGAGCAACGTCTTCAATTCGCTAATGAAATTGGTTTTTACGGAGGTCCTCGGGGAGTCGGATCCAAATAACGGGTCCTGCGACACCAAAAGCTCCGTAATAGAAGCAGGAGTTGTTTGCTCTATTGATCTCGTCCAGCATATTGGTGAATGTCTTTGCTGAGCGTAGGGGTGTAGTTGCAGGTGTTTTGAGAATACAAAGCTCAGAAAGAAGTAAAAAATAATCACTATAAATTCTCGTATGTATAATTAAGACAAAAACCTTAACCGATATTATGATTGTTATCTTAAACACAACAATTAACAACAATAACAGTGTTGCAATGTTGTATATAGATGAGATACGTAGTTATATTGTATCGATCACAAAGGTCATTGTCCCGCACCATATAATAACACTGTATACTGTACTTGCAATACAATATAATATGATATTGTATATTATAATCTGTGACATCACACGTAACTTACAGTATTCATGTATATAATATCTTCTCTAAGTACACAACATTCGGAATAATTAATTTGCATTATTATCATTATTCGTATTAATGTTCTCTGTGTTCTGTATGAGATTTATTATATGGAGGATTGCAACTGACGATGTATGGAAGATGTGAGATGGATTAAAGAATTATTGTATTGTTATTATTTTTTAGTAATTGTAAATGCTTTGGACTAGAAACTGTGACTTAATTATTGTGCAATGTATGATTTTATGTAAAAGGCACTAACCGTTTATGTATTAAATAAATAAATAAAAATTATTGCTACGATAGCCAAGTAGTCTATTCTGTCTGTGTGTGTACCTACTACATAGGTACCTACACATGCTGGAATGGTATTTTTATAAACGCGGCGGCAGAATTAACATCCACACTTCTCAGCATTACAACCAGAAATATCTTCATATGATCAGTCATGATCACACATAAACTAAACAGTCTAATGCCGGAAAAATTCACCTATCCAGGATATCAAAGGATTTTTATAGGAATACCAGTATTGTACCTGAAATATCTGTATTCAAAAACTTATAACAGATTTTTGAATTTTGATGTATAAATTTACCGGTTAATCTAATATTGGTAAGTTATTCATTATATGTAAAAACTGTGAATGAGAAGCTGAGTACGAACGAAAAGAATGATCTAACGATGAATGAAAGGTGGGATGTCTTAAAAAGTGTGCTTGTAGGAAGTGCAAAAGAAACATGTGGTGAAGCTAAAGTTGGACGTAAGAAAGGCGATGCATGGTGGGATAATGATGTGAAAGAAGCTGTAGATAAGAAGAAGAATGCTTGGAAAGACTTAGTGAATGTGAAACAGTGTGACACATGTGAAAAAGAGCGAAAGAAAGAAGTTTACAAGACATGCAAGAAGGAAGTGCGTGAAGTTGTGAAAATGAAGAAAAAAATGCTTGAAGATGAAGAATGTAAGAAATTGTCTACGTATGCGAGTGAAAATATGAAGATTTTTTGGAAGGAAGTGAAACGAAAGAGGACGGGTTCAAGTGTGAACAGTATGAAAGGGATAAAAGACAAGGATGGATGTGTGTTAGTGAATGATGAATGTGTGCTACAGAGATGGAAGGAATATTTCGAAGATCTGTTTGAATGTGATGGTACAAATGCAAATGAGTATGACGACAGTGAAAGCAGTGTGAATGAAAACGATATGATAGACATGAATGAGATTTTGAATGCATTAAAAAAAGCGAAGTGCGGTAAAGCTGTAGGGTATGATTGTGTTGCCGTTGAGCTCATCAAGTCTGGTGGACCGGGGGCTCTCGCGTGGTGTTTGGAGCTTTTCAACGATTGTTGGAGAGAAGGTGTTACACCAGAGGATTGGAAGAGGGCTATCATCTGCCCCCTGTACAAAGGGAAAGGCTCTAGGCTTGAATGCGGGAGTTATCGGGCTATTAGCTTGCTGAGCTCAATAGGGAAACTGTATGGTAGAATTTTGATTGAGAGAGTACGAAAGATAACTGAGTGTAAGATATGGGATGCGCAAGGAGCTTTTTTGAATGGCAGAGGGTGCACCGATCAGATCTTCTCCCTGCGAATGGTTATAGAGAAGTTTCTGGGTAAACACCAGAGGCTTTTTTGTGCGTTCGTGGATCTGGAGAAAGCATATGATCGAGTGGACCGGGAAAGGTTGTGGCGCGTGTTGTCGGAGTATGGGGTGAGCAGCCGGTTGATCCGCGCAATATCTTCACTTTACGTGGGAAGCTCCGCTTGCGTGAGGGTAAATAACACTCTCTCGGAGTGGTTTGTCCTCACCAAAGGAGTGAAGCAAGGTTGTGTCATGTCTCCGTGGCTGTTCAACCTATTCTTCGACTACTGTATGCGACCTGTGAAAGAGATGGATGTTGGTGTCGAGCTGAATGGGTTTCGGGTGAATGCATTGATGTATGCAGATGATTTGGTGTTAATGGCTGAGAGTGAAAGGGACTTACAAGAGATTGTTACGTGTGTGTATGATAGTTGCAATTTGAATGGTTTGAAAATGAACGTTATGAAGACGAAAGTTCTTGTTTTTGAAAGAGAGAATGAAAAAACGATTTGCGAGATTAAAGTTGGTGACGAATGTTTGGAGCAAGTAAGTGAGTATGTATATTTGGGAAGTATGTTTACGAGGGATGGAAGATGCGATAGGGACATTGAAAGAAGGAAAGTGGCCGGTGCTAGAGTAAACGGTGCACTTCGACCCATTGTCAGCAATGACAATGTGTCGAACATGGCTAAAATGCTGGTGCACAATACCATTCTGGTACCGTCACTTACGTATGCAAGCGAGACATGGACGTGGTTGAAGAAGGACGAAAGTGGAATAAATGCAGTAGAGATGCGATCGTTGAGAAGAATGGTTGGTAAAACGCTGCGTGATAGAGTGAAGAATGAGGATATTAGAAGAATGAGCGGATGCAAGAAGACTGTTGTGGACAGAATGCGTGTAAATAAATTGAGATGGTTTGGTCATGTGGAACGAATGAAAGAGGAAAGAATGACAAAGAGGATATACTTATCTGAAAGAAAGGGTGTGAGGAAACGCGGGCGTCCGAGAACCACGTGGCTTGATCACGTGGATCAAATTCTCAAGGATGGCCGCGTGTTGAGTAAGAGGAACCGACGTGCGTGTATGAGGAACTGTATGAATGTGGAGGAAGCGAAGGAAGTGTGTAAAGATAGATCTGTTTGGCGTTCCGTTCTCTCTGCCTACCCCACTTGGGACACGGCGTGAGGGTATAGTATAGTATAGTATTCATTATACAAACTTGTCCATAGTAAAATGTACCTACTACGATTTGTTTGATAACACAGCTCATTTGTTTATTTAGTTGCACGTCAAAATATTTACATTATTAGACAAACAGTATGTATTATTTTTATTATACAATTATAATAATAATAATGACATCATTGTTATCTTAAGGTCATGTTGAGGTAGTAAAGTAATTATTTTATTCTCCCAATCGGGGGCATTTACTAAAGACTTTAAATCGACTGTCTAGTTTAATAACTCAACAAGTATAGAATAGAATAGAAATTTATTCAAAAAAAATAGTTCAGAAATTATATAGTAAATGACGCAAGTTTATTTTTATAACATAACACACATTAATATCTAGTTCACCATTCAGCACATGCATTAAGAGCTGGTATAAATGTCTTATATACGAAAAATCACCATTTTTGTAATTGTGCTATATTTATATTCAGCTTTAAAAACACAACAGAAAGTGAAAAAAAAATAAAACAAGTGTTATATTCTACTATTGATTTATTCGACGAGAGAGACGTCTTTCGTCTTACTAGGACATTGTTCTAATAAAACGAAAGACGTCTCTCTCGTCGAATAAATCAATAGTAGAATAAAACACTTGTTTAATTTATTTCGCTATGCAATTCCATTACCTAAACACCGACACAGTGAGCAACAGAAAGTGAAATATATTCTATAATTATCACACTGTAGGTACGTTGTATTTGTTCCATTCAATAGTCAAACAATTCCAAATATTTATTTGTGGAATTGAAAACAGGTAGGTATACTGCCTTTTTCGTAACTAAATATTGAATTTATAAAGGGAAGCGTGTATTTTTTATAGTTATTTGCATGTTGAATTACAAAAGTGGCGTTGATTGTATGAATTATCGATTAAATCAAAATTTTCAAATGTTACGGAACGGATCAGACGATAAGCATTCTATCATGTGCATATATTGCGTACGATAAAGTAATTCTAATGTATTGTTTATACGAGTTCATAATTAAGTTTTTAAACTACTATAGATGACTCGTACACATTGAATTAGCTCAGAAAATGGACATTAATATTTTTGCCTAGTCTGAGGATCGAACCCACGACCCCTCGCTTGCAAGGCGAGTGTGTTAACCACTAGTCCAACCTAATGAATTAGGTACATACTAGTTAGGTATATTATATATACCGTGTGTATATATAATATACCTAACTAGTATGTATATCTAATTCATTAGGTTGGACTAGTGGTTAACACACTCGCCTTGCAAGCGAGGGGTCGTGGGTTCGATCCTCAGACTAGGCAAAAATATTAATGTCCATTTTCTGAGCTAATTCAATGTGTACGAGTCATCTATAGTAGTTTAAAAACTTAATTTGATTGACATCCACACTTCTGAGCAAGTGAAAATCCAGTTTTCAACACAACAGACTGTGTTACATACAATAATCATGAGTTCATAATTCACTCGATTTCAGATGTTTTGCCACGAATAAGAAGATGTATCTACTGCTTAACATCTTCGCGGTGACTGTATGACCCATAAAGAATAAATATTAAAATAAAAGTAAAAAATAATACCACAAAAAACTAAATACAACCATATTTCATTCATATTTTACAGTTATAATAAAAAATAAGTTTTCAATGACGGCGAACGCAGTAGGCATTTCAAGTATGAGTTTTTCACGGTGTTAAAAATAGCTGTATGTCATTTCATTGTTAGCATCAGTCAGTCAGTTTTCTGGCGTAGGTCAGTTAAGCGTGATATTCATAAAACGATTATCTCTGGTTTCATTATCACAGGCGCCTATCATTATTATTATTTATTATTATTATTTGGATGATTTGTAAAGCGCCGTTTTGTGAAAAAAAATCCACCTCAAGGGCGCTCTTTGCTAACTAAGGTTGTGTCTAGATTATTCCGATCATGGCGAGTAATAATAATTTAAAAATATTGACGACGATTAAAATGGTCTAAACGTTTTTTAGTAGGTTGGTACAAATGCAATATACATATCCTCATGGATACCTTTAGGGGTTACAGGAAAACTAAAACTTTCTATGCTAAATTGTACCTTCTGAGAAAAGCAATTAAAATACACGTTTCTTGCACAATGCGGAAAAGTGATAAAAGAATGAGCAAACTCCTTTTAGGAGCTGTGAAAATCTAGTATTTTTTTTATCATTTTAATGTGTTCCGTTACAGTACAAATAAATTAATTTATATCATCGACGGATCCATGAAACTCCCGTGTGTCACTTTTTTCAAAAATGAGATATACCTATATAAAAACCAAATCAATGCCGTAGACACAGATACGCTGAAAAATCCGCGAAAAAAGTTATTGAGAGAAATTAAATGTAGATGATTGGTTATTGTGAAAACTCACATGCACTTAATAAATGATTTTATGAAATATTTCAAATCATGCCTAGTAATTCAATATACTATAGAACTTCTAAGACACATTCCGCGTACCGAATCGGATACATAGAAAATGTCATCCAACTGTTTTTGATTTCCCTGAAAATCTGGATAAATGCATAACGGAAGTTTCGTGAATCTACCGACGTTATATCATCGTTAATTTCGTGAATCTACCGACGTTATATCATCGTTAATTTTGGAATCTGCAGGGCTACTCTTGACAAAACTCACGATCTAGTCTTGATCTTGATCATACGACGCACGAAGTGACTATTGGCCAAAAATACACGCAAACCGATCGCGCGTTAGCGGTAGCGCGGTGTTTTTGACTATAGTCCCTTCGTGCGTCGTTTGATCAATATCAAGACTAGATTAAGATCGTGTTTAGTTTTGTCAAGAGTAACCCTGCTGAGACATGAATAAAAGGTACTTTTGGAAAAAAAATGCGGAAAAAATCTTATATAAAACTTGGAAGATCGTGAAATATGTCAAATTCCTATACACTTTTCGAAATTCTGTCGATGGAGGGGGGAATAAATTTAGAGAGTAAGGGAAATCATAAAATTCTGGGAATCGGACAGCTTTTTTTCGTTCACTTGTCGTAGATCGATGACATAATATAATGTAGGTAGGTCCTCTCACTCCTGTACCTACTAGATGTTACCGGGGTGTGGGTAGGTAAAGGTATGCACACCCTATAAACAATACGTGGAGTATAATATAATATATGAAATGTATTACAGTAATACACAAGTACAATACAACCGCATCGCTCTCCTAACATAATAAAAAGACAAATAGAGAGAGAGACACATAATATAATATATACACATACAAGAGCAGTGAACAACGATACGATATTATAATAATAATATATTGTATGATGATAGTGCAATCAGCTGTTTCGCCGACGACGTCGACGGGGTTCCCCAACCTTGGGCCTTATATATTATATTTGATTATATTATGTACTACATACAAGTATACAATAACACAATATAGTACACACACATACCTATTCATAACATAATAATATATCGCAGTATCAATGTGTAGGTACGTATGTAACAATATCATTATACATACTATATACATATACACTCGTGGCCTCTTGTATACTTTTAACAGTAGCGACTTTATATACTTCATAGTAAATAGTACATAGCATTTTATCTGTACTCCTATATGCTACTTATTAATATGCATAATAATAATAATAGTAGGTATATAATGTGTCGTCTTGATAATAATATGCGTGGGTATATAATATAACATATATTATCTACATAATAAGTATGTATAATTAACATTATCAGTGACATATTTTTTTACATAAAAACGACCTCGATTTGATTACGTTAATAATAATATCACACAAGAGATGTATGTAGGCTCATGTGCGAATGTTGTGTTTCGCGTGTCATCAAATAGTGATGTGAGAAGAGAAAATTCTCCAAAAAAATTCTCGAGAACGAGAAATTTCTCCGAGAATTTCTCCTCTGATGGAAAAGAAATTTCTCTCCACAATTTTTCTTAGTGGTATTATGATCTTTCGCCCAGTACTTTTCGCAGCCAACCTGATTGATCCAAAATTTGTGGGGCTGCTGAGTAAGGCCCAAATCAGAGGTTTTTAACGCTTTTTTCCATGTACGTACCTGCAATTTTTTTTTAACTCAAATATGGGCATGTGGGGTGTCAAACATCAAGATTTTACATAAGTTATTAGCACTTTTTTCTATGTAGGTACCTGACATTTTTTTGTTTCCATAATTAATTGGTGATAAATTGTCTCAACATTTGTACATTGTTATTGATTGATTGAATAAAGTATTTATTATTATTATACTGTTAAATAAAAAATAAAAAAAATTCTCGGAAAATTCTCTACTTCGAGAAATTTCTCGGTAAATTTCTCCAAAAATTATTTCTTGAGAATTCCACAACACTATTATCAAAACACGCTGTTTACCTACTTTATCAATCACACATTGTATTGAAGAGTTCTGAGTACGAAATATTAGAAGGCAATATAGGTACGCAATGAAAATTTGATTACGTAGAAACAGTTCGGGGGAAACAGAGTGGTTAAGTTGAAGCGGTTATGAGAACATGTTAGTTCAAAAATTCAAAATGGGTAACGTAGTTGAGACCTCAATCACAAAACAAAAAAATAGAGGAAAAACTAACCAAACACGATAGTCTGAAGTCTGACGACATTAGCAAAACCGCTGTGACTGGTTGCTAAACAGCCCGACACAGAGAAGCCTGGAGAAAGATTGGGGAGATTTATGTTCAGTAGATAGTGGTCAGTAGCTTTAACTTTACGTCGCTGCATACTGGAGTGGCAACGTCTGAAGTCCGGACCCGAAAAGTAAAGTAAGTAGCTTTGTAAGGAACAATATTATTTTACGTTACGTTTTTAGTAAGGATTGAATTGTAGTTTCAGAACCAGGATAGCTTTCTATAGATATTTCTTTTTTATACATATACATGGAAGAATCCACCGATCACACAGATAGTGTTGAATTCTGGAGACTTCCATTCATCCGTATATTTATTACTACTGAGCACAAACCTCTACCATATTATTTCAATACATATATACATTAAGGAAAGAGTTCCAACCACATACCACTGGATGTTTCAAAAACATTAGTTCTCATGTCACCCAATCAATCTAGAGTAGTGTATTTTTTATTTATGAGTGGGCGCGAGGTTACTATATTTACATATAACGGTAGGTAATAATTTAAATACATAACATCAAAATGAAAATTTCTCGAGGTAACTCAAATGTATGATATTAGGTCCACCGCCCGAAGATGTTCGACACAGTTGTAGGTGAAACGTTTCGTTACACATTATTATCAAAACCACGATTGCTCGGACAAGAAAAATAACATTGGAAAACGCAAAAAACAAACAAGAAGTAAAAACCCAACACATTTACTCATTTTATTATTTAATTTACTTGATTTATATTTACTCTAATCACTTTTGACTTGCTTTATTATATTTTATTTGACTTTGATTTACTTTATATTTCCTTTACTTATTTTTGATTGAGCACTCAAATTTATAATATATGCCTCAAAGCACGAGCTCTGCTCAAATTTGAGGGAATTAATTTGATGTTTACTGTGCATTTATAAAGAAATTATTATACTATACCCTCACGCCGTGTCCCAAGTGGGGTAGGCAGAGAGAACGGAACGGAACTTACAATTGTTGTAAAAAAATGCAGGTATATTTATCCTAATAAACATATGTCGAGAAAACTGTGTGGAAAATATTTCCAGGTATGGTGTACTTATTAAAAACATGTACAGTTGAGAGGATAAAAATCTTCGTGTGAGCAAATATATGTAAGTTGGAATGTTGTATTAGTAGAAGTTGTTGTTGTTGTACATGGTGTGTGTGTGTGTAGAAATGTGTGTTGTGTGAGATAAGTGGCTGAAAGTGTAGTTAGTGTAAGGAAAGCAGCAAGCATGGCGTGGTGAGAGATGTGCGGAACTCGTTATTAGTATTATAGTAGTATGTATATATAGGTATGTAGGTAGTATTATATATTATAATGTACAGGGTACACCATAGAGGTAGGTGAAATGTTTTTAGGGAAATCTCTCCTTGGGTGAGAATGACGTCACATCACAGTCTGGCAGGATGTCTGGGAGCGCTGTGAGGGAGAGGCGACGAGAGGGGGCTGAGACGCAGGGTAAATAATTGTATACCGTGATATTATTATTATAGTCTGACCGCGAGAATTAAAACGGGTTAGGAGGCGTGAGGCGTGAGGGGGGTGGAGGGACACAAGGGGAGACTGACTACTACTACTACTTCTCCACCTGCCTTCAGGTTTAAGGGGTGATTGTATCTGACCTACATTTTATTATGTAGTACCCACTCAATATTATTATTGTCTGTGGATAATAATTGTTTCTCCTATACATAGAATAACAGAGTACAGCACCCCCTCACAAGATGCATTAGCACAAACACTATCTTATCGGCGTTGCATATTCAAAAAGAGGTATGTGCTAAAATGTTTATTTAGGCATAGCTACTCTTTAAAAGTTGTTCATTAGGGCATTCAAATTGTTGTTTGGACTTTTAATTATTGGCATGTGACATTTATTTATTTATTTATTTTGGTCAACGGAACACTACAGACAATACATATATGTTTAGTACAATAATACAATAATCAACAACAAGTATACAATGACATTATTCTTTTAGTATTGAATTTTAATATTTGATAGTAAGAATCACTATATAAAATGGTTATGATGTCATTATAAGCAGTGCTTATTCTAGAAATCTTCTTCTTCATTCTTCATCTTCAAGCAGAAATATCAAAACATTTCTAAATTCACATACCCCTTTTTCAATATGCAACGACGCTATATTATTATACATAGCACCTAGAGCAGGTAAAGCATAGCACACAGAGTATACAGAGAACTAGAAATAAAGAAAGAGAGAGAGAGAGATATATATATATATATATATATATATGAGGTGAAGGTTTTACTCCATTTCACTGCGTACAGTCGGGCAGAGACTTGGCTCTTGCCTTTGCATATGGGACGAGACACGGCCCGTCACCGGAATATGCAGATTGGATTTGCAGAATAGGTGTTGTGTTTCTGCATTGTGTATACATGTGCTTCTTCAGGACCATCTCGCAGAATGGCCGACACAACATTAAATCCAGTATGCGGGGAGTATCGCATATTATGAATGACTGTGTGATCAAATTTTCATCGGAAATGCATGTGCAACATGCATTCCATTAATGAAAGATCACTTGATTTTACGCAGGAGATAGTATCTACTGCTATCTCCTGCGTAAAATCAAGTGATCTTTCATTAATGGAATGCATGTTGCACATGCATTTCCGATGAAAATTTGATCACACAGTCATTCATATATATATATATATATTCATATATATATATATATATATATGTTTATCATTCCGCACTTAGTTGCACAAACCCTGTGCGAATAACAGCCGATTGTGACTCATTTGCACATCTTGGCTCACTAAGCACTTATTGGCTCAGCGATTTTTACAGATTTGAAATCGTCTCGAAGAGATAAATCCATCGGTACCATTGAAGTACCCTGATGCGTTTTATGATAATTTCGTATGCTTCAAATATGCCGCTATAGGCATTTTTACCTTTTTATTATTCAATAACATGTATCTTTTCTTCTCTGTATAATATTAATCGCCCTTACTCGATCAGTAATGCGTTGTTGTCAGTATGACATCGGTAGTAAGAGAAAGAAGTAATGTGTGAATGAAATAGGTACATATTATATTCATACTTCATAGGTACCTATACCATAAAGAGATCAACTCCTGTGGACCGCAAATTGCATAATGCGTTTAATATTCTCATTCATTGATAAATCTGTTCCCGTCAGATTTGTGCGCTCCGTAGTAACAATTAAAACCTCATTATTACAATTCTGATAATTTCATTTATAGCTATTAAATTGTATTTACGTGTCAAACGTGTCACTTCCTTAATTATGTAACTTTTGTTTTATATGTTTGTCATGTTAAAATGTAACTTGTCGTCAATCGTAGTAAAGGAATCCATCGATGTAACGTACGTATATTGATAAATTGAAAAGAATGTTAATTTTATCACCAGTATAGAACAAATCGTGTATTGTAACCAGAGATGTGACGTATTTCAAATAAAAGTATTTAAAATACAAATACAAAATACGTATTTGTATTTTGTATTTCAAATACCTTTTTGTAAAAAGTATTTTGTATTTTATTTGAAATACTTTTTTTGAGTATTTTGTATTTTACACAAAATACTTTTACAAAATACCTTTTTATTGTTTGAAACAAAATTCTGCCATTAATTGATATGCGCGTACGCAAGCTTTTTTGCCAATTTGTTGAATTACAAATACAACGTTTCCATTAGAGTACTCCATGTTTGAGATATACACACATAATAATGATGATTGAACAAATTATACATGACGCCGTTTAATGTTTCATGGCCATCTCAAGGGCGCTGTGATTTCTCCTGAATGGTAGCATTTTCAATTTTGTCTGGAGGCAATCTGTTCCAGGCAGATGACGCCGCGACTCTGTTTCTTCTTTCTGCAAATTTAGAGGTATTTGCCCTTTTGAGTTCAACGAGTTTAAGAAGCTGATCACAGCCTTCGCCACACATTTTCGTCAGCGGAACAGCTCAGTGGGTGGTGTGCTGCCTTGTGGACAGTGAGACACAGTTTAAACACCACTATCTCTAGGACTCACAGTTGTCCATACGATTTCAGATTTGGATTATCCATTCTGATTTATTTTGCAGCCCAAGTCAGGAATTCTCTTGCCTGCTTGATGATACTCAATCCATTTATGACAATTTTCGGCTTATCTCTTCTAACAACGGTACATTTTGTCATGACTTAATTAAATTTTTTTTCTATTTTGACAGTTCTTCCTAAGGCTCATCCTCATTGTCTGCAAGCAATGATATATCGAATCATGTCAACCCTTTCTCCATTTATGTATACTCTTGTCCAGTTTTTCATTCATCAATGGTATTCATCAATTGTCTGCAAGCAATGCTATATCTAATTTATTTATTTATTTATTCATTCTTTACTGTACATTGATAAAAAACAATTACATAAAAGGTATACATTCAAATTAAATACAATCAATATACAGAGGGCGAGTTTATCGCAAAGGCGCGATCTCTTCCAACTAACCGAAAAGTATTAACTTAAAAAGAAAAAAAAAACATATGATAAAAATAAAATCAATGATCTAAAGCAATGTTTCCCAACCGGTGGTTCGCGAACCCCCAGTATGTCTACAAAGGGGGTTCGCGAAAATAATAGCGTAATGGCGGGATTTTCAATTGCCCAAGAAAAATAAAAGTAAAAAAAAAACAAAAATTCAAAAAAAATAAAAAAAGCACACCAAATACAATGCAGATTGCACGCTGTTGTTTCGAACGTATGCATACTGCCTATATCTTATGCAGCATATAAAGAAAATTTTATTGTTATTTTGCCTATCATTAACGACTACATAGGGGGTTCGCCAAATTCTGTTGGATATTACTTTTGGTTCGCGACGACAAGAAGTTTGGGAAACACTGATCTAAAGGATTTTGGAAATAAAAGAGAAAAAAAAAATACATTCACAAAGTGAACATATATACAAAACATACATACATACACACATATATATAAAAAGGGAGAGACTACAAAAAAAAAGATACAAACATACATACATAAAGGGAAAGGAAAAGGGGGGAAAAAAGGAGGGGGGTTTAGGAGTGATGGGTTTCAGGTTTCAGAGGCTGTGTTTGTATTTGTGGAAATCATTTTCTCCTTAACGGCTCGCTTGAAAGACGTCAGACTTTGAGTCAGCCTAAATTTTGAAGGGAGATTATTCCAGCAACGAGCACCCTGAACTGCAAAAGATTTTGAGATGAAAGTTGTACCATGAGCCGGGATTGACAGGATGCGCTGGTTATTCGACCTCAGAGGTAAACCGTGACTCGCCAAGTATTCAAAAGCCTCCTTAATATAGTACGGGGTTGATCCTGCGTACAGAGCATTGTGGACAAATGTGAGTAGATGGAGCTCACGTCTTTGTCGTACAGTAAACCAGTAAGGGTATTACGATATTCAGAAATGTGGTCAGTTTTTTTAGATTAAAAATAAACCTTATGCCAACATTCTGAAGTCGATCAAGTTTGTCAATTAGATCCTGATTCATGTCCACATACACGATATCAGCATAGTCGATAATGGGCAACAGCAAGGATTGGACCAATAAAATTTTTACTTTAGTGGGCAAGAATTTTTGCAGCATCTTAAGGGTGTGGAACTTGTAAAAAAACTTTTTCTTTAGAGTGTTAAATTGATGCTGCCAAGAGAGTCTCTGGTCCATGATTATGCCCAAATTCTTTACTGTCGCCGAAGAGGGTATTGCTACTGAATTCATAGTAGTGGGAGGTAAATTCATATTTTTCAACCTGGATATAGAGTGAAGGCTACCAATGAATATTGTCTGGGTTTTTGAGGCATTGAGGAGTAATCCATGAGCACTAGCCCAGTTTGAGATCTGTTGCAAACACTCATTGGTAGAATAAATGGCAGATGAGATATTGTGAAGTTTAGCATGTGTATAGATTTGCAAATCGTCCGCATATAGATGGTAGCGACAAGGCAACTGTTTCTAATCATGTCAACCCTTTCTCCACTTATGTATACTTTTGTCCAGTTTTTAATTTCTTTTTCATTCATCAATGGTTTAAATATTGAATACTTTTGTCTTACACCTTGTTCGACTATTTGTAAAAAGTATTTTAAAAAGGTATTTTAAAAAAGTATTTTGAAAATACGTATTTTGTATTTTGTATTTAAATACCATTTTGAAAAAGTATTTAGTATTTTGTATTTGAAATACAAAAATTCAAAAGTATTTGTATTTTGTATTTAAATACTTTTTTGGAAGTATTTTGCACATCTCTGATTGTAACGTAATACGGATCCTGAGTTTCTTATAAAATTGTATTGTGAAATGTTATAGTTGTTGTTTTCATAACCTATGTTTTTCATATTCATGCACATATGCACATCTGTATATGTATACGTATATTTCACCTATTTTCCACTTTACAGATATTTATTTATTTATTTATTCATTCTACGGCAAAAGCCCTTATTACATGATACATAATATATATATTTAAACAATTTCTACAACAATAAAATTGAAAACATAACACAAAAACATTCAAATCTCAATGATATAAAAACATATAAAAGACAATGTAATAGAAATTATATAAAAGATATTAAAATTTAAAAATAAAATTACAGAATATAATTTTTTTAATTTAAACCACAACACAAACAAATCAAATGTCAGACATGAAATTTAAAATTCAAAACACGTGTAAACTATCATCAATTATAGTTACCAATAAAAATAACAAGACAAGACTGGATACAAAAAGATGGATTAATCATAGCTAACAATAAAAATGACATCACAGAAGAATCCATATCACTGAACATTACAGCAATTTATTCACACTTGCAAATTCACATCCTTTGGATTCTCAACATGGCTTCTGTCACATGTGACTTATATTGGACTAATGATGAGTGAAATATGTCAACCCCTCCAGCAAATTCATTTCCCAAACGCTGAATTCTTTTTAGAGATGAATTCTGACCATACGTAGTGGTCGAGTCATCAACATAAAATGGTAAGGATTGTCGAGTAACTCTCAATGGTGCATGAAAATTTATCTTATGCAATAGATCTGGGCAGTAAATAAAACCATGTATTAACTTGAACAGAGTCATTAAATCGGTTAATTTTCTTCTCTCTAATATCTGCAATAAATTCAAATAATTTAAAAGAAAATTGTAGTCCAAATGTTCTCTGGGTATTCCCAGTCTAAAATTTATATGTTGCAGAAATTTTCGTTCAACCCTATTCAGGCTATTAATGTGAATCTGGAAACACGGGGACCAGACTGATGAACAGAACTCCAAGACACTACGTACCAGAGAAACATACAGCAATTCCAAAGTGTGTATGTGGGAGAATTGCTGACACACTCTTAATAAAAATCCCAAAAGCCTCATAGCTTTATTACAAGTGATGTTAATGTGGCTGATGAAACTAAGACGACGATCAAAAACGACACCCAAATCGCGAATTTCATCCACGGACTCCAGCAAGGCACCATCAAGTTTATACTCGTACACTATTGGACTCTTTAATCTATAAAAACGCATTACGTGACATTTTTTTGCATTGAGTGTTAAACTGTTATTTGTACACCAATCATAAAATCTATTCAGATTTTCCTGAAGAATACGGCTGTCACTTTCATCACTAATTGCTTTAAATATCTTGAGGTCATCGGCATACAAAAGAACCTCCACATCAGTGAACACCTTCATTACATCATTTATGAATAAATTAAATAGGATGGGACCGAGGTGGGAACCCTGAGGCACCCCACTCAGGGCTAGAAACTCGTACGAATATGTGTCACCGATTCTGACGGATAATCTCCGATCCTTTAGATAATTTACAAACCAAGTAAACAGCGAACCAGTGACTCCAATCATCATTAATTTCTCTAGAAGAATCCCATGGTCCACCCTATCAAAAGCCTTGCTGAAGTCCGTATAGATCGCATCAACCTGGGCTTTATGGGCCAACGAATCTGATATGAAGTTCTCATAAACCATTAAATTTGATTGAGTAGACTTTAAGGGCATGAAACCATGTTGAGACTCAGCTATTATGTTAGTGATACAGGGAGATTATCTTACTTAAGACAATCTTCTCAAGTAACTTTGGTATACATGATTGAATGCAAATAGGTCTGTAATTAGAGACGCTCTGCTTGTTACCAGTCTTAAAAATTGGTACGAGATAACTGTGTTTCCAGCATTCTGGGTAAGAACCTAATGTCAATGATTTATTAAAAATAACAAACAATGGGTAGGACAGACTATGCATACATTTTTTCATAAATAAAGGAGGAACACCATCAGGACCACTACTAGTTTTTAGCTCCAGGCCTCTGATGTATTTTACAATGTCCTTGATTTCTATATTGATTGAGGATAAATGCAGGTCATATGTAAGTGCATCATGAGTGCCATGTCCCGTACTATGGGATCCATGATAGAAAGAACCAAAAAAGTCCGCAAACAAATTCGCAATCCCAGGGAGAGTGTCTACCACCGTATCACCAAATTCCATAGATCTCGGGATTCCCGAGTCCTGCGACCGAAGCGAGTTACTGTATTTAAAAATGTGTTTGGTATTTATACTAATGGTACTTTCTATGTTGTCTATAATTTTTTTATAACAAGAATCAGCCATCCTTTTACACTCGGTGCGCAACACTTGAAACTGTTGGTAATCATGGTGCTCCCCAGAGATCTTGTAAGCCTTGTGTGCCACCTTCTTTGCATTGATCTTTTCCATCAACTCATGACTAAACCATTCTGGATAACCCGATGTACAATAAGTAGTTGAAGGGACAAACTCCGAAATCACCCCTGAACTATCTCATAAAAACTATATATTCTGGAGCTTCTGAATGTAGGAGCTGATATGAACGGTGTAAACGTATGTGCTTTAATGTTTGCTGATGATTTGGTGTTATTAGCTAATAATGAATGCGATCTGCCGAGAAATGTGTCATTTGTGCATGAAAAGTTCGAAGAGAAGGGACTGACTAATGTAAAGAAGACGAAAGTAATGGTTTTTGAAAGGGAAAAAGGGTTAGTTGGAAGACATCGCATTATAGCGATAGACTCGCCCTCTGTACATTGAATCGTATAACTGATATTTCTATGATAACTTGTTTTGATTTGAAATTTTGTAATCAATGTACAGTGAAGAATAAATAAAAATAAATAACTGTATTATTGTTATTTGTTTTAGTAGGTTAAAAGGGGAATTGTCATTCAGTATTGCAGAAAAATACAACCAAGTGGAGTAGTCAGCAGATCAGACGCATGTAAGAAACATGCAAGCCGTCCTCTCCCTGTCAACAATAAATCAAGACATTCAGAATTGGCAAACCTCATTACTGAATTTAAAATGTAAAATGTCTTTATTTTTCCGAACACCTGCCTTTTATACGACACTCTAAAATTTACGGAGAAGAGTGGGAGACAAATTCATTACCGGGTGCTCAATTTTTAATAAGTATAATCATTTCTGGGTATTGACACTCGACTTCTTAGGAAGTCCAATCGAAGTGAAATTTCGTCTCATTTAATATTTTTGATTGTTTGTTATGATGTTTATTATTTTTCTGTGTGTACGATATAATGATATGACTCCTTCAATCCATCGCTTTATTTTAATTTAGGTACTTATTACTATTAAATATAATTGTTTTACATCTTTCCCGATAAAACGCCCGTTTTCATGGTATAACCAGAGAATTCCATACAAAACCTAGAACCCTGACTCATTTACAAAAGTGAGGCAAAAAATCTATGATTTTTTGACAGAACGGTTGGCGGAAGCGTGTGGTGTTTCCTACATTTTATGAAGTACTAGCTGTCCCAGCGAACTTCGTACCGCCTAAGAATCAATAAATGATTACATACATACATCTTCTTCTCCCTGTCCTAGTTCAGTCGGGGTCCCATTGCCCTTAGGTATCTCCTCCAGATAACCCCTGCCATCGCTGCTTCCAGGACCTCTGGCCACCCCAAACCAAGCCTTTGAACACACAGGTTCGACACCTGCCCTTGCCAGCTTCTTTTAGAGCGGCCCACCGGTCTTCTGCCCTTTCCCACTGACTTTGTGAATGATTAATATTATTAATCTCTTTACAAACTCCCGTAATTGTCCAAGTGTGTCGTCGTAGGTATAGTGTAAAAAAATAAAATTCATTTGGAACTTTCGCAGTTTAGCGGCCCCACCCGTTGTCTAGTACTTTTTCCATAGAAAATGTAATATTTTCGAAACATGAGGAAATTGTTGCCATATGTAGAATTAATTCATAAGTTCCATATTTTTTTTTACATAGACAATTCACACACATCGAGCTAGTCCCAAACTAAGATATGAATCTTGTATTATGGGTACTATGGATAGGATTTTGGATGTCAAATGGTATGAAAATGTTACAAATGATGCTGTGCGCCGGCGCACCCAGCAGAGACCTGTAATCTCCGTAATACAGGAGAGACGATGGTCCTGGCTGGGACATGTTTTGAGAATGCCTAATTATAGTTGGCCAAGAAGAGCACTGGTCTTCCGTCCGCAGGGGTTCCGTCGGCCCGGGCGTCCCCCCTCTTTCACAATACACCGTTCCTATGACAACGATATCAGAGCGCAAGGAATGTCGTGGAAAGAGGTGACGCAATTGGCACAGAGACGCTCTGAATGGAGGAGGCTGGTTTCTGCCCTGTGTTCCCGAGAGGCGCGGTGAGGGCGATGATGATGATGATGATGATTATGGCCACTAACGCGACGATACACACATAAACAATGCACTATACACACATATATGTAACACTCAGACCCAGGACAATTTGAAAAGGGTCATTCTTCACTTTGCCCTGGCCGGGAATCGAACCCGGGACCTCGTGACTCATAGGCAAGAGCGTTACCTCCGCGCCCCACCGACCGACATGAACAATTAACTTAACTCAGATTTGTTTATAAATTATCTGCTATACGTATTATAATTATGTAGGTACTAATTTTAGGTAGATACCTATTCATTTGAAATTTATAAAAATTCTTTCCATGATTTTTTCAAAATCGAAATATCAGAACCACAGATGTTAAATTGTATGGATTACGATTCTAATTTGAAAATGTATAGAAAAATTATTCTTTAAATAGGCCAAACTATAAAAAAACTTCATCGATGATTTTGTATATTCTCCATATTGCATTATTTATTGAAATTAAAAATGTATGGCGTAAATAATTTTCTTCCTATTTTTTCTTACCGTGAATTTGTAAGATGTTTTAATAGCCTATAGTTTATTCCGGGCGGAGAAGACTCCAACAAATCAGAGATCATTCAAATCGGTACGGCCATTCTTGAGTTATAAGTGTTGAAACACACACTACTTCCTTTTATAGGTATATAAGATTTCTCGCATTTTTATAAAAATATATCATTTTTACTTTTATAAAAACGTAATTGGACAATTTTTGAAATTCTTGTCAACGTTTTAAGCCGATATACCGTGATCGCATAGTTCTTTACAGTAGTAGTAAAATAGTAAGTAATATTATAACTTACCATATTCAATAATATTATGTATCGGAGAATTTACCGGTTCACAAATCAAGGATATTTACGTTTCGCAAGGAAAAATATAATTCATTGCGATCCCGAAATCAACAACCGGAAATTCAAATACATTATAATGACCAAAAGTTTCGTAATCAATACCACACGTATCAATATCCAGCACGTATACGATATTTATTTTGAAGATATTGGCGGACTTTGAGATGTGGTGCTACATACGCATGCTGGAGATCCATTGGTCGGAACATGTGGAAAACTTAAGAGTTGTTAACCAGTGTAGGCGAAAAAAAGCAACTCCTTAATAGAATCAGCCAACAACGAGCTAACTGGATTGGCCACAATATTAGACACCCAGGACTGTTTATCACCATCGCGGAGGGTATGACCGAAGGCAGAAATGGTAGAGGGCGACCAAGAGACGCTTAGGTATATGGACCAACTGAAGAAGGACATGAACTGTGGCACTTACTTGGAACTAGAGAGAGTAGCTGAAAATAGGGAGGAATGGAGAAGAAAATCAAAACTCGTTACAGACCAATCCAATGGATTGTAACTTGTAACTCACTTTATATGCGAAATATATAGTAGAAAAATCTTTATAGTAGAAATATAATAGAAATATAAACAGACATTTTACATCTTAAATTCAGCGATGAGGTTTGCCACCCATCCTGAATGTGTTGATTTTATATTGGCACGGAGAGGACAGCTTGCATGTTTATTATATGCGGTTGGTCTGCTGGCTACCCCACTTGTGTGATGTGCTGTGACGGTATAGTAGTCGTAGTAGTACTAGTCATAATATTGAATAGGTATTGTTTTCTTATCGGTGATAAATTCATCACCAATAAAATAAATATGTGAACATTACTAATAAATTGTTACAAAGTGAAATAAAATATTATACCTAGGTAGGTACCTAGCGATGTATTTAAGTGATAATAGTTGCGATAAAAAAATATACCTATCATGATCAATGAAGATTTAATGAATTATGACTGCATGTTCAACAACATTCTACAGTAGTTAGCGAAAAATATTAAAGGAATTAAACGTAGGTACAAATTACATTGTTTTTGTACGTAGCATTGATCATCATGGCAGTTTAAGGATGAATCTTTATAATTCATATACCTACCTACCAATACAATTAATAATAATATTCGCGCATATCAGGACAATGAAGCACAAATCCGAGTAATGTCTTTCTCTTTCTAGCATCATCGGCAACGTCGCATGATCAAGTAACTTAGGCAAATTATATGGATTAGGTATTGTATGTTAACCGTCGTGATTTTTTTTTGAAGCATACCAATATTATATGGAATATAAACTTACCTGAGAATATTAAAATAAAAATAAAAACGACATTAGTTTCCTATATCATGTGAGCTGCTATATATTCCAGGGTATAGAATGTACAAGGTTTGTTCGTTAGTCGTGTGTGATGCGTTAAGTGCTCCGAGCTATAAATATATATATATATATATATATATATATATATATATATATATATATATATAATGAGTTACAATCCACTGGATTGGTCTGCAACGAGTTTTGACTTTCTTCTCCATTCCTCCCTATTCTCAGCCAGACTTTTCAGCTCTACGTATGAGCCACAATTCATGTCCCTCTTCAGTTGGTCCATATACGCATCTCTTGGTCGGCCTCTGCCATTTGTCCCCTCGGTCTTACCCTCCACGAAAAACAAAAATTACTTTACGTTGTTGCAAAAATAATCAATAAATGGCCCGATCAACATGAATTGCAGTGGTTTGGAACGAATCCGAGACAACAATATTTCCAAATAAATAGCACCATGAAAAATATTACAGAACTTTCTATCTTCACCTTCACGGTACATCCTACAAACAGGGTAGCCAGTGAATTAACTGTATGTAATGAACGCACAGGTCGTCCTCTCTATAACAAAATGAGAGACAGACTTTACTAAATCAAATACGGTTGATTATTACGTAACATTTTTTCGGGTGCCTTCTTCATTCGACTTTGAAAAATGTATTTGAATAAGGTAATTCAATGATTTACAAACCATAGATTGTGGAATAAAAATTTTCGAACCTGTACTACTTTCAAGATATCGACATCTTCGTAAAGGATCCAGATAACTTATTTATTTGTTTCATATACAGTAGGTACATATAACAGACGGCATTGACATCGCCCTTGAGTAGTGCACATGTAGTTACCAAAACATCTCTCAAATTATATGTACAATCGTTCAATTGTTACCGATCCCCTTCGGTACAATAATAATTGTAACAGCGTAGAATGTAGTAGTATAGGAGTCCTTAGGGGAACATAGGGGGACTTGAAATGTAGTACTAAATAGGTA